>VZTG01002461.1:384-49750 GCA_013397845.1 Melanocharis versteri
CGGGGTGACTTGTGGCTCGTCCCGCTGCCCCCGGGGTGAGCTGTCCCCCTGCCGGCGGCTGGGAGGCTGAGGTGCCCCCCGGGGGTGTCGGTGCGGGGGCACAGGTGAGCCCGGCGCGGGGAGCAGGGCCGGGGCTGTGCGGGATCCCGCCGGGAGGGTCACGGCTGGGCTGTACTCGTGCCGCGGAACGTGGCTCTGGGCTTAGGGGTGTCCTGCCCTCTTTAGAAATACATAAATAAATAAATAAAGGGACGGAATTACCTCCGTAATGCGCTTAGAAAAGCAAACAGAACCTTCACAAGTTTCCACTCGCGGGAGGAGCAAATCCCAAACCCGCCGAGCTGAGGGAGTTTGGGATTGGGGCCCCCGTGGTTTGGCTGTCCGGCTCGTGCTCTGTGTGTTTAGAGAATTCTCATTGACTCAGGTAAAAGTTAAATGCTAAGAGCTAACAGAGGTCTCGCAGTTGTTGTTTGGTTTTACTTGATCTGGAACGCCTTGTGTTAGAATAGCAGAGTTCACACGCGTGCCTCCGCTGATGTACCTGGCTTCCTCTTGCAAAACCCAGGCTGGGAATAAATGAGCCTTGCTGCAGCCTCTGAATCAAAAGCAATGTCGAGGTTTGATTTTTTTTTTTTTTTAAGAAAAGTTTCCTGTAAGATATTTGGTAGGATGTATTGGTTTTGCTTTTACCTTCCGTTTGGAGAGCAGTGGGGTTTTTGTTGACTGTAGATGTTGAGGTTTGTCAGGTGTGCTGATTCAGTGTTTTGATTACAGTTTTTTAAAGTCACTTAAAGCAGAGGGATCTTGTTTATGAGTGTTTATAACGCTAATAAATCTCACTGAGTTGGTGTGCCTGCTCCATAAAAGATGCCTGAATATACCCAGGAATCTGAAAAATTGTTTTCATTCCTTGTCCTTTAGGAATGAAAGAATATCAGCCTTAATTTTATTCTGAAGAGTGAAAAGAAATAGCAGCCCACAGGCTACTGACCTGAGAGGTGATGATCAGTGGTCACCCTCATTGCATGTGAGAAATCTGTTACTGTATGTAATAGAATTGCTGCAGTTTTGCCTTCTGTGCCATATGTAGACATGTTTTCCTGGTTTTGTTAAGAAATGTCTTGGATAGGAAAAGTCAAATTTGCATAGCTCTGTGAACTCATTTGTTTTTCATAACGTACGTGGCATACTGTATGTTCGATTTAAATATTTTTGCTTAACAGAGCTTAAAAAGTCCTAAACATTTATTTCTCAAACATTTCAGGGGAAGACAAATCCCAAGCCACTAGCTAAGCAGAATTCAGAAGCAAATATTTACAGAGGACAGGTATCATGCTTTATTTCCTTCTGCCTTTTTTTTTTTTTTAGAAAGTTAGTCTGTCTTAAAAAAACAAACAGCGAACCCACACCCCATCATTAACTTGCAGTGGACTTGGACCAGGCATATGCTCTTGGTGAGGGAATGTTCCCAGGAGAACAGAAATTTTGGGTTTCTGTCAGATGATCTGTTGTGGACCTGCTTGTGTGAGCTTTTTGGTGCTGCCCTCAGAGGGTCTGATCCGCAGTGGAGTCCCTGGTGGGACTGTCCTGGATTGGAACAGTATGGGATGTCACATTGGAGTTCGGTGCGTGCACATGGCTGAGGTTTGCTTACCTGTTCTTTCTCAGGAGTTCTGTGTAGCCTCCCTTTGCTCATCTGTCTTTTTTGTCCCCGAAGTTTGAATGGTGAGTAGGAGTTTTTTCAATCCTTGAGGTTACTGCTGTAGTTTGGGATGGCTCTCAAATCCTGTAGTGACCACAAGGAGCTTAGTCACTGCCTGTGTCTTCTGGATCTGTCTAGGCAGTGGTTTTGCCTTGCTTTCAAAGCTTATCTTCTGTTTTCAAAGCTTATCTTCTGCCTACAGATTCAGTTTTTGTTCAGTCCATGTTTATTCCAATAAAAATGTTGTTCTTCCCACCAAGTTTAAGTTGAGCATTAGTTAAAATGTGAAGCCAGTTGACAAACTTTGATATTTGTATTCCAGGAGATGCAGGGTAGACATGGAAATTGCAATGAAAAGAATTGCTTCTCTGAATGCAGTATTCATCAGCGTAAAGCCTGCTAAGCTGATATTATATGGTAAATGGTTTGCTTTTAGTCTCCCAGAAAGAGGCTTTGTGTCTTAGGGTAATGGCAGTTGACATAAATCAAACACACAATTGTCCACAAAATCATTTAATCTTCTCTTGTTGCTCATTTCAACATATAGCTGCACTTAGAGCAGATCTGCCACTAGTGGTAATTGCATTGCTGTGGCTTGAAAATAGGGGTTTGATAAATACTGGAGTCTAATTTTTGAGATGGGTTGGTGCAGGGTTTTTCAAAGTCTGGTGATTAAATAACAGCTTTTGTTGTGCAAAAAAATGTTACACTAAGGGTAAGCCAATTTAATATTGTGGGGTAGGAACCCAGGGAAGAGTTTTTTATTTCATGCTTTGAATTTAAATCATGGACTGTATTTAAGGTGGCGGAATCTCGTCTTGAAGGCTCAGAAATTAGTTGTCAGATGCAGCAGAGCAGACTTTATCATTTGTTTGGTACAGAAAATCCTGCAAGTCTGTAGTTTAAAACTACAGAGTAATTTCTGGCAGTCCTGCTGCTCCCATATTTGCATGGGGAAGTAATAGAACATGTTTCTCTTAACAAGATAAAACAATACAGGAAGTAGGGGAATAAATAAATGATCAAGAAAAACTCAGTTTCCTTTTCATAAATAATTTGATCAGTATGGCAAGCATTAAAATGGGCAGTTGTAGTTAATAGTGCCTTACTTGTGAAATCAGGTAATCTTGTAAGGCGTGCACTGATACCTCATTAAATACTTTATACAGCTTAAAAAAGCAAAGGAAAACGGTGGGTCAGGAAGGAATATTGATCTTTATGCTTCAAATACCTGGGTTTCTGATTTCTCGGTAGTTTTAGGTGTTGGATTTTATATTCTGGTTTGAACTGTGGGCTTGGAACTTAGTTTATGTTGTATGCCTTTAATATTTATACTTACAAACTTGCAAATTTGTTAGCTGACACGTGATTTAATGAGAGTTACAACTGATCAGAACGTGAAGAAAACAGATACCTAGAATTTGGAAGACTACTTCTGTGGGATTTTGATTGTCTAAGGAATACTTGGTTTTATGTTTCTACTAGTAAAAGGAGCAGTGGTTGGTTAAAATGGTAGCCTGGGTTTATGGGATTTTACAAGGGTGAGAATGTCCTGAAGCAGTAAAAAGGGTATCAACTATTCACCTTTCAGTAACACGGAACAGCCAAGATGAAGTAATAGTTTGGGGTGTACAAACTAGGTTGTGCAAACAGATGGAATTTATCAAAGGTGACAGAATGAATGGGAGGGAGGAAGTGAAGGGATAGCTTGGATCTGTGTTGGAGAGGAAGAGTGTTTACTGTATTGCAACTTATATTAGCTATGTCTCTTATGTTCCAGAGTTTGAGCCTTTGATCACTGACATGCTGTGGAGGAGCTCCAGTCTTAGCAAAGACCTTGGCATGTTGGAGTGTGTTAAATTTCCTTCCACAGAAGGGGAAACAAAACCACCTTTTTCTTATCTTTGACCTGATGAAAGGTTGTGGAACCTTTTTCTACTACGTGTAATAAAGAGAGCTGTTTACAATTCCAAGAGCACTGTGTGTAATGTCACATTAGGTACATTGTAAAATGTGCCAAGGTATTTTAGCAATTAAATCTCCGGGTAGAAAAACAAAACCAAGCCGACCATCCCCCAGACAAACACTTGGGAAACTTGAGTCGAGTGAGTGCCTTCCCAGAAAGTTGTACTTGGTCGAAGGCCCTTTTTATGAGCCACTGTAGTGGGATATTGCTTATGAGAAACGCGGTTGTGGATCAGTTGGGTGCAGTTAAAATGAAAATATTGGGTCTCACCAAGCCGTAGGAGTTGCAGAGACGCTCAGCTTCCCTACACAGCAGTGTGTGGAAGGGGCAGTAGTCATAACTTCCATTCCCATAACCGAGGGACGAGGAGGGAATGGAAGTCATCCCTTCAGTAAGACACCTGGCTCCCCTGAATGACCGCTGGAGGCACAAACAGCAAAGGAAAGGGGCTTGGCAGGAGCAGCCTGTCACAAGTGGGGAGCTGTGTGTGCTTAGGGGGCTCTCCTGGTGGTGCCAGCTCCATGTCCCTGTCCCTGATGCAGCAGAGAGTGAGACAGCTTCTCTGGCACGATTGTGCTGTGCCCTGATGCAGCAGAGAGTGAGACAGCTTCTCTGGCACGATTGTGCTGTGCCCTGATGCAGCAGAGAGTGAGACAGCTTCTCTGGCACGATTGTGCTGTGCCATGAGCTTCCTCCAGGATCACTGAGACCCCCGCAAAGGATAGATAGGGCCTCTTCATGCCACATCACTGCCAGTTTGCAGACTCTTGAGTCCATTCTGTGGGTAGAAAGTGTTTTTATGACTTCACTAGTGGGAAAAAAACCTACTTAGAGCCAAACTGATAGGGAAATTCCAAAGGATATTTCCTTGTCCGCAGGAGGGCTGCTGTGTACGAACCAGCCAAGATGTGGATCGCCTCACCACAGAACTCCCTTACCCTTGCTTGGAGCTGAACTTGGAATTAGGTGTCTTAGATTTCTATGGATCACACCTGAGCACAGAGGGGACAGGACGCAGGTGTCCCAGTATTGCCCCTTTATTTCCCAATGCAGAGCTGCCTCTTTGGCTGATTAGCTAGATTTGAACCAGACTCTGGAGAAGGCAGGGGCAGTTCACAGGCTTCAGTGTTCCACTCTTTCCCATAAAAACTGAGAAAAACCTTTCCTTTCAGGGGAAATTCCCTTTTCCCAAATCAGCCCAGTAGAAATGGTAGACCTTAGACGAATGGCGTCAGGATCCTTTTGTCTTTCGTATATTGGAGAAGTGTTTATTACAGGCATTTCTTAAAATTTGTTTTAATTATTTTTTACAATGAACAGTTGCATAATGTGTTCCCTGCCCTTCCCTCTTGCTGGTGCCTTATAAGGGAGGTAACCAGAACGGCAGCCAAATATCAGCCTGATGATGAAAGAATTGTTCCACTTAAAATGTCACTAATTTTTAGCCTGCTGAGTCCTGTATGAAGAGGAAAGCTTATATTAGTAGCTCGCCAGACAAAGAGCATTGCACTGCGTTGTTTAAAGACAGTTGTTGTTTCTTGAAGTTAAAGATTCCTCTGTTCTGTGCTCTGTGGTGTTCACAGAGCAGGAAGGGGGAACAAATTTAATCGCAAGGTAAGGATTTAGTGGGAGTTTCTTCGAACAGTAGCAACTGGATATGTAGAATGAAGCCTGTTTAACAGTAATTAGAAGTATAATTTAGCAAGCTGTAAAATCCAGAACTATAAGGAAATTTTGTGTTCTGCATACGAGGTTCTCTGCGGGACACAATCACTCAGCAATGAGAGACATGGCTGGCACAGACAGGTAACAGGCAGCTGTTACAGCACATTCCTGTTCAGTGGAGTAATGGCTGTTGGTTATCAGAGGCTTTTCTAGCAAAGACTCTTGGTGGGACTTAGCAAGGCAGTTTGAATGGCTGGGAGAACTGGGATTGTTCAGCCTAGAGAAGAGAAGGCTTTGGGGTGACCTCACTGTGGCCTTGCAGTGCCTGAAGGGAGCCCACAGGAAAGATGGAGAGAGACTCTTGACAAGGGCCTGGAGTGACAGGACAAAGGGGAATGGCTTCAAAGTGACAGAGAGCAGGTTTAGATTGGATATGAGGAAGAATTTCTTCCCTGTGAGAGTGGTGAGGCCCTGGCACAGGTTTTCCAGAGAAGCTGTGGCTGCCCCATCCCTGGCAGTGTCCAAGGCCAGGTTGGATGGGGCTCTGAGTAACCTGGGATAGTGGAAGGTGTCCTTGCCCATGGCAGAGGGCTGGAATTGGATGCTCTTTAAGGTCCCTTCCAACCCCAAGCAGTCTGTGATTCTCTGAAATAAGGTCGCCTTGTGGTGCAGATCCTATGGTTGCATGTCTTGGAAGGCAGTCAAGTGCATCGCAACAAATTCTGACTTTCAAGATAAGATGAAAGAAAGGAATTTTATCATTTCTGGTGTCATTAACGTGCATCTTTGTCACTGGATTTTATTGGTTTTGTTTGTGCTTGGTTGGTTCCACTTAAGTAATAAAGAGCTCTGATTGAATGGGTGGGTGGCCGTTCTTTGACTGACTTGCCGTATTTCATTTCACTTGTGTAAATCAAAAGTTTTGTTGTGCCTAAAGAAAATTTCTCTTGCTAAACTAATCTGCCTGCTGATAGTTTAATTTATTTCCTTCACTTCATGGAATTAGTTATAGCATGTATCTCCATTTCAACAAATGCTGTAGGAAGGGAAATATTCATATTCAAGTTTATTGTGGGGGAGAGGAGAGAAACAAACCAACCAACCCTGGTGATATTGTAAGCACAATTTCCAGTAAAGTCTTATTGTGTAGTCCTTCCCAAATCTTCACAGCCATAGGTAAAATCTCATGAAGTAGTGACTAAGGGCGGAGAATCAAGATTTATTAAAACAGGAGTTCTTCATGAATTTGGCTCTCAAATCTCCTGTGAGCAAAGAATATAAACGACCACTTTGTGTTGAAGTGTATTAGATGTTTTCTCTTATGGTTAATTTTGGTGTGGATGCTCCTGCTCTGTGTTTAATTCAACAGAGAAGGAGAGATCATATAAAGTCTGTATCACTTGAGCATCTTAGCCCACTTGTATTTTGGATATGGTGACCTCACTGCACTGTTGCCTAAGTAGCAATTAGAAACTTTTCTGTGGGATTTTCTTTCCCCCTTTAAAAAGAAACAACAAACAAAAAACCACAACAATTATGTTAAGAACACCTGGAATAATCTCCTGTAAGTTGCTTATTCTTCATGAAATCAAAGTGAAGTTGAAGTTGGACAAAATGACGATAAGCAACAGAGGTTGAGGCTGTGGTTCCCAAGTCCGGTGAACCCCAGACTGCTGTCAAGGCACAACACACTCTCAGCTCATCCAGCTCCCAGCCCTCTGGACCACGGGTTGGAAGTCACTAAGTTATGATGAGCTGTGGGAGTAGGAACAAGCATCTTCAGAAATAGTTTCAGGTAAGAGATTGAATTGCAGGAAGATTTTGAGGAAGAGATCTGGAAAAACAGTTCCAGCTGTTTGCAAGATGAAGGGAGTAGAGAAGGGGATTCTTCTGCCTGTTAAATCTTTTTCCTCTCTTTTCTCTCTGTTTTTTTTTTTCCCATGAGCCAGTGATAAAGAGAAAAGAACAAAGTGGAATGCTTTAAATTTTCAAGCTTTGCTGGCAAATCTTCAAAGAAATTGGAAAATTTTTTACCTTTCTTACATTGCACCAATTCTTGACTGCTCTAGTTCTCAGTAATTAACAGTGTTTACAGACAACATTCATCCATTCCTTCAAGAGGAAGGAACTCACTGAAGTCACTGTGAGCCCCAGCTGCAAAGCTGTCTCCAATATTTGAGGCCATGTAGCTATGCTAGTGTTACAGGAGAACAAATCTGTGGGATGAATCCTTGGATTCCAGCTGTGCTGGCGTGGTACTCATATATGGAAGAATGGAGGTGTCCAGCTGAGGATTAGAAGGTGTTTACTAGCTAATCAGTTTGAGCAGGTAAATCCTGGCACTTCCAAAGGGTTGGTTATACCTGGGATGTAGTTTAGATAAGTTCACTTCCTTTCTTGTGACAGGAATGATGATGTGTCCTCTTGTCTTCCCAGCCTTGCTCTGGGCTTTGTCACGATGAGGAGTGCGAAATGAATGCCATACTGATATGATCAGTGGAGAGAATTTCAGGCCATGGATGTGTCAGTGGGCTTGACCAAGATGTGGATATTTAAGTTAATGTATTTCAGCTCTAATCCCAGCTCCTTCAGTGAGGATTGGTGGTGGTGATGATGCTGCTGTAGGGTGACCTAAAGGAACTTTCCACTTGTTTTTTCAGGAGGCATCTGAGTCCAGCCTGTCCTGTTCCCTGCTCCCAGTTCAGGCTGAGAGCATTGTCGCTGGTAGCTGGGGTTCATTCATAACTCCAGAGTCTTAGGCTCACACTTGGATACCTTTAAGCCCCGTTTAATCCCCGAGGGCACCTGATTCGTGTGAACTGTTGGCGTTTGCTCACAGACACATAAGCCACTTTTGTAGTGGCACATGAAAAAAGAAAGACCAAATCCCTTTCAGAGTTCAGGAGAAGGAGATGAACATTGTATCATCAAAACTAGGGAAGAGAGAATTTCTCTTGTCTGAATACACACTGACCTACAGCACTGACCAGAGCTGCTGCTCACAGCTCGTGCTGCAGCCTGGCTGCTGACAGAATAACTTTGCTGAGCACCTCTGCTGCAAAGAGGTTCCTTGGAGCCTGCCAAAAATACTGCTGCCTTCACCTTTGGTCCTCAGTAAGATGCACAGCTCTGGCCTTTGTGAGGGTACAGTGAAGAAATATGCTTGCCCTCGGTATGTTTAAATAAGCAAAATAACATTTGGCTCTGTAAAATAATCTTTACAGTCAAAAGGAACATTTGGGGAGCAACCAATGGATACACATACTTTTTTAATGTGTACATTGCATCACTGCATTTGAAAGGACTGAAATCATAGTGGAAAGTCGAAAAAGAAATGGAAGTAATTATGAAGTAATTGGAGGAGGGAATTGTTATAGTCCAATAAAGATAAGTAGTTTTAGCTAATTTTCTCTCTGCCTTTTTTGTTAAACAAGCAGCAGTATTTAGAAAGCAAATTTCAGTTTTGTTTATGGTTCAGTCCAGTTTCAGGTGTTGACCCCCAGGCACAGGATGTGTTTGTGCTGCTTAGGGAGCAAGGGCTGCAAGAGAAGAATTATATTGACAATTTTGCTTATACTGTTTTGCTTTAAAACAAAAAATCAAAGAAAATGAAAGCTGTTAGTGTTATTTGTATTTTTTCCTTGTAGAGGCTAATTTTTGAAATTAGTCCTGACAGTGTCTTTGTTATTTCTCTGAGACTGTAGTTTTATCAGTCTGAGAACCAGAGCATAAACACATTTTCTTGGTTCCTTTTGCTGAAGTGCTCTGCATCAGTCATGTCATCTTTAAAGATGTACAGTCTGGGAGGTTAAAAGCTTCTGTATCCTTACTTAGGATATTAGGGAGGGTGAGTCTGCATCTGCCTGTGTGCAGCTGGAGAATGCAGTTGCAGGATGAGATTTTCTTATGTCACTGTGGAATCCAAGTGCTTTCCCTCCCTCTCTTGCATGCCAAGGCAAGGCTGGGTTTTGCCACAAGGATTGGTTAATTAAGGGCCACCCACCCCCTTTCTCCTTGAATCCTAAAGTAAATCTTCCTCAGATATTGCAAACTAGTAAGCCCCAGCAGCAGCAATGCAGATCAAGCTCCATATTTGTCTTGGACGGAAGGCCAGACTCCTGTCTGGAACATCTGAATTGGTGCTTTGGGTGCAGCTTCCTTCTGTTCAGGGGTGGGGATGATCTTGTCAACAAAGCACCTGTTTTACAAGATGAAGTCACTGGCACAAGTGGGCTGCCAGTATTTATGTACATCCAGGCAGGGAAACAGGGGCTTTTTGTCCTGTGCTATAGCAAGCACCTGCCTTTGCTTCTCCCTCCAGTTTTCCCTTCCTTGGATAGATCAGGAATGTAGTTTGTGCTTGACCCTGACTGTAGAGTCTTTAATGAAATAAAATTTAGCTAAGGAAGCTTTACTGAATGTGTTCCAATGGCTTTCCAGATCAATGGCATTGACTAAGGTATGAATAAACACCTAAGGATCTATTGTGATTCTTGATTTCCTTTGGTACCTCAGTCAATGCTAATTCTAACCAAGAAGCCTTTTTTTTTTTTTTTTTTGTTAAATCTACTACCCATATTGAATTTGGTGGAGTAATTCTCATCAGCTTTGAGGGAGAGGGGACTGACAAAGGACAATCCTGCCTCTGTTGTGGATGCTTGGGACATTTTTTGAAGTGCTAGGCAGATACGAGTGTACCAAGATGTTTTTTGTGAGTGCTTTTTCAATATTGAAATGTGGTACTCTTTGAGGTACTGACCACATTTGACCCTGTGTACTTCACAGGCATCGTTCAATCAGTTTAGCAGCTGTTTACAAAGCACCAAAATTCAGAAAGCTTTAATCTCTGAATGAAACACATTCTTTTTGCTCATCTTGGCGTCTCTGAATTTACTGAGCAGCACCAGTCCCCTAATATTAAGTGTGATTGGATTCAGTTACCTAGTGCCATCCCAATGCAAAAAGTTCCCGTTAATTAATGGAATCGACTGATGCTTTCGAAGCTATTGCTCTGAACTGTGTTTGTGGCACATCCAGCTAAAATTACTTTGTTTTCTTAAAGCAGAGTCTAAAATATTGTTAGTTTTCTAAGTTTGTGTCACTTGCTTCATGCCCTTTTACTGGCAAGATACAAGGCAAATACAACTCGTTATTGCTTTCTTTGAAATGAAGTGGTCGGTTCAAAATGAACCTCTGTTTCTGTGCTAAATTTTCTTAAGGAAAAATGCTTGAGAGCTCTGAAACTTTTGTTGGCTCCAGAAAGAAATGCAGTTAGAATGTGGGATGGGAATATTCCTGCTCTCCTTTTGCATGGTTCTAGCATGTTGGAAGCCAGCAGGTCTTGGGCTTTACTACTGGTAAAGTGTTAGGTTTCAGATATTACTTAAAAGAATACTTAGATTGGTTCATATTTTGTAAAAATATGCTGGGATGCTTTCACCAAAGATGCTGGATAAAAGCAATTTGTGTTTTGAAGGAGTGTTCTATTTTGAGGGAGGATAATTCTTTTTCCCTACCTTATTCAGTCCTTGGCCTTTAGAGTGGTATCAACAAAGGAAATGACTCTCACAGATGCTTTTGTGATGTGGTTCCTAATTTGCTGAGGGCTGGACTGAGATCCCTTGACTCATTTCACGTAAGCCACCAAAGAGCTATTTCCAGTTACTGCCTGGACCAGGTCTTGGAGCTGAAGGATGCCATCTCTGCCTGCCAGCCATGCTTCACAAAAATCATAACAACTTGCATTTTAAATATTTCAACATGATAATTCAGCCTTTGAAGTTTTGGCACCTATTTGGCAAGGGATGTCTCCAAAGGGGTATTTTTAGCAAACACTATATATAGAGCTTCAGATCTTCATCTTCTTTCTTTATGTGGAGAATATTTTTACTGTCTGTGAGGTGCCCAGAGTTAAAGGCTGTGAAAATGACAAGATGCTCAAGCCACAGTTGGATTCAAATTGTCTGAAATTTGGTGGGAGCTGTGCCTATCCACATGACAGACAGTTGCCTGGCCCTCCTCTGCTGGAGGGTCCAGTGCCCTGTGCTGCAGATGGGGAGGAGGGGAGGAGGGATGCCACCTGTTTTGTTTGCTTCATTGGGCTTTTGGAACACAACTCAACTGACAGTGAAATCTGTTTGCTGTAGGATTATTTGCTGAGGATGGGTCTCTAAAGGTGCTCGAGAAACCTGTTACAGTCAGCCAGCAGTTAGAGGCTTTGGAGATTATGAGGAGAAGCAAACTGCTAAATCCAAAGACTCATTCCAGATATCCGCATCACAGTGAGAGGTGGCATTGTGTCAGGTGCCAGGCAGGATTCATCTGCCTGTCCTTGGGTGCTTAGAAGTTGCACATCCGAGGCAGTTTGACGTCTCAACCAACGTGTAGTCAGTGGAGTTGGAAAAGCACCAGGAGGAGACGTTTGCTTCTGCCTCCTGCAACGGTGATGGAGAAAAAAATACGAGTGCAGGGAAAGCCTGGGTGGACTTGCAATTGTGCTGCCTCAAATGAACACCCTGATACTCCTGTGGCAGATGAAATGTCGACAATAACAGGATGTAGTGGGTTCACTTTTGTCGAATATCCCTGCAGGTGCACGCAAGAACTTGGGAATTCCCAGCTTCCTTTTGTTTTGCCAGCAGTGTGGTGAGGATCTGTTTGTTTTTCTCCAGAAGAGTGTGAAGAATGTGCTCCCTCAACAGCAGCTGCGAGAGCCCCAGGGCTCCTGTGATCCTCTGCAGTTGCACCTCTGAAAAATTCCCAGGGCTCAGGTCAACTGAGCTTTTTTTGCTGTTTCC
Organism: Melanocharis versteri; assembly: GCA_013397845.1. Classification (NCBI taxonomy): domain Eukaryota; kingdom Metazoa; phylum Chordata; class Aves; order Passeriformes; family Melanocharitidae; genus Melanocharis; species Melanocharis versteri. The sequence goes on from VZTG01002461.1 coordinate 12,515, forward strand.
TGCCATAATTCTAGATTTTCCCATAGTTCATTGTGGCATTTAGTGTTAAAAATAGGATTCCATAAAGCATTTTTATGTTCCTGAAGTGCACACATTTTGTTTTTCAAACGTGTGTCTGTGTGAAGCCTTGCCAGAGGAGCAGTGTGTCTTTGCCCAGCGCTGACCTGATCTGACTGTAATACTAAACTCAAGGTGAGAGTCAGGACTAATGCACTGATTCTGTGTCTCAGCTCTTCCTCCAGGTTTTTGGCAGGTTCTGCAAGTTACTCTTTGTGCCTCAGATGCTGGTATGGTGCTGCATAGTTAACTTTTTATTTAATTTATTTTTTGGTGGCTCTGATTAATTTTGTTGTGCCTCGCTTTCTGCATTTCTGCAGTCAGACTGAAATTGTCTGCATTTTTTGAGAACTGTATGTGGAGAGTGCTATGTCAGCATGTGTGGCTCACCATCCCTGGAAGTGTTCAAGAAATGATTTTAGGTGGCATTTAATGCTGTGGTTGAGTTGATGTGGTGATGTTTGGTCAAGGACTGGACTTGATCCTGCAGGTCTTTTCCAGCCATAACGACTCTAGGATTCTCTGTTATCTTGGATATATTTCTGCTGCTTAATGGAAGGAGTCTGTTCCCTACAGGCTGCTGTGGATACTTGTTACGAGTCAGGGATCTTCCCTTGCTCATACACCTTCAAAATCCTGCCAGGACTGAGCCTGCCTTTACTTCCTTTCCTTCTCAGGCCAGGTGATAGAGTTGCCTGCTTGCATTATCAAAACCATGTGTTTTATGTTTCAATTTTGCGGAGTACCTCCGGATCTGGTTGGAAAATATTTTAAAGGGGCAAAACATGATTTGCTTGAAGGCTGGGAGAAAGGTACATGACACAGGGAAGCAGAATAAAGCCTGCAGCTCCAGTTCGTTGGGAGATGGAGATCCTTTCTGGCGTTATTAACACGAGGGATAACCCAGAGGAGAGGAAAGCAGCTTGAGGCTTGCTAGCAACCCCAAGAGACCTTTGCAGCTTTGGGCATGCTGGGAAGAGGGAGGGCACGCCTTCCCTCCTGGAGGCTGCCAGCAGAGCAGCTTCCCTGTGCTTTCAGGATTTGCTGAAATTTCCATAATTTATTTTGCAAAATTTTACTCAAGGGGATGCCAAAAAAAAAAAAAAAAGAAGGTAGACTAGCCTCCAGATCTTCCTTCCAACCCTGAGTTACCATCTTAGATCTGGGGAGAGTAATTAAATTTTTATTACGGATCTAGGCTAGGGAGGTAGGGCTCAGTATCAATGGAGCATAATCTGTAGAGTAAAAAGTGCTAGTTTTTCCCAGACCTTTTCTGACTGCCAGGGGTAGTTCTAAAATAAGGGATTTCACTTGATTTCCATTTTGTAAATGAGTGCAAGTTAGAATATATTTTAAGGCTCAATTGAAGCAATAATTAATCATCTGAGGAATCATAGATGTAAATGTTTCTGATTCTGTGCTAATACTGCATTATTAGAGTACTTTCTCTTTATTTTTTGGTGCTCCTTACATTTTCAGAAGTGAAGAGAATAGAGCAGAGCAGCTGCTTCCTTGTGATTTGTGAAACTGGGGCATATTCTCTCTTACCCTGTACTATATCAATGTGACAAACCACATTCCTGATACTGCGTGTGGCATTACTGGGAAACTGTAAAACTTTCCAAAGGTTGCCTATTTATCAGTACTTTAAAAGGCAGCTGATTAATGTTATTTGCATATGGGCAACAGCATATGTAAACATTGACTGGGGAGCCATTGGAGGAATGCTCTCAGCTGGACTCACGAGAGCAGCATTTCTCCAAGGCTGTTGCAGCTCAGCTTGGAAATGCTATCACCAAATTTGGCCTCTTGCAGAAGACTGATATTCAGTGGTCCTTTCTGTTGCTCTTTCCCATATATTTTCCCCCTGTTTCTGAATTCAGGGTGAGGTTTCAGCCCTGTCCTTGGAACAGTGCAAACTGTGTCGGTGTTTATCTTGCCACACACCCTTCCAAATCCACAGTATACAGGTCCATGCCTGGCCACAGCCCCCAAATGGGCAGCTCACACAAGTGCACTTACAAAGGAGGGCCCTCATGTCTCATATGTTTCAGGTGAAATAATGAATTTTCAGAATGAATTAATAACTTCTTAATTAATAACTTCTTAAAACTTAAGACCCCAGTCCTTTGTGCCTGTGAACTCCTGAAGCCTCCTAACATGACCTGCTGGCTACAGGAATGATGTTTGCTTTCTCGTAGGGTAACTGAGGCACACCCTAAGTACATTTTTTCTTTTTTTTTCTGTATGGTTTGTTTTTGCCCATAGGAAATAAAATAGAATCCAGATCATCTTTTCCTTAATGCAGTTTCCTGTGTTGCAGCCACAAGAGCATCCTTCCTCTGTACATACATCATCTGCAATTAGAAACAGAAAACTCAAGATATTCATGACTTCAGTGCATGCATCATTGGCAAATGACAGGAATTTAATGTGGTTTTATTGTGCAGGATTTCTCCCCTTCAAGTCACCATTAGAGGTTGTGTTAGGGATACCTGAGCTGATAACTCTTCTGGGAGAGTGGTCGAGTGGATTGAGAGGAGATGCAGTAATGAGTGAGAAATTAGGATGGGCCTTTAAGTGGGTGCTCCTGGTGTGTTCCCATAGATCAGGTACCAGGCATTGCTTTAAGTCTTTGAGTGACCATAGAACCATACAGATTCGGGTACAGGTTGTGCCTGTGTCTGCTCTAGAGCGGGCTTCTGCTGCAGCTCAGCATTGCTGTTTGAGCTTGCTGTCCGTGCTGGGCTTTGCCCAGCGTGCAGGGGCCAGGCAGTGCCCCAGGAGGAGAACCTGGGAGGGCACACGAGGCAAACAGGAGCAGCACATGGTACAGACCCTTCCTGGACTTTGTAAATGTGGCTGGGGTGATCCAGGGAGAGTGCAGCACATGGATGGATGCTCAGCTGTTCATCATGATTAGCCTCACCTCGGCCACTGCCATCAGAATCAAATGGATTGTGTTCTGTCCTGTTGCAGACTGAAGTAAAGGGAATGTCCGAAAGTAGTTACAGCCTGTGTTTTGAGAGCTTTGCACAGCTCTCCTCTCCACCAGCCCATTTCCAAACGGAGCCAGCCAAAGTGGGGGCAAGAGGGATGTGACTCATTGGTGAGAGTCAATGTTTGTGTAACAGTTGTCACCGTGGGGCTCTGGGGTTTCTGTTGCACCCGGTCTGACATAAATGGCCTCTGTCAAAACGGACAGCCCTGTCCTCCCACTGCCACAAGTGTATCCAAACTTCACTGGGATGTAGTCCAAGTCTGGCTGCCTGCAAAAGGGCCAGTGCCGTTTTCCCCCTTGTCCTCTGTGCCTGTCCCTATTTAATGACTCCTCTTTGACTGAATTTGTGGAGTTGGAGGATGGGACAAACCAATTTGCTGATCTTATGGAAGAGTGGTCTCCTTTTCACAAGAGCATAGGCTGGTTGGTGGCTTAGTTTTGTCAGGCTGCTGAGTTCCCCTAACTGGCCTGTGGCTGCATTATTAGGAAAACTGTAGGAGTGTGTGGCTGGGGCTTGAGGGATCAGCCCAGTGGAGAGGAAGGGACTTGTCTTTCTAAGAACCAATTGTAGACCTGCACTGACAAGTCCTTGAAGCAGGACTTGGCAGCAATGTCTGTCCTTTCTGTGTAAGGGCCTTGAGCACAGGGCCCATCCCCATAAGGAAATGTTAATGTTAAATAATATTTCAAAAGTGGAAATGATCTCATTCTTCCTACGGCTTATTTGGGTTTTTCTCTCGTTACTATTTATGGGAAATAGCTGCTTGTATCCAACTTGTCAAGCAATTCAGATCGCTGCCTGAAAGACTTCTTTATTTGCCACTCCACCAGTCTCCATCTTGACCCATTGTTTGTACAAAACTGGTATTTCCGTTCAGATTTCCTGCAGGTAACTCCACTTGCATTTATCTGCACTTGACAGATAAAGAAATGGAGGCACAATGACACTTGGTCACCTTACAGGGCAGTAGAGACTTTCACCTTGAAAAGGAACAGTGAGAGCCATTCTATAGAAACAGAAGTGCTTCTTCTCCTTTGCTTGAGGTGATCCCTGTTCCAGGACTCACCTTCTTTTACTGGTGGATCCTGCTCCTTTTCTCAGTCAAGAGAGTGCTTAGCCTTCAGGACATGCTCCAAGGCTTTCTGTTCTGAAGGCTTCCTTGGTGGGAAAGGTTTGCTCCTAGAGAATTTGTCATCTTTTTCTGTTATTCTTGCCATAATCTATTTCATCTTGAAAGCATAGGAAGCTTGGCTCTTTAAGATTGATTGATTTATTTATTTTTAATCCGGAGATTTACCCTTTCATGCACGTTTAACGTACAGCCTTAATATTTTATAGAAACTTCAGCACATCTCTTCTGTTCCTTTTCCCTCTTCTTCCCTTGCAGCTGGATATAGCCAGAGCTTTTATCCACACCCTGGTTTGCTTCTCTTTTCCTTCAACTTGGACACCAGATAACAGAATCAAATATCTGAGATTAATTTTAAGGAAAACACCACCCATTCTGAGTGAACTTTCCCAGGCCAAGGCTGGAGAATTACTTCTCACAGGGAGCTAATGCCCATCACAAACCTCATCATCTTTCACCTACATGCAATTCCTTTTTTGCCTTTCTCTTGTCTTCCTGGAAGGGTGAATATGCAGTTGTGTAGGAGGGATCATGGGTACATACAGACAGTCATAACAAAGCATTCCTGGTGCCTTTCAGCCCTGGAGGAGATGAGCAGTTGGGACCTTAAGGAGAGGCTGGAGGAAGACTCTTGGATTTCACGAGGCTGCCTCTGCAAGAGCTGTTTCCTCTGTGCCCAGATCTCTAAATCCCAGAAGGATAAGCCCCAGCTACCCACTTGCTATGTGTTTGTGGTCTATACATTCTCAATGTGATAGAAATGTTGAAATACAACACCACAGTTGTATTGACTGTTCTCCCCTACACCAGTCTGATGATAAGGCACAATGGTAAAGCTTTCTCTTCTCAGTTATCCTTATTATCACTGTGGGGATTAGATGATGCCATTATGGTTCCTTTATGAGATAATGCTTCATTCTCCACCTTTGGTGCTGATGGTTTGGTGGTAAGAGTATGGCTCAGCTCCATCCCCACCATTCCAAATCTGCTTCCCAGCTTCAGGCACCAGGAGGGTGGTACCATGTGCTCCTCTCTTACGTCAAGAAACCACACACATCTCTTTATCTCTGGGCCTCACCAAGTCAGTCTGCTTTGTGTGCCAACAGCTGTCTGCTGCTCCAAAAATCCCAGTTAAAGGAATGAAGTGCTGTAGTGGGATTTGAACGAGCAAACATCTGTTCTTCAGTGTTGTGCACACTGACAACAGGCGCTACCTGCATTTACAGTTTTGCAGGGCCAGAGGGATCTGTTGTGCTCGTTAACCCTGACTTTGGGCACTGCACAGGCCATGGCCGGGCACTGGTGTTCTGCATCTCATTTAGCAGTCAGCTCCTTTGCTGGCACAGACTTATCATGTGTAATTACTTAATTTGATTGATGTGATCTAAAAACAGCCTGGCAAGAGTCAGGGATTTGAACATACATCACTGAAAAAGAGAAGCAAACTTGGTGCCTTCTTCTTCAGCGTTCTTCAGTGCAAGAGTCCCTCCTAATTCCCAAAGGTCCTGCTTCCCTAGGCTCCTTAGGAAGTAGAAGGGCTCTACAAAATACCTAAAATCTAAGAGTAGAGCTTCTTGGATGACATCTGAAAATGTCATACAGTTTCCTTGAAACTTTATACTGGTGGAAGCTTCTTTCCTTATTCTTTGCTTCAGTCCTAACTTGTGTCTCTTGGTCACAGAAAATGTAGAGAAATTTGCTGTGACTCGATGTTATCTTTGGACAGTAGTACATGTTTTAGAGTGGGGCATATTTTTCATTGGACCTGAGTAGGGCTTTATCCAGAAAATCAATAACTGAGGAGGAAGAAGATTTATGATTGTTGACCTTGCTCTGTTTGTAATTATTTGATGATCCAAAACATCACGGCAGGATATTTAGCACGGGCTCTTTTTGTGCCAGTTAATTTAACTGGTCTTAAAACAATGTTTTCTCATGCCTGGATGCAAGTACCTGCTAAAAGCTGTGAAAATGCTTAAGTGCACAGGAATGCAATTACTCCAGTAAATAGAAGAGCTTCCTGTTTTTAGACACTTCTGAAAGAACAGAGACTTGCAGCACTGTGAAACTTGGGGACAGCCAGGAGAAAGGACAGATGCAAGTGAGGTGAAGCAAGCTATGAAATGCTATTTCACTGCACAGCACTGTTGGCTTTCCAGCAAGCTACCAATTTCTCTTGTCCCCAGGAGATTAAAATGCACCCAGGGGTAAACACTGGAAGAAAGGAGTGGCTGCTTGGGACTGCAGGTCTGCTTCCCTCATCACGTCTCATGCTTCATTTAGTCATCCAGAGTGTTGTCCTGAGCTGACCTCCCACTTGGAGCACTCCTCGGAGGGCAGCAGTGTGTGGAGACACCAGCACCTCTGTTCCCTTCCTGTTCCTGGCTCTTAGTCCTCCATCCTTGCTGGTGGGACAGAAGTACAACCACTGTGTGTCCCCTCTCTGCGTGAGGTTGGGGTGGGTGGGGGAGTCCTGCCCACGGCCACACACGTGTGCACGGTGAGGCAGTTTGAGTGGGTACTGCTAAACCCCAATGGTTGGATTGTCTTAAGAAGTAAAGGAGAAAAAAAAGAGTTATTTGAAAGAACTGAGCTCAGGAAGATTTTGGTAAGTCATTGCATGTCCTTCAACACTGAGTGAGTGTTTTTAAGTACAGAATGTCTCCAAATGTGCTCCTCACTTTGGGAGGGAGCTATTGACAGTAGAGCATAAAGAATGTAATTGTATCACCAAAGGCTGAGGCAAGTGGAGCTGAGATGGAAGTGACCTTATTAGTGGATTTGCTTTTCTAAACTTTAGATGACCAGTCTCCCATTGTTTGTGAAAGCCAAGGTTATGATGTTTGGATCAAAAGTTTCTTTGCTACTTGAAATGGACAGAAGATTAACTCTCAAGGGAAATAAACGTAGTTTATGGATCTTCCATAGGGGTAGGTAGACTCAGTTTACGTGTATATTCCCCTGTATACTCTTGTATACCCATACATAGTTTCAGCCTGTACCTCTTCCTGTCAGGGAAATGGATTTGCGCTTGCTGCTCGTCGAAAGCAGCAGAGAGCTGAACCGCAGCCTCTGTTCATGGGAGACTTCTGCTGCTCAGCTGTGTTGAATAGCAGGAAATCCTGGAGTGCAGCACAACTCCAATATTCAGTTTTTATTCCATATTAGGAAATATTTCCTTATCATTACTGCGGGTGTGTTGGAATGATTTCTGAGATTAATTTCTGCGAGCCAAATTAAAAGACGAGGAGGCCTTGCCCGCTTGTTTCCCGCTTTAGGACAGACTCTGTGGGAAGGACCAAGCGGGCTCAGCCCGGGGCAGGGCGGCCCTTGTCAACCTCTGCAGGTGAAACCAGCCTCACCCAAACCATTTCAAAAAGAATTTATTTCAGCCTGGTAGTGGTACCTCAGTGTGGGTCGTGCAGCTTCCTGTGCTGGCACAAAGCACGGAGCGGCAGCGGGAGGGAAGCAAACAGATGGTTGGATGGAAAATGGGATGGCTCCTTTCAGAGCCAGTCCTGGCTCGTGCCAGCTTATGGCACGCACACAGCCCTGGCCTGGGCTGAGAGGGGTTCCTGCTGTTCGGCAGAGGGTTTTTTTGGCTGCTCTAATCAGAGCCCCACACTGATACTTTGGGATGTTTTTAGGTTTAGGAATCTACCCCAGCACAGGAAAGTACCTTCCTTCATCTCGAAAGCATCTTTTTTGGGTGCATTACGGTCTCCTCGGGTTTAGGGAGCATGTTGGAGCTGGCTGCTGACACCCCAAAGTACTCTCTGCGTCTCATTGTCCCCCAGGTTTCCCTGGTGTCATCATCATCATCATCACCACCACCACCATGTCTGCAGGACTCGTGCAGTGTTTGCATCCCGAGTCCTATGTGGCTGGGAGTGTCTCCCCAGGGTTTTCTCACAGCCCTGGGGATCAGGCACTGGGAGTGTCCACTCCTTTTGGCTCACGAGTCATGGAGCACTTTCTGCTTTTAGCTGAGACTATAACGGGCGCCTCACCCAGATGCCCCATGCGGGAAGAATGACTGAAAATGGCTAAAACATTTGAACATCTTTGGCTTTTAAATAGCAAAGCTTGTTCCAATGGGGCTAATTTTACTCGGTTTCATAGTGGTACTTTAAATAGAACAAGTATAATTAATTCTGTAACTTTAAAGCAGCAAAACTTACTCAACCATAATGCACGTTGGGGAAGGAAAGCTAAAGGAGATGAAGTAAATAAACAAGGTAAATGAAATGCTGAAGTGTCAGTGATGCCATGTTGCAGTCTTATTTCGTTTTCCCTTCCCCAAGGGGGACTGTTGTAAAAACTGAAGGGTGTCGGAAGGATCTGGTCATGGCAATAATGTTGAAGAAGAATCTGCACGTGAAATACCCGATTTGTTTTATCTGGCAGGGAATGTTGCTTCCTTTAGGTAGCAGATTAAACAAAACAGGGGCTTATGAATGGTGATACTACTGACACCATGAATTATAGAGGAATGAAATACTTATTTTTCTGTCTGAAACATACCCCAGAGCAGTGCTTGGCAAACATGCTGATCTGATAATTATGAACTTCAGTAACAGCAGCTAGCATCATCCCGAGGCTGGAATGGGAATATTAGGTCAAAACCTATTGAGCTGAAGGGGTTTTTTGTTGACATGAGTGAACTTTGGAGAAGGTTCTGTTCTAAGCACAGAAAGCTGTATTTAGAAATAACACAGATTAAGATCACACCCCAAGAGTTGAAAAATACTGGCCCATGATTGACATAGATGGGACTAGTGGGGTTTTCTTGTCAGCTTGCTGCTGGGAGACTTCAGAGTCCTGTAGAGTTTTGGATGTTTCTGGAGCTTAATCAAAGGCTTTGGAATTGGATTTAAAGTGGGTTATAGAAAAGGAAGACAGAACCCCCCTGTGCTGGGCTGCACCCAGAGCCCCAGGGCAGCAGGGGAGGGGGGACTCTGCCCCTCTGCCCCGCTCTGCTGAGACCCCCCTGCAGGGCTGCATCCAGCCCTGGGCCCAGCACAGGAAGGACACGGAGCTGCTGGAGCCACTCCAGAGCAGGGACACCAAGGGGAGCAGAGGGATGGAGCAGCTCTGCTGTGAGGAAAGGCTGAGGGAACTGGGATTGTTCAGCCTGGAGAAGAGAAGGCTTTGGGGTGACCTCACTGTGGGCTTACAGTGCCTGAAGGGAGCCCACAGGAAAGATGGAGAGAGACTCTTGACAAGGGCCTGGAGTGACAGGACAAGGGGGAATGGCTTCAAAGTGACAGAGAGGAGGTTTAGATTGCATATTGGGAAGAAATTGTTCCCTGTGAGGGTGGTGAGGCCCTGGCACAGGTTTCCCAGAGAAGCTGTGGCTGTCCCTGGATCCCTGGAAGGAAGTGTTCAAGGCCAGGTTGGATGGGGCTTGGAACAACCTGGGATAGTGGAAGGTGTCCCTGCCCATGGCAGGGGGTTGAAATTGGATGCTCTTTAAGGTCCCTTCCAGCCCAGGCCATTCTGTGATCCTCAACAGGAGGAGGTTCAGTATAAACAGCTGGTTGGTGAAAATATGCACAGCACAGTTGCCAAACCTGTGCTAGCAGAAACTGTAGTGCAGAAAGTCATTTTCCCTCTGGGCTGATGGTACTTTCTCCTGTTCCCTCAGTGGAACCATCAGCTGTTGTGCAGCATTTTTATTTTTGCTCTCTGTTTGCTCACCCCACATACGGCTGCACATCTTAGCTGCTCAGGCTATGTCCCACTTCATCGTCCTGCTGAGCCTTGGGCTGTTTTTTTTATTTGTCTGGCCCTGCCCACTGCCCCTTGGTGTGAATCATGCTGTTATTTGTGTATGGTGGGTTGGTTTTTTTTTGGTTTTATATATATCCTGTCTCTCTTTAGGGGAATTAAAACAATTTGGAGACAGCGGGGCTGGTGCTCATGCTTGAAGCTTTGCCGTGTCCATGCTGCTTTCCTAGATAGCATCTCATTTTTTAAATATAATCCTTGTCATTTTTTTAATATAATCCTCGTCAGCCGTGGGTTTTAGTGCCCAGCTTGGTGAGTTGCTGGGCTGTGTTGTCTGGAAGGAGCCAAGCAGAGTTTGCTCTCACTTCTCACCCAGAAGAGCCCCAGCTCTGGGCACAGTGGTGACAGCTGGAGTTTCTGAAGGTACCCACTTATCGTGCTCTATGTGTTTGCTTCATCTCTCCTTTCTCTTTTACTTCCTAATTCTTGAAAAATGCCATTTGTATACTTGATTTCAGGAGCAAGTTCAATGTCCTGCTGAAAACAATGGGAATTTTGAAAGGCAGAAGTATGTTTTTGTATGTGCCTTATCCAGAAGCTTTGATTCAAGAGGCAAATTCCCTTGGAATGTTAAATGAAAACTTCATAAACCTGGCAGTTTTTACTGTAACAGCAAACTGCCTTCCTAACTGCTGGGCTTTGGGGGTGTGCTTGGGCGGATAAACTAAAATTATTATCAGTCTTTCTGTGAATTGATGTCGTTTTGGAGGGAGGATTGCTCTTCCCTGTCCTGCTGAACATGTGTGTAGCTTGACATTGTAAACCCAAATCGGAGACCCAGCAGCATCCTTATGTCATGTGAAAAAAAGGTGTTTTTCTCTCTGGCAGAATTGTATGTGGGGTTTGCTCCTGAACTTAAATATTCACTGAGTCCTGAGTAAATTTATTCTAGGGTTGAGGATGCTGAAGGCTTGGTGGCAGAGAGATTTTTCAGTGTCTGCCTGTTCTCACGGAGCTAGCTGCAAAACAGCTAGCGGGCTTTTGTAAATAACTTACTTATCATGCACCTGTGAGATGTTTTTGGACACTGTTATTGTAGGACCAAGGTCTCTTTAGCAAACGTGTGTGTTCTGGATCTAGCCAATAGCCCTGGTGTGTAGTCAGCTAAGATCCAATGGCTTTCCTGTAATTCCGAGTATAAAACTCTACTGTATGTAAATAATAAAGGGGCATTTCTATCTAGTCACTCCTGAGTTCGGATCTCTCCTTCCTCCCCGGGCCGTGTCCGTACCAGCGACATAGGGCTACTTTATAACTGTACTACACATGTGGCTTCAAAGAGAAAAATGATATTTCCATTGTGTGGCTTAGGTCCAGATATTAGTTTGATAGTATAGATCCAGGCTGATTTGATATATCCTGTGGCTTTTCTTACTGACACAGCTGTGCAGGAGGCTTGCCTGTGCAGGAGGCTTGGATTCTGTCTTCTTACCCCTTCCTGATTAGAAAGTGATCCCACAAAGTGCTGTGTTTCAGGGCAGAGCAGTTCTCCATTTGCTTTGATTTCTTCCACCTCTCCTCTTCAGAGCTGCTGCAGCAGGTGGGATTGGATGCCTCAGCGATTTTTGCACTCATTAACAGGAGACTTAATCCAATCATCTAATGAAAACATTAATGACAGGCTGTGGGAGCTGCCAAGAGGTGCCCCAGAGAGGGTGTGGGGTTTGGAGTTACCAGTGGTGTAGCAGAACTGAGGTGTGGGGGTTTAAAGGGTGGAAACTCCAGGAAAACAAATGCAGAGTTTGACTTAGAGCTGTTGTGACAAATGGGAGTGCAGATTGAAGTTGTAGACAATGCTTCCTGGCCTTTCTCTGCTTCCCAGTCAGGGAAGATCTAGGAATTAAAAGGTCAAATGTATGCTTTGATTAGGCAACATTTTTCTACCAGAAGGGAGAGGACCCTTCCAACTGACCTATTCAATGATGGATCAGGAGAGACTTGCTTGGAGACATCTCTTGAAAACTCCAGTTCAGCAGCATTTGGCTGCTCTCCCCTTTCTGTAGCTGTTCCCTGCTCTCCCTCATCGTTCGGGAGCATCCCTTCTCCCCTCTGTGCTGTTCTCCCTCCTGCCTCTGGTGGCAGGATTTTCCCCGGCTGCCCCACATGCATAACTCCTTATCCCCGTGCTGCCAGTGCCGAGCAGGCATCAGGAGAGCTCAGGCTGGGAGCTCAGCCATCCCTGCGGGATGCACACGCTCGTTTCCTGGGCCAGGCAGCGCATATGGCATCCCTGCTCCCGTGGGCTCAGCGGCTCCTGCCGGTTACATCCGTTTGGTGTCTTTCTTCCTCACTTTTGGGGATGTTCCAGGCCCTTCAGAAAGATCCCTCTCAGCCAGAGGAGTTTTGGCTAAATGTGCCCAGCTGGTTGAATATGGCCTTCTTCATGGTCCAGGGAGCCAAAAGTAATTCCGGTGGTGCAGCAGGAGTGGAATGGTTCCATTATGGAAGTGGCATGAATTTCGGTGAACTAGTAGGCTTGTGAGGGCATTTCCAAGAATTATGGGTGGCACCTTTTCAAAGCGTTCCCGTTAATGTGGTGAGGTCAGTACAAGTAGTGTGCTGTCAATAAAAGGTCCTGTTTTGAAGCTCCTTCCTTCCCACCCCCATCCCTCTGCATCATTTGTTTTTAAAGGTCATGCTTCAGGACTGTACTTGATGACTCCCAGCTGAATATTTTTTCTGGGATGTGGATTTGTGCTGTGTTTGGAGGCTCGTTAGTGGAAGCAGAGACACAGGAGGAAAAAGGCTGAGGAGGTTTTCTCGGCTGTGAGTTCACATAGGATTTTGTGGGATATCTCACACCTCCTGCCAGGTCTGTGCTCTTTTTCATTTACTTTGGGGACTCTGGAGAGCTTAAGGCATCTCTTGGTTTTACAAATATTCTCTTTTTGGTGGTTTTGAGTTGTTTCTTTCCCCACAGTGGCAGAGCTAACTGGAGACACTCATCTGTATTTCCCTCCTGTGAAGCACATGAGGGTCAGCCCCGCCGTTCATAGTGTGGGGTGCCAGTGCTGGAATTGGGATCTCCTTTTTACAAGTTTAGTACAGCCCAGTGACTTGGAGTTGCCGTCTAGCAGTGCCTGCATTTTTGAGTGTAGAGCGCGGGGAAAACAAATGGACAGGAAATCAAGTTGCAGTGTTGTTTTATCCTACCAGGAATACAAGACGTGCAAAGGAGAAATATCCAGTGCGAGAGTGTGCCCACTATACCTTAAGTAAAGGTTAATCCACTTCAAGCCTGGGCTAATGCTGCTCTATCCTGATGTTCCAAAATTATCAGAAGGCAGGTTTTTACTCTGTTAGGTCATTTCCTGAAATAACTTAATCACAGATGCTGGTGTGTGGTCAGAAGTTGCTCTGTTTGATTTGCTCTTATCAACTTTTTTGTATTTATCTTTTCCCACCTATGGAGGGTAAAAGTGTAAAATGGTACAATAAACGCAACAGTGAGACCAGTGCTAAGTTCTCCCAGCTTTTGGAGATGTGTCCAGCATGGGGGATATCTCTGTGTGAAGAATAGAACCGATTAATTATTAGTAAACACTACTAGGAATTGACAGATCTCATCTTTCTTTAGTAGAAAACTGAAGGGGATAAAAGATAGATTAAAAAATAGAAATATTGGCATCGCTTTGAAGCAGCTGTAGTGCTATTAAAACCTCTTTGTGCCTTTATGGAGACATACATTTTTATTCTCAGAATTCTGGTGTCTTGTGCACTTCAAAATAAACAGCTAAAATAATATCTACATGATGCCATAAAACGCCTTTATTTGCGACACAGCAGCTGTGTTTCTGGCAACAAATATCCTATTGTCACATCAGATCCCATGAAAAATACACAGGATAAAATCCCACCCTCTGAGTGTAGCAGGCAGAATCAAAACAAAGAGCTTGGAGCAGAGTTCAGCAATCCTCCTGCCCCAGTGTGGACATGCAAGCTTTCTTCTGTATGAAACCCCTAATCAGTTCACCTTAAAAGCTATTAGGATCTGCTTAAATTAAGCCTAATTGGGGATTTGTCTTCTGCACAATCCCCTGGTGAAATAGGAGGATTAAGTAAATAATAAAAAGGAAGCCCAGTGCCTGAAGGGAGCCCACAGGAAAGATGGAGAGAGACTCTTGACAAGGGCCTGGAGTGACAGGACAAGGGGGAATGGCTTCACACTGACAGAGAGGAGGTTTGGATTGGATATGAGGGAGAAATTGCTCCCTGTGAGGGTGGTGAGGCCCTGGCACAGGTTTCCCAGAGAAGCTGTGGCTGCCCCATCCCTAGAAGTGTCCAGGGCCAGGTTGGATGGGGCTCTGAGCAGCCTGGGACAGTGGAAGGTGTCCCTGCCCCTGGCAGGGGGGTGGAACAATGGAACAAGATACTTGAGCTCCCATCCAGCCCAGGCCATTCCATAGTTCTGTGATGTGTACTTCGGTGTAGCTTTCCAAAACTAACCTCAAAACAACCTGACCAAATGAGAGTATGGCAGAGATGCTGCTCTTCGTGCTTGTCTTCCATGAGGCTCTCCTAAAGTGCCACAACCCACTTCCAGGTAGGGCATGAATCTTAGGACAAACTGTGCTGGGTTGTTTTTTTTTTATCTCCCCTGGCTTTCCTGGATCAGCTGCAGGGCACTCAGAGCTGCCCTGAGATGTCTTCTTCCAGCTTTAAAAAGTGTTGTTCCAGTACATCCGAGTTCTTCGGGTTCAGGATGAAAGCTCTCAAGGAGAGAAGCCTTTCTTCTTTCTTTCTTCTTTCTTCCCAGTTTTTAGGTGCCCAGTGACCATGTGCCCTAAGCCATAAGTACCACCTGGCCACACATACCTTTGTGGAGCAGCTTTAAAATTCAAATATATTTGATGGTTATATTTATCCTTGAAATAACTTCTCCTCTGGACTGGGGTTAGGGGTTTGGTCCACTTGCTGTCTCATTTTATCCCATAGTTTATTTTAGCATCTAGAATTTTTGGAGTCTGAAATTGTTGTGGAGTCGTGACAAGTCCAGCTCTGGGAGCTGCCTGATCCTTCTCTCTCCTTTTCCTTTTCCCTCCCCCAGGCTGGGCCCAGGTCTGCCAGAGGGACATTTTCCTTATTTGTGGACAAGCGCAGCTGGGTGAGCTGCCCAGAGCGTGCAGTGCTCTTTGCTATGATTCACTCTTTGTTCTGCCAACATGTTGTTATTTTTTAGAGAGTGGGTAGCACATCCTCCTGCTATCTTGGGATAATTTTATAAGGCAGCTTTTAATGGGGTTTCTTATATCTAAAGAACAGTGCCTTTACTGTGGATTCTGAAGTGCCTAAGAATTTGGAGATGGAGAGTGGGAAAGAGGAATATATACTTTTTTAATTTTCTTTTTGAAGTGAGTAATGACCTGACCTGCTCTGTTTCAGTACATGTTACCATGGCGATGACTGCAGGGACTACAACATCCTTTCCCATGAGTAACCACACCCGGGAGAGAGTGACGGTCGCCAAACTCACGCTGGAGAACTTCTACAGCAACCTCATCATACAGCACGAGGAGAGGGAAACCAGGTACTGCCTCTGCTTCCTCTCACCCCTCCACAGCTGTTCTTGGTGTTTGTTGCAGGGCACTTCAATCCCCAGGGATGGGACAGCTCTGGGAAGTTTTTGTGTATGTGGTGGCAGGGAGTGAATTCCTGGAGGGCATAGGCTGTCTTTGGGGGGACCTGTGAACGTCCCAGTCACTGAGTGATCAAGGAGCTCCACTTCTGATGTTTTCATGCAATTTACCTCCTCATCACTTACTCTGTGGAAACTGCTCTGTGCAGGGTCTTATTTTGCAGTACATGGGAGGTTTCTCCTTCTGTGTGAGGTTGGTGACCTCTGATTCCTCTGCTTGTGCCCCAGGGAATGAACTCTGCAGAGCTGCTGAGGGGTGGGAGCTTGGTTTGGGGTGAGGCAGTGGCTTGTGGTGTCTGTTCCTGCTCTGCACCATGGAGCTCATGCCAAGACTCCCAAGCCCTGCAGGAGGGAGTGTATGGGAGATAGGGAGCAGGACTGAGAGGTGTTTGATGGGGTGATGGGGTAAGGAAAGGAGGCAGAGAGCTGGCATGGAAATAAGGGGCAGCAAACACATAAGGGGTTGATGCTGGAGGGTTTGAGAGGCTCTCGGGTGGGCAGGAAGACTTTTGGGGATAATGTAATCCCCCTCTGTAAATTCTGCTTGGGTGGTGCTGCCTGGTACTCCTTGCATGGGAGTGTGGGGTGGTCATCACCACTCAGCTTCTCCCAGCAGCGCCCAGTCCTGTCTCTGAGGTGGTGAAGTGCCTCTTGAATTAAGTGTCAAAGCACCAAGTGTTTGATTGTAATGAGTGTTGTGTTGGATTGCCATTAGTGTGTGAAATTATCATTCCCCTGGTAATATGTTTTTAATTGGAGGGTTTTCAGTCAAGCAGCAGGGTTTCTCTCTTTATCACATTTAGTCATTATTCCATGTAATGGAGTTGCTTCTAGTTAGGAGAACAGACTGTCTATCAAGGGCCTTTAATTTAGAGGATCCTGCTGTACTTCCCAAAGTGCAGAAAGGCACCAGCAGCCTGGCTCCGAGGCTGTGAATTCCTGCCTGCTGCTGGGGGTAAGCAGCCTTCAGAAAGCTGCACCCTGGCAGCGATAAAGGAGCGTCCTGTGGGTGGACAAAAAGGGGTCCTGCAGCCACACTGCCCTGTGCTGACCCCTGCCAGCTGTGGGGTATTCCCAGGCTTTGCTCCCCACTCAGAGCCTCCCAGCCTGGCATGGCACCAGGGGAAGAGGTGGAGCTGTGAGCCCTGGCCTGGGCAGGAATCTGGAAGGAGAGGATGGTGCATCCAGGGGTAGAGTTAGTTGGCATGGGAGGAAGGGGGGCAGGACCAGGTGTGTGACCAGGGGGAGCTGGTCACACAGAGGGGGTGGAAGCTGGAGCTGACTGGGGTGTGGGAGATGGAGCTGAGATAGAAACGGTGAGAAAAACCCATTTTTATTCTGGTTTGTAATCCTAATTGATAAAAACAGCCTTAATTCAACAAGATGTAATCACTCTAATGACATACTTTTTCATATATGTTTAATGCCTGAATCTGCAAGTACATGAGCATGTGCTTAAATTTGCTTCTACATTTTCCACAGCTTTGTTCCCAAATGAGTAACTGGGTGGAGTGGGGCTGTCTGCCTTCAAATTTCCATTTGAGGCAAATTCTTCAGTAACTGGAGTATGTGAAGCAAAGGTGTTGACTTGCTGTGGTGTTATGTTTGGTTTTAATAAATAATAAAAGTGCAATCCCCTGTTTCTCCCCTTGGCAGGCAGAAGAAGCTGGAAGTGGCTATGGAAGAGGAAGGCCTTGCAGATGAGGAGGTAAATACTGCTTAAGTAACCTTACCAACTGCTTTGCTTTTGTCTCACTGCTTCAAATGGGCATTTGAGGAGCTCACAGGAACATCAGTTTTATTTTGTGCATGGATGCTGCTCCTGTCAATAACCTGTTTTTTAGGGAAGCTGGGAATATGCTTGGCTGATACTTGCAATAGCTAACCAAGGCTTTTCACACTACCTGTAGCTCTTATGAGACATGGCCACACCAAGTATCTAGCAAGCTTTTTAAAGATTAAAATTGTTTGCTGTTGTATTTGGCAAGAAAAAAGAAGGTGGCCTGTGGTTAGAAGTGGGTAGAAAGCAAAATGCTGAACCACTTTTTCTTGATTTAGACGATAAACAGTCACACCTTTGCTCTGTTTGGATACAGATGAGGAGGGATCTTACTCTGGTTGCCATCTCTCAGACCCTTGGTCAATAAATTGCTTTTCTGAGGTCCATTACACCATGTCTGCCTTCAGGGTAGGCTGGGAAATAAGTAGGAAGAGTGTCTCAGTCCTCTTCGAGTTTTTGTGGCTGCTGTAACTCCTGGGAAGTGGGAAAATGAGTGCGGGTGTGTATTGCCATCTTGTGGCTTTAGAGGATGCTGTAATCCCAGCACAGAGTCTGGCAGATGCCTGATCCAGGGACCTCCTTAGCAGTCTCTGAGATCTCAGCATCTTTGGGAGCAGCGTTTGTCTTCTCTTGGGGTGAATCCCGGTGGCATTTCCATCAGACAAAATATATGATGGAGTTTGGACAGATTTTTCTTTCAGAACTGAGTGCTTGCCTGCCCTAAACCAAATGGATGTTGTTGTAGATCTGTAACCAGGAGCTCTGCTGCTTGCTAAGCTCCTTGTTGCTTGTCATCACTCTTTCTGGTGGAGTACAAGTTTCAGCTTTTATTGATCCTTCACACTGCCCAAAATGAAGAGTCCTTGCCTCAGGCAGTAACGTTGCCCTTGGGACTGGTACACTTTGTTTGGACCAGTATGATAGTTTTCCTTCATTGTTTTTCTTTTTTTTTTAATAACTAAGTAATAAAAATAAAATACCACCACCCACCAGAAAAAAAAAGAAAGGTGAAACTGTACCTGAGGCTTCTATAGAAAAGACCCTATTCAAGGATCATACTTTGAGAAATTCAGAAAGAAATGTAGAAGGAGAAGTCTTTCTCTTGTTGGGATTCCAGAGGAGAACTTCCCAGGAAGGGAGGGTGCATATCTTGACTCTCCACTGGCAGATGACTGACAGATTCCTGTGTCTGTGTCCTCAGAAAAAGCTGCGCAGGTCACAGCACGCTCGCAAGGAAACGGAGTTCCTGCGGCTCAAGAGGACCCGGCTCGGCTTGGATGACTTTGAGTCTTTGAAAGTCATAGGAAGAGGAGCATTTGGGGAGGTTTGTGGCCTTCTTGCTTGAACAGGGGATTCAAATGGGATTGACCATCGTAATGAAACGTTCTAATTACAATTTAATGAATTGTTTTATTGCAGAACGGCAGCTATTTGTGTCATTCTCCAAGTGTGATAATTCTAGTGATTCATCACTTGCATTGATTTCCCAAGGCTTCTGGAAAGACACTTAGTTTCCCATGGCTTCCCACACTGATGTTGCCCACATGGCCCTCTGAAACGATGGATTTGCAGTGGCATAGCTCCTCTTGATAAACCTCCTTTCTGCCCTGTGTCACATCAGTTATTTCTCCTTTTGGGTTTTAACCTACACAGTCCAAGCTACCTGAAATTCACTGTGCCTGCTGACTTTTCCTAAAACAATGACTGTTCCTCACTAGTGTCAGTGTTGTACATGGTGCAGAATAATTTCTTTTTCAATGTATTTTTAAATACTTAACAAGAGAACTTTTCCAGGCCTGGCAATTGGGAGCCTTCCAGTGGATTTCTGAGGCAGAGAAGACTGACTGGGTTCTCTCTCTCGTTAAAGGTCCGCCTCGTTCAGAAGAAGGATACAGGTCACATTTATGCAATGAAGATACTGAGGAAAGCAGATATGCTGGAGAAAGAGCAGGTTTGTGATCTCTAAATCCCCTAAATTTCAAACTTACCCTGTCTAGAAAATATTTTCCACCTTTGAAAGCCCCTATAATGGTCTGACAGTCCAAAGGGTCTATGGCGTTGCTACCACAGCACAAAAGCAGCAGAAGTTAGGAAATAAGGTCATGTAACTGCATTTAAAAAATATTTTATTTACAACCAATTTGGAACAGTGAGAAAGATTTTATTTTTCTCCCCTTATCAACACGGAGCTTATGGTACTGAATCTGTAAAATGGCATTTCAAGGAAAATGCTTCTGGAAAAATAATCCTGTGCCTAAAATAAAAACGGAGGTATTTGATGTTTTCTTTTAAAGAAAACCAGCAGAAATCACATTGTTCATCAGCTTTGTCTTCCTTGGGTTTCCTTTATAGTTGGGTCTAATCTTGTTGGGGGTTTATTTGCTTTGATTTTGTTAGTTTGGTTTGGGTTTTGCTTTTACTTTTTCGCTAACAATTCACTGTGAGGACACAGCAAGTACTTCAGCACCACAAAGCAAAGAAATCCAGGGTGGGTGTCTCAAGAGATAAAAGAGGACTTTTTTCATGCTAGTCCAAACCTTACCCATCATTTGCAAATCATTTCCCTGCAGTAGTGGTACTTTTTTTTTCCTGGCACAGATTATTTTGTCTCCTGCCCTGAATTTAGGGAACCAGAGGAGCAGCACGGTGTGCGGAGCAGCCAGGATTTGTGTGGTGCTGCCCCCATTTCAGAACCTGATGTGGGAAGGAGTCTGAGCTCACACTCTACATTCAGTTGTGGACAGTGATCTTCCCTGGAGAGTCTTTATCTGCTGGAATTGTCATTGCCTGGCTTGTTCCATGGAGAGCAACAGAAGACACACATGAAAAAAAAGAAATGTAGTATTTTTTTTTTTCCAAGCCTGGTTAAAATCTGGGAGAAGTCCTGGCTATTTTAAAGCAAAGTTTTCCTATTGTATTTTAGAGCTGCACTGAGGAGTGGAGGGGGGAAAGAAATGCTTTCTAATGAGGCTAAATAAAGCCAGATAGAGATAAATCCCAGTTGGTGTGTCTCCTGCAGAGGGAGAAGCTTTGCCTCATGCAACCCTGTGACAAGATTCATGGAAAGATGTTCCTCACCAGTAGAACTGGGGAAGAGATGCAGAAGACTGTTTGCTGCTTTTCTTACAGCTGTCAAGAAACATTTTTCCTCCAGGATGAGAGTACATTGTAGTGAAAACACACCCCTCTCCTCCAATCTCCATTATTCTTAATTTCCAGCAAATTATGGGGTAGCAGCTTTCCATGTATTTTCCAAAGCCTTAGCTGGAACTGGAATATCTTGAGCAAGGTCAGATATTCCTGAACTTGCTTGCACTTTTTCCACCAGCTTTGTCAGTTCTTTCTAACAAACAGAACCAGCTTAACAAGCTGTGCTTTGTGTTTCTAGAGAAACCCTGGGATCTTGTAAAAACTAATGGAAAATATGAGTATGGAAAGAGCTAGAAAAATAGTTCCTTTGCTAAAGGTCATGAAAATATGCTGTAGGGCTAGGAGTGTAATGTGATGTTCCTTGTTGAAATATTTCAATATTAGCCCTTTAATAATAATAATTTTTTTTAAATTTTAGGTGGCCCATATCAGAGCAGAAAGAGATATTTTGGTTGAAGCGGATGGAGCCTGGGTAGTGAAAATGTTTTACAGCTTCCAGGATAAAAGGAACCTTTACCTGATCATGGAGTTCTTACCTGGAGGTAAGCTGGGTGCTGTGGCATCAGGTGATACAGGTACTTCTTTCTAGCTTTTGTTGGCAGCTTTATAAAGTGTTAGAAACAAACGTGCTGTATAATTCGTGAAAATTAAAATGTTAACACTCTTTTAAAAGAAGTTCCAGTCACATGACCACTCCTGATTTTTAGGGGAAGGAAAAAGGCTGTGAAGGGGGATTAAATAGACTTGAATTAAATGATTATTCTAATAGAAATTTCTGCTTTTTATGGCTGAAGCTGTTAGTAGTAAACACAGAACCAAAGAAAAGCCCTTGTTCAAACAGTTTGTGCAATAAATTTAATGTGTGTAAAAATCTACTCTATTTTCCTGGACTGTTCAATTAAAATTCCTGTTTAGGATTTTCAGCTAAAAAAGTAAGTTGGGTTTGTAGGTCCTTGCAGTCATAGTTTCATAATTAGTAACTATAAGGCCAGTTACAAGGTTAAATTTGGATTCTACTGGGGTTTCTTATAGTCTTGTGATTCACATTAGTCTTGTGATTTAAAATGTTCTGATCCCTAAGCTGTATTTTCTTCTCTCTGATGAGGTGACATGATGACCTTACTAATGAAGAAGGACACTTTATCAGAGGAGGAGACCCAGTTTTACATTTCTGAGACCGTGTTGGCCATCGACGCCATTCACCAGCTGGGATTTATCCACAGGGACATCAAGCCAGACAACCTCCTGCTGGATGCCAAGGCACGTTCTGGGCTCACCAACTGCTGCTGCCTCCAAGATCCCAGGCTGCACATCCTGCTGCTGAGCAGTGGGAGCCACTGGTGCCATCCCAGAGATTTAAACTGGCTGGAGGGAAGGCAGGGAATGGCCGCTGTATTTTCCTTGGAGAACACCAACATGCTTAAACAAAGCCAAATCTTACTGAGAAGCCTTTTAACCATTTTAAGGCCAGGCTTTTAAGGGAGAAAACCCACTCAGGGTGACCAGATGCTCATATTCATGCACATGGGAAGGTGATACCCTTCCTTTCATGCATCTTGAAGTAGCCATGGACAATTCAGACGATGCTAAACGTTCAATTCCTACAGTTGCCTCATTTATTTCATCACCCACCCCCCTGTGGAAACTCCCTCAGTTAGACTGACCATTCTGGCCATGAAATGCACCCAGTAAGCATCACAAAATCATGGAATTATTTAGGTTGGAGAAGATCTTTAAGATCTAGGAGGCCAGGCATTATCACAGCATGCACAGGTCTGTCAGGTTAGATGGGTTCTATCTGCACTGATGTCTGGAAACCTGATTAAAGCCAAGGTTACCATCAAAACAAAGCAAAGGAATTTTGTCCTGGAGGCTTTCTCAGTCACAGTGGTATCCAGTTCAAAACAAAACCAGGCAAAGTAGCTGCCCTCAGCTGCTGGGAAATTGTAGATATAACCATTCCTGGGAGGCCATAGCCTGTTGAATAGAAAAGAGACCCTTCCAGGACTCCAAGGTTCAGACACTGCTTCCCTGCTTGTCCTGTGCCAGTCCATCATGGCCTGAGAGGGCCTGTGCAGTGATTAAAATTCTTTTTTTTTTTCTAAGCACTACCTTTCTAAATAATGGTTTCATGCTCTCTGATGATTTTTTTTAGGGTCATGTAAAGCTGTCTGATTTTGGGCTCTGCACAGGTTTAAAGAAAGCCCACAGAACAGAGTTCTACAGGAACCTCACACACAACCCACCAAGTGACTTCTGTGAGTATGAGCTGTCCTAGTTTAACATGTAAATGGTTTTGGGCTGCAGCTGTACGTTGTACCTGTGTTTCTGCTGGGATAAGCAAGATGGGGCAGGCTGATAGCATTTAACTGGAAAACTGGAAATGCTTGTGCCCTGGGACATGGGAGCATTTCACAGGCAAGAAATGACAGTTTCTGCAGTGATCGTGTATTTTTGCACATTCATACACAGATATGAATACCCATGTATCTATATTTAAACCTATTTTTTATAAGGTTAATGAAGTTACAGAACTGCTCTTTCAGGAGGGACATGGGTTTCATGTGCCAAAGGACTGAAGTCAGTGACAGTCTCATGAAACTTTTCAGAAGCTGATGTAAAAATTTTAGCAAGTTCTAATTTAGAATTGCTGATGTGTCCTACTTATATGAGTTTCAGCTGTGCATTGGACAGTAGTTATTCTCATGTTCCCATTTTCAGTTATAATCAAATATTTGTCTCTAGACTAAAGGAGTCTAAATATACAAAGTAGTTATTTAAAACTGGAACTCTATAAATATTTTTCTCTCTTAATTCTCACAGATGCGTTTGTTATTTAATAACTGTTTCGTAAATTAGCATTTCAGAATATGAACTCAAAGAGGAAAGCAGAAACATGGAAGAAGAACAGGCGACAGCTGGTGAGTTAATTAAATAATGTATAATTTTTGTTTTGCTTTGAAACTATTTACAGAAAATGTTAAATTAAAACTCGGTGCTAATGCTCCTGGTTTTTAAAACCTGCAAGGCCCTCATATGTCGCTCTCTACAAGCTCCCAAAATCACAAATAACTCCAAAGAAGGGGGTCCAGGTTGGAATAGCAAGACCCCGCTCTTCTCTGTGCCTTTGTTTGCCTTGTGAGCATCTGGCCCAAGCCCTCAGGTGTCAGCAGCCACATGGCCAAGGTGTGTCTGGAGCTCTCTGCAGCCCTGCCCTGGTGTGGACAGTGTGAACTCCTGGCTCTGATTCCTGCAGCCCAGTCACAAGCAGATGTGCAGCTGCAGGATTCCTTTGGAGAGAATTGTGGGGAATTCCCGTCCTGCTGAATGGGAATGTGGTGGAAAGGCTGTGGGAGGGTGTTGGTGCTGGAGTGCTCCAGCCTGGCTTTGTGATGAGGAGCGGTCACGTAGTGGGGGAGCTGTGTGAACTGAACCAAGGCAGAGTGTCTGTCAGCCGTGGGATTTCAGACTTTCATTGCTGCCCATGATTTTCACCAGAAAACCTCAGCTGTCGAACTTTGGAACCTTTTACTCTTCCACACTCTTTTAAAAAGTGATCTACTGCAGTATTCCCAAAAAGCTTTAGGGTTCTCCTCTTCCCTCATGAGATGTAATGAAATTACCTTGCAGCCACCACGCTGCTGTATTCCACAGCCTTATTCCAGCCTGGAATTAGATCCCTGAAAAGACTTCATCTCAAGTCCAGTAAAGGCTGATGTGGCAGAGCTGTGTGGTGAAGAACAGTCCCACAGAGACAATAAAAGGCCAAAATGACAACTTGCATCAACACTGTTGGAAAAGGAGCCACGTTTTCAGTTTTCCATTGGTTCAATCCTAAATGTCTCCGGTCTGTTCAATCAAACAAAGTGTTTCTTTATGGTCAGACAAATGAAAGTAAAAGATTTTTGTGGCAAAACTGCTTTTGGGGGACTTTTTTGGTCTTGAGGGGTTTTTTTGTTAGGTTTTGCTTTTCTTCTCTCCCTCCTGCCCCATGGAAGATTTTTCATCAGTAAAGAGAAATTCCCAGTACACAGCTTGTGTATCATGAGTGTCACACCTGGGAATCTACCACTGATTATGCCTTTAAAAATAAACAAAGACCACAACATTAGAACTTCTTGGATATTTTTGTAATGCAGCTACCTGAAGCCTTAGCTAAGATGACCTTCTGACATTGCAGTTGCAATATTCTATTATTTCATCACATTAAAGAGGATGATTTCCATTTATTGTCAAGGTTCTCTGTGTTTATTAATATAAAAGAATAATATTTTTGGGATTTTAGTTCCTGTGAATTCTCAAATTAAGCACTCTTGCTCACCCAAACAAGAAGATTCTGTATGTGAATCCCCAGGAAAAGGTATTGCAAAGTGTAAAACCGCAGGATTTATCTTTTAAAGATAGGATTCTTTTTTTTCCAGGCCTATTCTACTGTGGGAACCCCGGACTATATTGCTCCAGAAGTGTTTATGCAGACTGGGTACAACAAGCTGTGTGACTGGTGGTCCTTGGGAGTGATTATGTATGAAATGCTAATAGGTATGTTAAAAACCCCAACTTAAGAGTTGTTCAAAGGTATCAGGGTCCATTTGTTTGGAAGAGAAAACCTCTGGCTAATACTTGTTAGATTTGGGAGCCCCGGTGACAAAAGCAGAGGCCCAGGTCAGTGCTCTCCTGGAAGAAGTTTATTAATTTTTTATTTGTTTGTGCAGGGTATCCACCTTTCTGCTCAGAAACGCCACAAGAGACTTACAGGAAAGTTATGAACTGGAAAGAAACGTTGGTATTTCCTCCAGAGGTGCCCATTTCGGAGAAAGCAAAGGATTTAATTCTAAGGTCAGTAAGAAAAAGCCAGTTCTGGCCTCTTGCCCAGCCAGGGTCATCTTCCATCAGGGTAAATTCCCGTTCTGTGTGAAGGAAGCTTTATGTTGGAGGGAAGGCTGGTTTCTTCTGTCACCATCCTTGATGGATTTTTTTAAGTCTCTTTTCCCTTTGCAATTTGTTTAACATGAAGGAATAAGCTGGAATGATCTTGATTTGTACCATGGTATAAGGAGAAACAGAGCAGACCAAAAATAAAGTGATCAACACAGAATTTTTCTCTTCTCAGAGGGGGCAAGAAAATAACCACTCACTAGCATTTAATGCACTGAACAGAAATCTTTGGATGTTTTGGATTTACTCACTTCTTTCAAAATCCCAGTTTTTAATTTGCATTGAGGTTTTTGTGAAGGTTTTGGTGACAAGGTCAGGCAGAAAGGCTCTCTTGTCCTGGGAGGGTTTGGGGGGCACATTGATTTGGGGTTTGATAGTTTTTTCCTTTTTATAATTTTCAAAGCTAATGTTATAGCCTCATGCAATTTTGTTACAGGCAAAAAGGGGAATGTACTTCACAAAACTAGAATTTATTATTAGTTCAAACAGTGCTCCAGTAACCTACAAAAACATAACAAATACAAGAAACAGTTATCCTGCATCCAGTTAGTAATACTAACAGCTCAAACAATTGAATTGTTGCTAACCCTCATGAATAAGTTTATGTAAAACAGTTATATTGCATTTTCAGTATCTATTTCTCTAGTGTCCTGCTCAACCTTCCTTGTCAGTGTTCCAAGTTCTCTGCTGGCAAAGTACAGCATTACTGCTGAGGATTTCTTCCTCCTCAGTCCTGGCTGTGTTTGGGGAATGTTTAGAGATTTCAGTGTATTTGTTAGCATGTCTTGCTCATGCACCTACTTACACAAGGACTACTTGAATTTATCAGTTTGTCTCCACAAGGAGAAGGGTTATAGGTAATCTACTAAAATGAGGTCCAAACAGGTTGGGCAACAACCACCTGGGCATTTTGGGTACTTTGTCCATTACAGCTTGGACAAGTTGGCCAACGTGTGTTTTGGCTTAAAGAGAGATGCAGATAAAGCTAAAGGTATTTGTTATGGATGCAGAGAAATCCAAACTAAAAGAAGCTCAAGTTCAGACAAAGCCTGACAAATCCTGTGGCCTGCTCTGGCCGAGTGCTGTTACAGGGTTTGAGGTCTGTTGTTAGTCCTTGGCACCACCCAGCCTGCTGGGCTGCGATACAAATACAGGCAGGTTTTCTTCCCCACTGACACCCAGCTGCAAGCAAAAGAACTTTGATTTATAGCTGGAGACAGTTTATAGCCTAACCTGCTGTGCTACACATGCAGAAGATGGCTGGGATTTAATGAATTCCTAGGCAAATGCTGGTATTCCCATCTCCTGGATGAGATACTTGAGAGGCTTTTCCAGTCCAGAGGAGAAGGGTGAGCCTCTGCTGCTCCCTGGAACAAATCCCTGAGGTCACTGAGTTGCTGTCAGAGAGCTTCCACCTCCCTGTTTTCCTCCTTTAGGATTTTAGGCTTTTCCTGTCTGGCCTGCTTGAGCAGGTAACAGTCCCCATCTCACCAATCCTGTCTCTGTCTCCAATTTCACCTTTTCCTTCCTGCTATTTCATGGCTGCTTCTCATAAACTGACAATTTCTTGTGGGATCTGAGCTGAGGTTATGCAGCAGGGCTGTGTGAGAAACAGGCCCTGGGTCTTTGCACCACCTGCACCTCTGAGGAGAGGGAAGGGGGAGAATAGGGACATGGCATGTTTGGAATGGGCTGGCTCACTGGGATTCCAAAATATGACATCAGAGAGCAGTCCTAATTTACTAAGTGTATCTATGCTTCTTAGTTTGACTTTGAAACAGGGATGTTTAAATAGCTGAGAACATGCAGGGGAGTTCTCAGTAGTAGGGATTTAAGCCTCCATTCCAAACTGATCTTACAGGACTAGAACATGCAGCAACTTTTCACAAACCTGGAAGATGGGGATGCGGCAGTTTAGAAAAGGTGTCAATTACTGGCATCATAGCTTTTTGTTTTGGAATTTAACAATGTTCTGCTTCTACTTTTACCCTTCTCTCCTAGATGCAATGGGCTGCTTTGATGTTACCCCAAGTGGCGGAACAACTTGAAAGGCCTTCTTGAAAATCTCAGTACTGGATACTGTTGTGTCCATCCGAATTTATTGTAACACTCCCTTTGTTTTCCCCCTTTTGCAGGTTTTGTATCGACTCAGAAAATAGAATTGGTAGCAATGGAGTAGAGGAAATAAAAAGTCATCCATTTTTTGAAGGAGTAGACTGGGGACATATCAGGTATGTGTATACACATGTGTTTTACAGGCAGAATAAAAGCCATGAAAGCAAGAATTCCATGTAGTATTGATGTCGAGGACAATTACTTCCAGTATAACTTTCATTTTGAAAGGCAGCTACTGGCAGAGGTGGGTGACACTGAAGGTTTTCAGGCCTTGCTGACACTCAAAGAAATGATCAGAGTTTAACTGTCTTAAGGTACCGCAGATTGCTCCAGACTGCCCAGGACAGAGAGAAATTATTGTAGGGTGGCTGTGGATTGAATTGTAAGTGTAGTAGTTAGAGCTGTGATGAGTTTACGGGTGTAAATCACTGCCTTTCCCACAGTGCTGTGTCCCAGTGTGAACGTTTTGGTGGCACAGATTCCTTGGCAGTTTCAAAAGCCACCTTAAAACTCTTTCAAGGGCTCCCTGTACTGGGGAGATGCTAAAGCAGAGCCAGCCTGGTTTGGGAGAGAGATGCTGAGTGTCACAAAGAGGAGCTGCAGTCCAAAGATTTTGGATGAGGTCCAGGCTGGTGAGCACTGGAATTGTAAAGCTCTGGGTGCAAGTGCAATCCTGCCGGGCTGGGTTTGTTAAACAGGGTAACCACAGTGGTGGCTGGTGACAAGATCAGGGTGATAGCTATGTGACAGGTAAGTGTGGAATGCTCTCTCACTTAATGGGAACATGATGTTTGCCCCAAGCCTGCCAGGGAGACACCAATAGGGACAGGGAACTAAACAATCTCCCCACGGCGTCAGCAAACAGGAGAGTCAGATTCATCTGTGATGCACTCAGTGGGAGCCTTGTGCTCTGCTTTAAAGGGAAGTTCTAAGTGTAAAAAGCTAAGTTAAAACTGGAACTGAATGTCTCATTTCCCAATACTCACTCTTCTGGCATTTATCTTTATTTGCAGGGAAAGACCAGCTGCAATCCCTATAGAAATCAAAAGTATTGATGATACTTCCAACTTCGATGAGTTTCCTGAATCGGACATTTTACAGCCAGGTGAGACTGCCATTGTAAATTCCAAATTTGCATCTGTGACATGCCAGAATACTCCACAGATGCCTTTGTTGTTGTTTATATTCATTTTTCTGATGCCCTAATCAAGTTAGTCTCTAGATCAAGTCTTTATATTTTCTTTGAAATATGAATGTAAACCTGGGATCTCTCATAGCTGCAAAGCCCAGAAATTTTAAGAGTCAAAGCCATTGGTAAAAATGGTTTGCACAGGTAGTGAGCACAGAAAGCAGTGGAGTTTTCTGCCAGGCAGTCTGTCTAACCAGATTCTGGCAAAACATCATGCACTGAGTTGCTTTTCATCTTCAATGACTTTCGAGGTTTGTGCCAAACATAATTGTTGAGATATTTGTGGGTAAGAATTTTCAGACAGTTGATTACTTAACACAGTAATTCGTGAACTTGAGTGGCTCTGTAAATCACTTCAGGGGTTTTTTAAATTGTTGCTTTCTCTTGGCAAGTTACAGGAAATTTTCATATGTAAAAGGCTTGGTTCTCTGACATACAAATAGTCCCAGGTCCCACTGTTTTCAGTTACTTGAAGATTGGCCGATGTTTAATTGCTGTCTGCTAAGTGTAATTGTGTTAACAGCCATAAGAATTATCCAAAAGCTGTTGGTTATTTTTTCTCTGAAATGGCTTTTATTTAATGGCGAGGAAGTTTGTCCTTTTGATGCAAAGCAACCCATCTCCAGTGCCTAAGCTGGTTAAGTCCATATTTGGATAATGCCAAGAACATTTGTATTATTTTGGCATTTCAGACCCACTGAAAATGGTACTGTACATGTAGCTATCTAAAAATCAGAACGTCAGAAATGTTATGGAGTTTGTAATTGTGTATCCTGTGGGTGTGTTAGAGGCTTCTGTCAAGGTATGGAAGCCTGGTAGTGTGTGTAGAATAAAAGAAAAAAAAGCAAAACAAAAAGCCCCCTTTTTCTGCTTCAGAGTTCTATCCTGAAATTATAACTCAGACCATTGACAAAATGCAACTGACCTGATTAGAAACAGGATTTCTTCCAGGAGTTTCTGCTGACTAAGGAAATAAGAGTTCAGGGCTGTTTAGCTCTGTGAAAAGTCCTCTCAGAAGCAGCCTGGGTTTAACTGTTTTAATGTGTGTCTGCTTTTGTTTCTGAATTCTAGTGCCAAACACGACAGAACCTGACTACAAATCCAAAGACTGGGTTTTCCTCAATTACACCTACAAGAGATTTGAAGGGCTCACCCAGCGTGGCTCCATCCCTTCCTACATGAAAGCTGGGAAGTTGTGAAACAGAACACAACCCCCCAAAGGAAATTGCAAACACAAACCTCAGGTAGCTGCATCACCAGGCCCGCTTGGCGTTAGTTATCAACACATCGACTCTGGTGCGCATCGATTTCACACGGAAATTCTACAGGATTAGGATTTCTAAGACTACTACAGGAATTAGTTGGCAGTGCCAGCTGGCTTTTATTTTTCTTTTTTTTTTTCTTTCCCTTTTTTTTTTTTTTTTAATATTTGAATATTTTTGTTAACTTTATTATACAAAGGTACTGGAATAAAAGGAGTCCCTTTTCCTGCACTGCCTACGTGTGGATAACGGTTAATTATGCCTCTCTGTACTGTGGCTTTGTTTGTACTGTAAACCATCTAATCCACCCAGGAGGGAAACATATCATTTGATGCAGCATTGTTGTTGTACTGCTCACCTGGTGGGGTTTAGATATGCAGTATAAAGAAAACTGTCCACATTTGCAAACCTCTCTGAGCAGTGGCTCAAGGGTGTTCATTTGTGGTCTGCAGATCCCCCATGAGTGTAGCACATGGAATTATTTGAAATAGCAGTGTCCTCTGGGCCTCCTTGTGTTCTGTGTGCCCCCTCTTGCCCCCAGTGCAGGACTTTGTCAGCCCTTTATCATCGTCCCTTTTGTCCCTTTTCCCACAGTGTGTGGCGGCGAGGCAGTCCCTGTGATCTGTTTTGTGGTATTTCTGCTTTAAATGATAGTTGGCAGTATTGCTGTTTGAGGTGATGATGCCTGCTGGCAATTTCAGAAGAAAAAAGGAATCTGAATAAAAATTATCAATATTTTTAGCAGAAGGGAAACGTTCTGATACGAAGTTTTGAAGAGACGGCATTCTAAGACTGCATTCCTGCCTCTGCTCTACAGCAGATCATCTTTGAGCAGCTCTTAATTCAAACATCCTCTCCTCTCTGTGCAGAATGTGTTTAGAGAAGTGATCAGATTGGTGGTTTTTCTTTTTCTTCCTCCCTGAGCAGCTGGAGGCAGAAGGGATCCTGCTCTAACCTCTTCTCCCCAGAACAGCAGGCTCTGCTCACGTAGAGGAAATGGAGTGTCCCCTAGACTCAGACTCTCCAGTGGGCTCCTTTCCTTCCAGTATCTCCACCTGGCATGGCCATGGGATTAGAAGGGATCAGCTGAGCCTGCAGCCCAGTTTCCAGGGACCACCTAAATGTTCTTGTGGCCAGTCTGCAGGATGGTGGCAACCTGACAGCCGAGCCAGGTCTCCTTCCCCCGGGCAGAGGAAACAGAAGCAGAAATACCTCCATGTGCAGGCTCTGATTGTGTTCATCAGCCCAGCAGCAGTTCAGGACCGAGCTGCACTCCCTGAACAGTTTGCAATTATCTGGTCACTGGTGACTTTCTCTGCCTGTTCTCACAGCTTACCTGCAGGGCTTTGAATCTGTCACAGTACAGCAGAGATCTCTGCTGTCATTTTCTGGTCAAAAGAGATGGACAGCAATGAACAATTCTCCAGTGGCTGAACAAGCAGAGTCACTGTTGCTGTCTCCCTCCTCTGAACACCAGTGAAAGGCACCCTAAAACCTCTGCAGCCCCCTCTGAGTGAAGCACAGGATGTTTTGGCATGCAGTAGGAAAGATTCCATTGGACAGGCTTTTGCAGCAACATGGAAACTACTGTTATAAAGCCATTAGAAAAATATTTATTGCTGTTAGGCACTGTGGTATCAGCTGTTCTCAATTATTCGTCTGCTCTGAAAAACACACTGGGATGTTCATCTGCTGCATAAGAGCCATTTGCCAGCAAGATTTCTGTGCATCAGTGCCTGTGGTGGGCAGGTAGTCTTCCCTGATCCAGCCTTTCCTCCATGGTTTTGTCTCCCTTGAAGCATCTAATATCTGTTATTTATACCAAGCAGTTTCAGTCTTCAGCTCTTCACAGAGGAGTAGCCAGTGCCTCAGGCCCATCCAGTGTTATATCAGAGCAAAGCTAAGCTAAGCTTCTGCCTGAATGCTGGGCTGAGGTGGGAACAGCTCCTTGATCTCCCAGATTTGCTTCCCAGACCTTACACTAATGGACATCCCTGTACTGCTGTTGGGGCAAGGTCCTTAAAAATTCTCCAGTGTTGTTCTTAGCCTTGTCAGTGTGCTGAGGCTCAACCTGTGGCCATCCAAAGGCTGTACAAAAACAATAACTCACTAAAATCCACCTTTCAGGTGTTGTTCTGCCAGTGCCCCAACAGCTCCTGAGGCTTCTCAGGAAAGGAAATGCCTTTCCTAAGGCTTTGAATCCAAAACAGGGAAGCTCAGGCAGGAAAAAAAACCCCTGAGATGCGAACTTGGCCTCAAAGGACACTGCTATTTGAAACAATTTTAATTGGTTCTAATTTCCAGTCTCATCCATGGGGCATCGTGTGCACTGGAATTGGAATTCCTGCAAACGCCACCTTTCAGAAGAGCACAGTAACCCCATTAACATGACCTACAAAGGAGTCTTTGCTCAAACTTGTTGAGACAAGCTCAGTTTCATGGAAACTGCAAATGCTCAGTGATACTGGTGATTTTTTTTTTCCTGTGAGGCTTAGGGGAGGGCAGAGAAATACACACTTAATTTAAAGCTATCTATTAAACAACTATGTCTGTACATACTCACTGGTTTACAAACTCGGGAAAAAGCTCAACCCTTCTATTTGCAACACTAAAGATAATACTCATTTAAAACTGCAGATGATTAATCATATCAGTGCTCACATAGGAGTTATATCCATAAGGAAACAGCCTGCAGCCTATCTAGCATAGACTCCTGTATTGTGGTAGTTGACTTTTTAAAATTTTTTTTGTAAACATAGCATTATTTTAATCAGTAAGTCAAGTTAAACAATATTAACTACTGCTTTTAGGATGATAGGGGGTTTTTTTTAAAGGTGAAACTGTGACACTGTAATGGATTAAAGAGAACAGCAGGTTAATCTACACTGGCTTTCAAAAAAAAATGGAAGTGCAACATATCTTTAATTTTGTTGTTTCTGTCTGATTCCTTTGGATGGTTGTGTGTTTTCCTTTGGCAATGTTTGTCACTGTGCCATTTATTTTTCTTATTCTTGGAGTACCAAAGATCCTGAAATGGCTTGATGATTGCAACCATGTGAAAATTTATTTTCTGGAAGTATGTTTTGTTAAACTTTTGTTAAAACGTGAAATTGTGTATGCAAATTGTTATCAGAGGTTTGCTGGGACGTTTACCTATTCCAGCAGGGAAAACTTGAGTGTGTCAACGGAAGTGGAGAGCCTGAATCCAAATTCTGGATCGGAATTCCCTGAAAGTGGGGAGGAAGCTTGGATTGGGAACTGCAGCTGAGCTTTTGCACTTCGTTCCATCTCCAATCAGCGTGAGTGAGTGGCCTTAGGTACAGGACTTCAGCAGAGGTTGTCTCATGTGCAAAAGGAGTTAAAAAAAAAAATTGCCAGCATTCAGAAATCAAATCTTGTTGATACTGCATTTGCACTGTTCAATTTGCCTTGCTGGAGAGTTATAGAAGTGTTATTTTTATAGGTCAATTGTTCTCCACCTGAGCCGTTGGAGACAGTCTGGGATAAGGGCACCTGCCAGGGGGAGTTCAGCCGGGGGCACCAGGAACGGCACACAGCTCTGCTGTCAGCTCCTTCCCCAGGGCTGACATTCCTCCTGTGCCCAGCAAGCAGGGAGCGCTGCAGTCTAGCCCAGGTAATGCTTAGGAAGTGCTCTCACTTTCTCAACACGAGCAATTACAGGCGTTGTAACACACTGTACCTTGTCCTTTTACTGTTGGGATCTCACAGCAGCTCGTTCTTGGAGTCAAAATGGCAACTGCTATATTTTTCCTAGACTGTTTCATTAGCTGTGGTTGGGAAAGTTACATAGAAGCATTATAAAAATTTATATGAGGCTTTTTACAGCATTTGAAAATAAAAGTAGCATTCTTTTTGTAAAGTTGCAGTTTTCGTTTCTTTCACCCCGGTGTACTGGATTTCTCTTCCAGAATGGGAGACATCTAAGGAATTGAGGTCTCATTTTGTGGATTCTCATCTTGAATTCCACGGACAATGAAACACCCCAGTGTTGTTACACTCAATCAGAAAGTAGAGAAAGCAAATATTGTTTGACTTGTCCCACCTGCAGTCATATGGAGAAGCTACTTCTCAAATGGTTACTGATCTTCTCCAGTCTTACCTTCCCCTCAGGCTGTAATTTATCCAGGAAAGGCTTCCAGGGGCAGTTGTGTCCTTTGATCCACTATAGAAACCTTTCTGTCCTACTGTTCCACTTTCCCTGCCAAGTTCAGAGCGGCAGCAGCAGATGCAGTGAAAGTTGTGTAAAAAAATGATCAGAGTGGAGCAGCTGAAAGCCAAGAGAAGCAAGCAGACACTGCCTGGCCTTGTCTGGAGCCCTCCTGAGAAGAACAGGAGGCCTCCCTCCCTCCACTCAGGCTCTCAGTAAAGGTAAAAATACAGAAGAATTCTGCAAATTCTACTTAATGGGATCACCCTTTTCCTCCCTTAACTGTGCATGATTGTATGGCAGAGCTACACATCATAAGAAAATACAGGCTTAATTCTTTGCCTCCTTGCGTTACCAAATCAGGTATTCCTCAGGAAAAACCCTTGAATGGCAAATATGAAGGCTATGCCTTCAGCATGAGTAAATCTCTTTTAAAATCTTATCTTAGTTTAGAGTTTATAAGACATACCAGAAATATCTACATTTTTCATTTCTTTGTTCTTGTACAAAGCGTGCCTGGTACCTAAGCAAAACAATTATGCTTTGGGCAATAAAAGGCTTTTTCTGACAATCTTCCTAAGGGTGGAGAAGGGAGGAGTATCCAAAACAGTCTGTCTGTCTTGGGAGTGAGGACAATAGTGGCTCCCAGCTCTGGACTTGGCAAGGATATAAATGCAGTTCAGGAAGTGCTTAATGTATTTGGAAATGTAGAAGGCTGTCAGGCATTGGAAGGGCTGCCCAGGGATGTTTGGAGTCCCCATCCCTGGAGATTTTTAAAGAAAGGCTGGACATGGCACTCAGTGCTCTAGTCTGGGTGACAAGGTGGGGATCGGTCACAAGTTGGACCCAACAATCTTGGAGGTCTTTTCCAACCTTCATGGTACTGTGATTCCATTTCTCTAAGGTAATGTGATTCATCACACATTTAAATTTTAAGTATGGTAGAGGTACTAAAATGCCTGTGCCACAGCTGAATTTCCCAGGTGGAAGTGGGTTCTGAAGGTGGGTGCAGGCCCTGTCCCCTGTGAGCCACGTTGGGTCCAGCTGCACCAGGCTCTGCAGCATGGAATGCATGCTCCTAAAATCCACCAGGTTCCAGGTGCATTAATACTGGGACAGCTGAAGGGCAAATTGGTGTGTCTGTCATACACTGAACTGGCACCAGGGTTTGGACACTTCATCGCTCAGGAGCACTGCTGCAGTGGGTGTGAGAGGAAATTAATCTCTCCAACGCAGAGAGAGCTCATCTCACCGCCTCCTGCTCCTCCCAGCGCCACTCCTCAGGTTATCTGAGCCCGTGGAGGTCCCTCTTCCCGGGGGAGATGGGGCGCACAGACTTCAACCTCCTGCTGCTGAGCAGGGAACGAGCGCAGGTTTCTCCTTTCCCAACCAAGCCCGAGCTCTGCTAGAACAGTTTGTTTCGGATCTGAACCGGCCCTTGGTGCCACATCTTGTCTCCGTACCAGCTGCTTTAATCTGTTTCTAGCGAGCCACCATCTGCTGTGGCTTCTCCCTCCTCCAGGAATACGTGCTGGCTCTCCGTGCTGTCCCCAGGCAGTTCACTTCCACTGGCAGCAGCTCCTTCCCCTCCAAGTGCCTCTGCCCATCCTCCCCGCTCCAAAGACAAAATCTTTGCCCTTGCCTCTACATTTCCTGCCCTTGGAATTGAATGATGAGAGGGCGGCTCGTCAGCAAAGTGAGCGCTGAGCCCTTGAAGCTGTTGTGTAAAAGCATAACCACAGCCCCTGCTCCACATCTTGCAAGAGACTGCAGCTACAGAGAGAAAGTGTTCCAGACACATGGAGGTGGCACCTTCCCTCCTTCCAGAGCTGTGTGCAGGATCTGCCCCCCAGCGCGGCTGTACAGGCCGGGAGATGGAGGCGATGGAGCTCCAGCAGGAGGCAGATGCCAAGATGTTCCCCCCGACCTCGTCCGTGCACGTGTGGCCATGCACAAAACAGACTGGGAATGGGAGCAGTGGTTTACTGTGAGTGCAAAACCGCAAGGTTTGGACACTTCCCTAATTCTACTTCTGAGTTCTCTGTATCTATTTAATGCTAGTGAATGACCAGATAAGAACTTCAGTGACTTTTTTCATCAGGACAGGGTGAAATCACTGGCAATCTAGACACACACGTCAGGATCTTCAGCCCAGCAGGCTTTCTTTGAGGTCTCATCCAACTCCCATTGACGTCAGCAAAAGATCCCTATCTAAAGCCCAAAGAAACCAGGAACAAGGATGGTCTTCAAAACAAACTGGTTGCTGATGCCATGCTTCGGTGTTCCTTACAAACGAGACAAAAAAGATTTCACTATTTATACAACTCGGCTGGTTGAAAAGCAGTGTGTGGAGAGGAGGCCTTTTGGCTTCAAACAGTGGTGAGAAACTCGCGTGGCACTTCTGCTCTTAAACAGGACAATATGACCTGCTTTTTAACAAACAAAATCAAACGAATGCCTCGAGGCAGCTTTGCAAAATGTACAATTTATTTAAATGCCATTTTTAGGCTCTCATTAGGCCTTCAGAAATTACCAGTTTCTGCCAGGAACAAAAAGGTTATTTCAAAACTGAAGATCATTTTAATCTTCTAAAGAAGTGGCACCATCAAATTGAGAGACTTTGGGGCAAGACATTTACAAGCAAGTGAATTATTTTGTGGGCACAAACCTCATCAGCCTGAACTCCAAAATGAAGCAGACACCTCGGAAAATATTAATCCTTTTGACTGCCTTTAATTTTGTTAGAAAGTCACACACTAAATTGTCATCCTGCTGGCTCCAATACTGAGATTAGAGAGGGACAGCAGCAGGATTCGGATGCTCTTCTCAAGTTAAACTTGTTTCATCATGCAAGGAATTTGTCCGTGATTCCCAGAGGTCCAAGGCCAGAGTATATTCCTATCACAATCCAGTTGGATACTGCTGAACATAATCCATGCTCCTGGTATTGTGCCTGCACAGCACAGTTCATTGCTAGTGAAGCCTGACTTTCTTTTTTTTTTTTTTTTTTTTTTTTTTTTTGGG
>VZTG01002461.1:54603-102224 GCA_013397845.1 Melanocharis versteri
TGTCTGTCTGTCTGTCTGTCCGTCCGCCCGCCCGCCCCGGTGATGTGGCACGGGCCGCTGTTGTTGTGGGGCCGGTGCCCGCGGGGCACTGCCCTCCTTCCGTGAGGGCGCTCGGGGCCGGTGCTGTGCCCGCCCGGGGCCGCTCGGGTTTGTGTCTAATTCCCGCTGGGCGCTCCTGCTCGCTGCTCCCGCTCAGGGGAGTTCAGTGGAGGTGCCTGGAGCGCCCACACGGAAGCCACAGAATCACGGAATGGGGTTGGAAGGGACCTCCGGAGATGGCCCGGCTCATCCCCGTGCCAAAGGCAGGGTCGCAGGTGACACAGGAGCGTGTCCGGGTGGGTTTGGGATGTCCCCGGAGAGGGAGAGTCCAGGCCCTGCCCGGGCGGCAGCTCCAGGGCTCTGCCACCCTTCAGTGTACAGAAGTTCTTCCTCTCACTGAGGGGGAACTTCTTGTGTTTAGTTTGTCCATTTCTCCTTGTCCTGTCACTGGGCAGCAGTGAAAAGAGCCTGGCACCGTCCTCTTGGCATCCTGTGTAATGGTCACTGTGTGCTGTGTTCCTGTGACAGATGTGTCATCATACTCATGCGATGTACGCTAAAAATCTCTGCTTGTTTGGTTTTTTTTTTAACTTAGTTTGTAGTTCACTGATTCTGGTACACACGTAGCCTTGCCTTCCTAAAACTCTAGTACGATTTTTTTCTTAGTAGGTAAACATAATTTAGTATTTTAGGTATAGTGATTCTGACTTTTCTCTGTGTGTGTGTGCATGCCCACGCTTGTGTGGCGACCAAGGTTTGATCTTTCCTTGTTTTTAATCATAAGTTTCTGGTACTAAATCAAGGCTGGTTGTAAACCACCAGCTGCTGCTCATGTTCCTGCTTGGAAACGAGTACGGTGCTTCCCCTCTCCGAGGAGAAGGGAGTGTTTTGCACGGGGTGTGGGGAAACAGAAGTGATCCAATCCCTCCGGAGCCATCACTGCGGTTTTCTGTAGTTAGCACCAATTCTTCTAGGTTTAGTAGCTGTTTTTTAAATGCCTGTTGGGTTATGTGTGTTTTAATGTATGTGGGGATCCTGGTTGTCTCAAGTCCTTGACATGTTTCTGTCTGTGCTGCGTGATTGTTTAAATACTGCTGTAAAATTTTGTGGTAAATAATGTAGTGTTTGAAAACAAAGTGGTGTTGTTGGGTTTTTTTGTAGGGTTTTTCTGTAGGGTTTTCCAGTCTGCTAAACCATGCTTAAAACTTAAGATTTCTTGTTTCTGTATCATGCATATACTGAAAGGAGAGAAAATCATCAAAATGAAGAAACCTCCAAACACACAGACATTTCCTTTTGCAAGTAGATTTGGGAAATCAATGAACCATAGGCTTTCATGTTTTACTGTGAGATAAACCCCCCTCCCTGCTTTCTTTTGCTGCCTATGTTTATACCTGTTCTTTTCGTGGATTTTAAAGAAACAAGTTTTGGGTTTCTTTGTTTTTAAGATAAAAGTATCTTAATTGTTTGTGGGATAGGGCCACACTAATGTTACCTGCTTAATAGTTTTTAGGTCAGTTTTTTTTACTTGAGTGTACACTTTACTGTTGGTACATTTGCACATTCTGAAAAACAAACTCTGAACTGGACAGTTCACATCCAAGAATCAAATTCATTGTAAGAAGAAATAATCTCGTAGGTGATTTTGGAAGTGAATCATTGTGAACTGTTGAAAATTCCCTGTTTGGACTGCAGGGCCAGCTGAAACCATGGAAGTTCTGCAGCTGACTTGATAGGACTCAGAATTCTGCAATCGTATGATTCCAAAACTTACAAGAAAACAACTAGCCACCATTCCTCTAGGAGTATATAATTGGAGAGGAGTTGTGGTTTGGTTTTTGTTTGGATTTTTTTTTTTTTTTTCAGAAATGAACTATGATATATGAGACTCCCGATTCCTATCAGTGCTTTCTACCTGGTGTGAACATGATAGTTCCTGGGAAAGCAGCGTGCCCTTTACAGGCCTTGGGGAGTATCTTTTCATTAGCTGGTTCCTGCCTTATTTTGCTTTTTAATATACTAAAAGCTTTGGCCAAATTTGGTATTTGAAATCTGTTGAGTAAATGTGTCATTTAACTGGTAAGTTGTGATTCTTGACTGCTTCTCTTCCAGATGATGAAAATAAGTAAAAATAGAAGCAGAGAGTAATCAGTTGCTTGTGTTATTATTTGATTTAAATGCCTATAATTCAGAGTATTAAATTTTTTCCTTTTTTCATTTTGTGAGGTTAAAACCAAATCCAATGTTCTTAACATATAGGAGTTTATTCTCTGGATAGTGTTGTTCATAAGATGGTTTCATTACTGAATTCTCTGTATCTTGCTCCTGCATTACACATGCTTATAAAATTTGAGGAAAGAATAAGCTGCTTTAGTCCATACATTTCTACTGTTTTCAGAACTTCATTCCAAAGATTGTTGTCCCAGCTTTCAATAGGAGGTACTGTAGGCAATGATCTTGATGCCAGACTTGCTGTAAGTGGTCTGAAGGTGCTTTTCATGACCTATTTTAAAGGTCTAAAATCAACGAATTCAAAGAAATATTTAGTACAACTCTCAGCCATGTGTAGAAAATACGGTTCTTAGTTTTGTAGGTGTTCAGATGTGCAGGACCTTAAACTGGTATCACAGCACCTGTAACTTTCTTTCTCGTGCACTACTGCATGTGTGTAGGCTGTAAGTGTCGTCCTCACACTCTCTGATGAATATCTGCAGCAAGAATTAATGAAAATAAACTAAAATTTTAGAAAAGTAATTCCATAGTAAAACAAAGCAATTTACATGGCATAGAGTTATATGTCTCTGTCAGTGTGAAGCCATTCCCCTTTGTCCTGTCACTCCAGGCCCTTGTTAAGAGTCTCTCTCCATCTTTCCTGTGGGCTCCCTTCAGGCACTGTAAGCCCACAGTGAGGTGACCCCAAAGCCTTCTCTTCTCCAGGCTGAACAATCCCAGTTCCCTCAGCCTTTCCTCACAGCAGGGCTGCTCCATGCCTCCGTCTCACATCTTAACAAACAAACAAAACTCCCAAAACCCATGTTATTTGTGACAGAACTTAACAATCTAAAAGTAACTCCTCTGGCTGGGCTGCACAACCCTCAGATGCCACTTCACGCCTGCTTCTACCAGAATTTGGAGTTCTTTAAACTTGGAAAAGCTCAGATTCCTGGCTGAAGGGTTTTGTGCATACCAGGAATATACCTTTGGAAAATACACATTTTAGTAGTCTGTGATATCCATGATCTTAGAAATCTGAATTCAAAGCAGCCTCTTTCTTCTCCTTTCCTTTGAAAGTGTTTCAAAATAGGAAGCTGGATTAAAAGTTCCTTATTTTTGGAAAGGTTGTGCCAGTGTTAACACATTATTAATTTAGGCAGCTGCAGAGCTGCCACATTTCTCCAAGTCTCACTTACTCCCAGACTATGGAAAGTGTCACCATAAGCTTTACAAATGTGCTTCTTCAGTGATATTTTATTTCAAGCCCATTTTACTGTAATATCTTGGTAGCTTAATTTGGATGTTCTTTTTTAAACTGGCTAAATGAGGGTTGACTGACAGCTCTTTTTATTAATTAATTTATTTATTAATACTACATGACTTGTATCTTCCTGCTGATTTTTGGAGTGCTAATCTGTATCCTGCAAACCTAGACAGAAAAGCTAACCTTGCTAGGGGTGAGTGGTCCTGAGGTAGTGCATAATTAGGGCAGTAATTTGGAAAGCCCATCTTGGGCTTGAACTTGTTGCATGTGATGCAAACAGGTGCTGTCTGTGGCTGTTATGTTTTAAGAATTGCAGGATACTTCTGTACTTGGTGTGGGTCTCATCTCACTTATCTGTAGATGTCCAAGTCTGAGCCAGTTCCTTTGGTACCTGTGTAGTTACTGACTAGAGATAGGCACTCCTGGGCTGTATCTCGTCTAACCAACTGTAGGAATCTATTTTAGATTGAGATGAATCACCCTGGAACTGTTTTGTTTCATCTAGCCAAATGTAGGAATCTATTCTGGGGAGAGATGAATCACCCTAGAAATGTCTTCCTCCCTCCAAGAGGGACCAGAATGGCTATTTCAGATGTGGACATCATTATTGGTTCAGATGAATCTCCCTTTTCATGGCTGGTGGAGTTTGGCCATAAACCTTTTCTAATAGCTTGTGTTTGCTTAGGAATTGAAGACCTTAAAGCTGTTGGTGGAGGAAACAGCTCAGGAATGTGGCATGGGATTAGAAAATATTGTTGTCAGTAATTGGAAAAATTTGGAGTCTCCCAAGCCTTGTTTCTCAATGCATTGCACGGGATTGAAACAGAAACTTTGCTGACACGGGAATATGGTTGATTTTGCTCGTCTTTGTCTCCCCCCAAACATCAGTTTTGTGCGGATCCCTTGCAGATGTTCCCTTCTTTGCCACCCCTTGGGGACTCTAAATTATTATTTCTTTTCCGTGTAGAAAAACGCAAGACATGGGGATGCTCTTGTCCACCGATGTTAGGAGAAATATACATTGATAACCATCCCTTAAATATTTTGTTTGCCAATTATGAAATACACTAAAATTAATGTTGAACTAATAGTGGTTTTGTTTCTGATACACTCACTGGGAAGGAGCTATTTTCCATATGTATTTGTACTGTTTGGATGGTCTTTGCTTCTTCACAGAGGGAATGATTCCAGTAGGGAAGTTCCTGTATTATTCTCATTATTTTCATCTGTCCCAATGTGCATAATATCCTTTAAAAATATTTTTGATTTTTAATATAGATAAGCATATAGGCTTAATGCTGAGAGACAGACAGAGTTCATAATGGACATGTATTTGAGGAACTGTTCACTTGCCATTAAAATCTGGTTATCAGTATTCCAGGGCATTAGCAATGCAGTAATAAGCAGTAATAAAAATGTCATTTCTCAGCTGAAATTTTATTTGGCTTGCAAACCAGACTCGTGTAAGAAATAGCCTTTAGGGTGGTAAAACTAAACATCTTTAGTTGACTTGAACTATTTCTAGTAGTTTTAAAATTGACTAATGATTTTGGTTTTATAGAAACATCAACTTGTAGTAAAGATTGGTCTTTGTGGATATTATTTTTCGTGAAGCAAGTGTGCTATGAAATTGAGAAATATTTTGTTTCACTTCATGTTTTTAGAGGTGTTTGTTTTTGATGTCAGTGGTATGAAAATGTTCACAGAAAATGCAAGTATAAGAAATTTACCCAGCCGCTCAAATGATAGGTAAAAATCCAACTTTCTCCTCTCATAGAAGCCCACTCTGGGTATTGAGGTACAGTCTAGATCATTGTCCTTGTGAACCCAAAGATTTTTAAATCCTTTGTCCAGCTCTCCCAAAGTGGTGTAGCCAGAGAGGGAAAGAAATCTTCCATCACAGCCTACACAAGGTTGGGACACTCTCCAGGGAGAGTGAGCACCCTGGAATCACCCAGTATCATAATGCTGGCTGTTATGGAGCCCTCAGATTATTTTCCACCACTCTTCCTGACTTCTCAAAGCTGCCTTGGCTTTAGGAGCTGTTTCTGCCCACTTCTTGCTCAGTGAGTGATTAGTATGAAAAAGATTTGCTCTCTTCTCTTAAACTCCACATAATCACTGTTCTACTATGCTTGGTTGCTCTGAAGCTTTAAATTTGTTTCTCTATTTGTTTTCTTTTGCATTGTTGGTGGGGATATGGGTTTGGTTTGTGGGTCTTTTAAGAATATATGTATATAAAAAGAATGTAAGCTGCATGCTGAGCATGTCAGAGATCCATACAGATTCTTAACCTTATATTTTTGTCCAAGATCCACCACCCATCTTACTGGCATTTAGTTTGTCCCAGGGATAGTGTTAAGGATTCAATTTATCACCTAGTAATTGTAGTGCAGAAGTTCTTAATAGGTCACTGCTACTGGTAATCTGAGCATATTTTGTTTTCTCAGTTAAGAATAGTGAAAATGGGTGTTGTTAGTAAAGGTAGAAGAGGTAAGTGCAGTATTCAGAATTTGTTGCTTGGGTGTGAGGGAAAAAACTAGTTGTTTAATAATATTTAAGATCAATTGGAAAACTTGTGAAAGAGGCCTTGGCTTTTGTTGCTTTAAAGGGAAGTGTTCGGAAAGCAGGCTGGCCATCTGTGTGCAGAGCAGTATTTAGGTCAGTGGGTCTGTGCTGTCCTGCTTTGTTCCAGGACGAAAGGATCTGTTGTGCTGAAGGCATTCTGGTCTTGGAACCATGTAGGTTGCTGTTTAGTAAGTACTCTTTTATGAATATTCATCAAGACTGATGATACTTCAATAGCTTAATCAGTAATTACAGGATGCTGTGATCTGGGCGAATTAAAACTACTCCTTTTAAATAAACAGTTTCTTTGGATTCGTCAGCATTTTTTGTTTATTTTGTAGTTGCGTTAATAACAGAAATACAAAAGGAGACTTTTAGGGAGACTCATCATAAAAATATTGCAGACATCTACCACTGTGTCATTATAGTATTTATCATAGAATTTCTTTTAATATATTTTTAACATCCCTAATTTGAATGTGATGTGTATTTGAAATAACTAGATTTTCTTGCTGTTGCAGATGTCCAAAGGTTGTCACTTATTTGTCAAGTATTTATTGATTCTTTGTTTCCACCTCTTTTTTTGAAACTTCCTGTGTGACTTAATGAGTTAAAGAGCTTTCTAAAATAAAACAGGGGTTGACTTTGTGTTGTCTGATTTGATAGAGAGAGGATTAGTGGAAGACCAGGCAAGCTGTTGTTTGAGTATTAGCCTATTTTCATTTAACTCTCCAGAGCTGTATTGCAACACCAAATGAAAACCTAGAAGGTAATTTTTCTGGTGTGAGATGCGTTTACATCTAAGAGGGGAAAAGAAGTTTGCTTTGTATCATTGTTTTTGCACATTTCTACATTTTTACAAACAGCACATGCTAAAAAAAGAAAGCTCACAAGAAAGTGTCCAGTTTTTCTTCATGCTGGATTTTCAAAGTACTCCTCTTGGTTTTTTCTCCCTGCTAGAAGTAAGAGATGCTCACTTCTTTAAATGACATCTCTTAGTGT
Organism: Melanocharis versteri; assembly: GCA_013397845.1. Lineage (NCBI taxonomy): Eukaryota > Metazoa > Chordata > Aves > Passeriformes > Melanocharitidae > Melanocharis > Melanocharis versteri. The sequence continues at coordinate 61,691 of VZTG01002461.1, forward strand.
CTCATCTGGCCTCACTGGCACATGAAGCCTAAATGGGTTCCTACGTTTGCTGAAACAGCTAATTCTGGCTCTTTGCCTAAACATCAGCTGGATGATTCTTTGTGATTGCCCTGTGTTGAGACAGAAAAACAGTGGAGTAGTGCTTATGTTCCTCAAGACTGTTCTCCTTTCCCAGTAGGTTGCTAGGATTCCTTTGGCTTGTGACTTCTCTTCTGTCCTTCCCAGAAACAACGGTTTTCCTTAAGAGGAGAATTGTGAAGGAAACTTGACAAGCTTTTGAGATTCTTCCAACTTCCATGGCAGATGTTCTGTGTAATTGTGGATTTCATGTCAGGAATAGCAAGCTTCCATTTTTTGGATATCCAGCTTGATTAAAAAATGTAGTTCACAATGTATTTTTTAATTTTAATGTAGTTTGAGCTACAGTATTTTGATCTGCTGACACATGGCACAGCTGGTGATTTTGCAGCAGGATGTCTGAGGTGCTGGGGGATTGAAGTGCAAGGGCTGTGTGAGGGGAGAGCTGTTCTGTGTTGCCTCGGTGTGTTGGTTGGGTTGGTGAGATCGTGGCAGCACTGAGGGAAGGTGGTGCACGCTTTGCTGGACGTGGCTTGGAGCAGTGCAACCTTGGCTTTTGTGTCAGAGACACAGGAGCCGCACACAGACGGCTTTCTGTCGCAGTGAGAATGAGAATGGATGCACAGTGATGCAGCTCCTGCTGGACACTCAGCCTTTATTCTCACTGGCAGATAAGTTCTCCGTGGATGGGAGCCCGTGCGTTGCCTGTGGAGTGCCCAGCCTCATGAATCCAGTCACTAAGCCTGCCACCACCACTGCTTTCAATGCTGCCGTGCCTGACATTCCAAGGAAACGCAAGGGAAGTGATTCTGACAACCAGTAAGTGAATCAAATCTCTGTGTCTCAACCTAAATTTGAGATATTCTTCTGTTATTTATGCAACACGGTCACTGTCTTTCCTTCTCCTCTTCTTTCCTCCTTTCTAATCCTCTTTCCTTTGTTTATTACCATTACTTTTACAATGTCTTCCAAATGTATTCTTTGACAGTCCCCAATTATTAAAAATAGAAAAAATAATCCTTAAATCCAAGGCATGTATGTAGGATTCTGTAATGCCGTTTCCTGGCCTGAAGTGACTGGATAATGTGTATCTAATGCTGAAATTTCAATCCTATTTTTTTTTCTCCTTCTTTACCTGCTAGTAAAAGCAAGTTCTTAAGTTGCTTGAAGTCTCCCAGGTACATACTAGAATTTTACCTTCAAGCATGAAACAAGATTACTGGTTAAGTTGTTTGATCTAGAACTGCTGCTTCAGTGACCAGAGCAGCCATCTCCTTAAATGCTGAGACAGACCTGTGACCTAAAAATGGGGACTGTCCTCTTGTAGTGCTCAGTCTTTTCAAGTGGGTCATACTTGGCTGCTGAGGTGATGCTGTCGAATTGTTTCATCCTGTTCTGTAACTGCCAAACAGATGCCAGTTAACCAAAAAAGTGATCTGTTCAAAGCTGTGTAGATCAGACAGAAATAAGGGACAGAAGGTGCAGATGTAGTACACTACAAAAATCTCCGAACTGGTGTGGAAAATCTGTGTTTTAAAAAGTGAGGAGTAGGAGATTTACATGTATTTGTGATTGTTAAAGCAATTCTCTTTAATCACTGCTTCTTCCATATGTAGTCCATTCTTCTCCAGTGTGTAGCTGTACTGTGGGTGTTGATATAATTGTCAACTTGGAGATTCAAGTGTATCATGTGGATAAGTGAAAACTCCAGCAATATGTTAGTTTCTGGGGAAAAAAAAAAGGTCTCCATTCTTTTTCAGTAGCACTTGTTGATTTTTACCTGTTCAGTAAAAGTGTTGGTTCCTCAGTAGTGTTGCCCTGAAGTCTTGATCTCCCTGATAAAAAAAAATTAATGTCCAAGTTGAAAAATTAATTGAAAAAGTACTGGCTTATAAGAAGTAGTAATTAGGTTCTAGGACTAATGAGCTTGCTGAAAATAACCAATCAAGTGGAGCTACCATTGAAATTTTTCTGTGACTTTGTTTTTTTTGGATCTATCGAGTCATCTTGTTGTGCTTCAAACTCCATTTTGCTTACTTTATGACCTGTTTCTGCAGGGATACAGTTGAAGTTGATGGTGATCCTCAGAAAAGGTACTTTTTTATTAATAAATCCCTTTCCGTTTTGAGTTCTGTGAACATGTCACACTTTGCTATTTGCCTAGAGGAGCTGTGGGGTTCCTTGAGGAGTGCTTCATCCCAGGGCAGGTCTGTGTACAGTACAAGGTGACAAACATCCAGCTAAGGAACAGGATGGACAGGTCCAACCGATGTTAAGTGTTCCTGTTAGTTCTTTCTAAGATGATGTTCTGCTTCCAGCTTTACCAAACTTGTTAGTATTGAAGTTTAGGATGGAAGGAGTGAAAAGTACCGGTTCAATAAGAAGACTCAGGGAGAGGAAGGAAAGCTCTTAGTTCTTCCAGGACTGGTGAATGTGAACATTTTTGTTTGGTTGTTTTAACCTCTTAAAGTGCTTTTAAGTTAGAACTATAGTAACTGTGTTAAAATAATGCTGTTACAAGGTGGCTATGCAGCATAAGCAAACCCTTTGTGGAATATGTGTGCCAGGACGGTTGTTAATTACATTATTACTTTGTTGCATTTTCTTTTTCTGCCTCTGGATACCTTACTTGGGTAATACTTGTTTGTAAGTAGCCATGCAATGTTTTTATAGAATAGACTGTTCCACTTGGAAGGGACCTATGATGATCATCTAGTCCAACAGCCTGAGCACTTCAGGGCTGAGCAAAGGTTAAGGCACGTTGTAAAGGGCATTGTCCAAATGCCTCTTAAACACTGACAGGCCAGGGGCATTGACCATCCCTCTAGGAAGCCTGTTCCAGTGTTTCCCCACCCTCTTGGTACAGAAATGCTTCCTAGTGTGCAGTCTAAACCTCCCCTGCACAGCTTTGAGCTGTTCCCACCTGTCCTATCCTTGGATAGCAGGGAGAAGAGCTTAGCACCTCCCTCTGCACTTCCCCTCCTCAGGAAGCTGCAGAGAGCAAGGAGGCGGCCTCAGCCTCCTTTTCTCCAACCTAGGCAAACCAGGAGTCCTTGGCCACTCCCCACAGGACATTCCTTCTATCCCTTTCATCAGCTTTGTTGCCTTCCTCTGAATTCAATCGGGGACCTTCAGATCTTCACCAAACACCTTCTCATATTTTGGGGCCCAGAAGTGCACACAATATGCAAGGGGAAGGCACACCAGCGCTGAGCACAGCAGGATCATCACCTCTTTGCCCATCTGGTGTTTGAGGAGCCCAGGATGTGGTTTGCTCTCTGACTGCCTTAAACTGGGCTTGCTGGCAGCAGCACCTCCAGGTCCCTTTCTGCAGGGGAGTCACTCTTTGGTACGTGGCTTCAAGGGTAGTGCAAAAATCTTTCTTTGGGCTTAAATTGGTTGTTTCTTCGTGGATTTTTTCCATGGTGCTCGTGATGGAAAGTGTGACTAAAAATCCTCCTTTTCTGCCTTTAGAACATTTGCTTCCATTTTAGAAGAAATGGGGAAGTATATTTAATGAATCAATTGAGAAAGTAGGGAAAAGGTGGTATTCTTTATTTTTTCTGATTAATACCCATTCTGTTCCTTCTAGTACCGATTAAATATACCCACATTATAGCCACAAAGTGGAATTTCACCCTCTGTTCATGTAGTCAAGGTAGTTTTAATTTAGCTATTCATATCAGCAACACCACAGCTGTTAGGACAGAGGGTATAAAAATCCATTGAAGGCTGGGACTGATTGCTTGAGCAGCGAATTTGTGCTAGATTTTCTCCCCAAGTGGAGCTCCTGAGGGAGAAGGAAAGTTAATTAATAGGGCACATGCTGCATTGCAGCTGGTCTGGCTCCTCCTTACCTCTTCTCTTATGGTCAGAGAACGTAAATTCAGTTGGAGTTCACAGTATATGGATATTTCTGGTAAGTTTCTTTTAAAATGGAAGGAAAGTACTAGTTATTGCTAACTTGTCTAAATCTGTAGCTATTTCAATGGATAAAAGTCTTGGGGTGTTGTGAGCCAAACCTCCTCCTTTGTTTGGGTTTATGAGACTGTCTAGAAGATTGCTGGGTTCCAGTAAAATCCCAGATTCTGCAATATGAGTGTTAATTTGGCTGCTGGATCCTCACTGGGGTCAGTGCTCAGCTACAGGTGGAAGCAGCTTTTGGCACCTTTCCTCAAGCTGTAATCTCCAAGATCCTCCTGCTTCCGTTTCCTCGTGGGAGGCAGCTGCTGCCTGCTTGGCCTCTCCTCTTGATCCTCATGGTACCAAGGCCACACTCTGGAGTTCTTCAGCACGAGTGGTGAACAGTGCAGTGGTCATAGGGAAAGAAAAGCTCATTGCCCTTGTTTGAATCATCCTTTATAGTTTCCTGTTGCAGGGTGTTTATTGTGCTGCAGACACTTACGACTGTGTTTCATTTACAATTTTATTACTTTATGACTTCCCAGTCATTGCTGTAGGGTGTGGGAAGTAGCTTAGGTTTTGGGGTTTTTTTTAATATAATTTAGCATTGCTTATTTTAAAATTTGACAATAAGATATTAGAAATAGAAACATACATAGATAATCTCTCTTATAAAATTTTAACCAAAAAATAAAATCAAGCCTCGTCTTAAGTTATTTGAATGTACCAATAAAAAGTTGTCTCCAGAATAAAAACACCCTGTAATTATGAAATATCCCTTTAACATGTTCACACAACCATGAATATTGCAAGTTGTGCTCTGGTCTCTTTCTGTTATGCATCACTTGCTAGGTCAGTTACGGTTTAGGGATTTTGTGGGTTTGCTTTTGCTGGAGCCACAGTAAATTCGTAGCATTTTCTATCTTCTGGAATTTGTGGGACGAAAGAAATGCCTTGTATTAAATATGTAATGTAAAGCTCTCTATCTTGTTTTTTCTAGGAGTGAAGATGAAGAACATGTTAAAGTAAAAGATTTCAGGTACTAATTTACAATAGAAATACTTTTTGCTAGTGAATAGTGAGATTCACAGTTGTAAAATATGAGTTTGTGGGTAATGTTCATTAAAACTATCAAATATTCAACAGTAAGCTTTTCCTTTTCCTTGCTAAATGTATGGTAATTTTTAAAGCCTCCTTGAGGATTTTATTTGCTACTGATTTTAATAGAAATTGCTGCGGGATATCTCAGATGGTTTAGCAAAAACACGAGGTTGAAGTTTTTAAGGTGAGAATTAAATGCAGTACACTCAAGTCATGTATAAGGAGCTTTCATCTGTATGAATCTGAGACTTGTTTTTTCTAGATTTGTCTGCATCTGGAGGTATTTAAAATTTATTCCACACGGAAATGGATTTGGCTAAAGCACGACAAAGATTTCTTGCTCTGGAACAAGCTTTTATATGGGGTATTATTCAGGTTTTGCCATTGAACTTTGAATTCACATAAACTGAAATTCACATAAACTGAAATTCACAGAGAGCACTTGCAAGTTTTGAAATGTTGTCTGACCAGAGTTCAGCCAAACAAATATTTTAAACTACAGACAAGCCACGTAGTAAAACCAGAGCTGTGCTATCAAATTGATTTAAAAATAAGTCTTTCATTTTTCCCGTGAGCAGAGATGTCAAACCAGAAATACATCATCCACTCAGCATGCTGCCAGAAGTATTATATAGTATGCTAGCTAGTAATTATGAAGTGTTCCTGTAATTGAAACAAAAATTAAGAAGCTAAAATGTTCCAATATATATTTACAGTTTCACTTCAAAATTATTTTTTCTTCACAAGAGTATCCCAGATTGCTCTATAAGATTGTTGTACATTGCTTTAATGGCTTTTATGTGGTATTGTTAATTTTTTTCCTTACTTTTTGGTGCATCCGTTGGAGGGAAAAAGAATCAGTACAAAGGTCTCTAGAGATTTGCTTATCAGTTATCTCCTTCCAGTGTTTCTTGTCTCAAGCTTATCGGGGAACGTGCTTTTCTCCCTTCCCCTTTGTGGCTGGGGCAAGCAACAGGAGGCTTTTTGAATCATCCAGTCATCCCCTGAATTTCTGCACCCACCTGTTCAGTTTTTTATAACTCCTCATTGACCCTCGGAGATGTGGAAGGTTGTTCCTTTTCCTGGAATGCTTGTATCTGTCTTCCTGAGGTTCACAGTTCAAGGAGCATACACAGGATATTACTTGATTGTTCCTACCTGACATGAGGGAAGAGTTGGGTGAACCCATAGATCTGAGCATAACTCAAAAAATTAAATCTAAAAAAAGGCTTTAGAGAGAGAAAAGCTGAATGCTTGGCACAATGACCCAGAATTAGTTGTGAGGTGAAGGCATTCATTTTTTTTTTTAAATAATAAAAATGGTAGACAAGTAGATCTTTAAAATTGTACTTTGTTCTTTCTCAACAGGCCAGGTGTAGTTAACTTTATTACCTTTAATAGCTTCCGTTGCAGTATGCCTACGAGGAAAAGTTTTGGAGATCAATTGTCCAAAACTTATTCCTCATTTTGCATAACTATACTACTGTGTCTGGCCTCAATCAGAAAGAAAAACCATCTGGGTTTTAATTGAGTGGCTGGCTTGTCTTCTGGGTAAGGAGGAAGAGAGTGAATTAAACTTTCCTTGATCTGCTGGAGGATGTTAGAAGGGAGGAGACGGGCTGAAAAGCTGACATACTGCACTAGAAAGAAGTAAAGAAAAGGTGATCTGAGCTATAAATACACTTGTGATGTGCAGTCATGTGCAGGAGTTTTCTGGTGAGAACTGGCCGAGAAGAGAAGCTCTTTCTGTGGCTCAGTTCTTGACAGGCTTACCAAGAGATGAAACCTGAGACAGCCCAAAGACTGAAAGCCTTTGTACCACCTTATCAGGAGAGGGAAAGCTTTCTGAGATTATACTTCTGGTAAATTACACAAGGCACAGCTTTTTCTCTCAGTTTCCACTCCATCTCTTAGAAGCATGTGGAAAAGTAATGTTTATTGCTGTGGGGTTTTTTAAAAGGTAGTAGAATGAGCACCCCATCTTAGTTACACAGGCCAGGCAGAGGTGGGAGCAGGAATGTCTTTCAGTGATTCCCAATGACATCAAGAGTTCTCTGGGATCCACTGAGGTGTCCAAGTCATCACTAGCATGGCAAGGGTCACAAGAAGGGTTTAACTTTTATAAGTCTTCATAACCTCTTGTTCCTGCCAGATGTAATCAAATTGTTGCTTGAGGTATCTTTTCTCCTCAGTATTTCACATCATTATTGGGTCCATTTCATCTTTGTTGAAGTGAATCCAATTCAATTGTCCAATACAAGTAGCACATGAAGAACTGTTTCAGTGCAGTAGTGCTTGTGATAGTTCCATTCCCAAAATTGAATCAAATTGTTATGGGGAAAATCATGTGTTCTACATCTTTCTTAAAAAAGTAATTTTTCTTCTTAGAGAAGCTCACAGTCAAACAGAGAAAAGAAGAAGAGACAAAATGAATAATTTGATAGAGGAATTGTCTGCCATGATACCACAGTGCAATCCCATGGCCCGAAAGCTGGACAAACTCACAGTGCTACGGATGGCTGTGCAGCACTTAAAGTCTTTAAAAGGTGAGTTTAGGAAACTTCATCCTGTAAATCATTGTTCTAGTGGAAGTTATAGTGTGTGTCTTCTTGGATATTAAATCAAGAGTATTTTATTTTACATTTCCTTACTGTATTTAGTTCAGAGTCTGCTCCTCATTTAAATGTATGTGTCAGTAGCTGTCAAAACCTAATTTTTTCTTTTCACTTAGTATAGCAGAAAAAAAGCCACCCTTCAGTGTCTGATGTCTTCTGTCTGCTCAGGGCATGCCTTGCTCTTGGGTCACTCCTTGATCCTTTTTAGAAAGTACAGGAGTCAAAAGGAAAGGTGCAGGACAGAACATACTTAAACAAAATGATCAATGAGTTTGATTACAATAAAGTCTTAAAAACTCTCACATGTTAGAGAGTACCAAGGAACAGAAACTTCTGATAGCCTCAGTGAGCTAGCAAAGTTAATCATGGATCTTAGGGAATGGTTTAGTGTGGGGATCAACCCAGGAAATATTCTTTGCTCTCCTTTTGCTATTGCTAGGTTTTGGGATTTTTTTTTCCTCCCCCCAAAAAATACGTCCAAATACAAGTTGCATATTGCAGAGTCTATCAGCTGCACACAATATTTGGGGGTTTTGGCACCACTGTTTCAGAATAATAATTTGGTTAGCTCTAAGCAAAGATCAAAGACCCTTTGCACTGCAAAACCCACTGATTATGAGTAAATAGATCTAATGAGAACCCAGTTGGTTTTGGGTCCAAGTGTAGAAAATGAATTATGTTGCTACCTTTAGCGTAATAGAATCATAGAAAGGCTCGGGTGTAAAAGGGTTTTGAGGGTTTTGTAAAGGCCCAAGCAGACAGAGAGTTTTGCATGAAGAAATAATGTGACAAACCAGCACGGCAGTAACTGCACCTGCAGTTTAAACAAGAAATCTTCAGCTCAAGCATTTGTATTTTAACAACAGGATGTGAAAACTGGACTTCACCCAGCACAATTCTATTTATCTCAAAACAAATGGTTTAAGAGAATACAAGATACTATGTGGAGTTCTAGTGAATGATGAATTTGGCTGAAATGTTCAACTGCTACTTACCTCAGAAAATGTAACAGGAAAAAAATATAAAAATGTAATGGATAAAAATGTAATGGACAAAAATTATTTTATAGAGTACTTGCCATGGGTGCTAGAACAGTACATGCAGTGAGTCAGTCTCACTATATTTGGTGAGACATTTGATTTAACTACAATAGTCTGCTTTTTGGATTGTTGCCTTTGTAGTATTAATGAAGCATTATTAATGCCAAAAGATGATTGATAATATTCAAATTATTCAGTTTCAGCAAAGAGAATTTAGTTAAGAGGTCTGAAACATACCTATGAAATGTTTCTAGAAAATTCAGTTCTCATAACACCATTTCTCTAACAGTACATTAATGATATCTGAACAGAAGTTTCCTTGGTTTGTGTTAAGTAAAGGGCAAGAAAAAAAAATGGTTATGTGTCTGTTTTCATTACCAGTGTATGTTTGAGATTTGTTTTAATTTTATTTTTAGAATTTCTAGAACCTTGAATTATTTTTTTAATTCAGCTGTTGAGGTCACAGAGAAAAATTCTGAAAGGCATAACAAGTATAACTCTGCTAAAAGTGAATCTAAAATGCAACTTTAGACATGATCTCTGTGAATAATCCATTTTCCAGGTTCCAGCAGCTCCTACTCAGAAGTCCGGTATAAACCTTCATTTTTGAAGGATGATGAACTGCGACAGTTAATCCTTAGGGTAAGTGAAAGGAAACTCTCAGACAGATCATGTCCTTGTTAAAGCTTGAGGTTTTAGTTGGACAGTGCTTTTTCTCCCATCTTTTCCTTCAGGCAGGTGTTTTGTTGTGCAGGTTTATAAACTCTGTGCACTACCCAGGCTTTCATGAAGGTGTGCAGAGATGATTTGGGAGCATGGCAGGCAGCAGCCCTGGAAGGAACAATAATCTGTGTACAGTCTGCCTGTTTAATGCATCCATTATTGAAATCTTCATGCAACTGCAGAGAATGCTGCCAATTTTGCAGGAACTTCCTTGCCATTGTTGGCTCTCCTTCATGTACATTTTTAAAGATGTACTTCGAAAAAGGTGCAGAAAATACCTGGAATAAAATCTTTCCTCTTGTTTGCACACTTCACCATAAACCCACACACTTCATTCACAGCTCGGTTTGTGGTTTTTTCCCTTTGCTGCAATAATGCTTTGCCAAGATCTGTAAATGGCTTCCAAAAGAAGCTGATTTGCAGCTGGGCTTTTGCCAAACCTGTGTTTAAGAAACTTTAGCTATGTATGGTTGAAGGCCTGATTTAGTCCTTGCAAGCTTAATTGCTTTTTTTTATAGAATCGCAGAGTGGCCTGAGTTGGAAGGGACCTTAAAGTTCATCTCGTTCCACCCCCTGCCATGGGCAGGGACACCTTCCACTATCCCAGGTTGCTCAGAGCCCCATCCAGCCTGGCCTTGGTCACTTCCAGGGATGGGGCAGCCTCAGCTTCTCTGGGCAACCTGTGCCAGGGCCTCACCACTCTCAAAGGAAATTATTTCTTCCTAATACCCGATCCAAATCTACTCTCTTTCAGCGTGAAGCCATTTCCTCTTGTCCCTCTCCAGCTTTCTTGTGTTTAATTTTAAAAATCAGGTTTAGAAGTGTGCTTCCTTATAGTCATTAATATTAATTGTTTAATTGTGTGTTTTTAAAGACAGTATCTTTGTATTTTCAGGCTGCAGATGGATTCCTGTTTGTGGTTGGATGCAACAGAGGAAAAATTCTATTCGTCTCTGAATCAGTTTGCAAAATACTTAATTATGATCAGGTGGTTATTGTTGTTTCTTGTTTGCTTTTACCTTGCATTTTCTTAGAAATTTTAGAACTTTTATATTTTATTCTATATTACATCAAACCAGTCCTTGTGTATAATTTCTTGGAATTTCTTTGATTTAACCATATTCAGAGTAAGGCTGAATATCCTGTAAGAAAATATGTGAAAGTCCAGTCAGTGTTCCCAACATGAGGAACAGCACCAGATTTCAGCTGATCATCCTTAAGAAAACTGCCAGTCTGAGAGGAAGGGATAATTTGAAGGTGTCCTAATTTCTGTGTGCAAGAGATTTTCTTTCACATAGTGAAATTATTTTGGGGGGGTTTTTTTAGGCCAAGGAAAATGGGTAGTTCAACAGTGGAAGTTGATTAAAGCTTTTCTTGGTGATGCCTTTATGCTCGGATGCACCACGTAACACATCATCCACAATAACTATCCGAGTGTGTACCCTTAACCTGAAAGAAACTGAATGGGAGCCAGCTAAGCCTGCAGAATAAGGGAAATAAGAAAAATAGAAGTCTCTTCCATTAGTTGACGTTTAACATCATGGGCAATTACCAGAAATAATCAAGGGAGGAAAATTTGTTCCTGTATCAATGACTTCTGTTTCACAAACAGAGGCTAAAACAGTTAGTGCTGCCATCTGTCTACTTTTGTAACTTTGAAACCATTTGTACTATCTTCATTTTCTTTATAAATGTACAGATAACCAATCTGGACTCTTTCATAGATTTATTTTTATCTCTTTTTTTTTTAAGTGCAAAATTATCTTTTTTAATTAAAGTGAAATGAATCATCCTGGGGGAATAAGCAGAAGGCAGAGTTAGTTTGCTTTTTAAACTTCTACACTGATTTTGCCCGAGAACTAAAAATACCTTTATGGAGTCACTCATGTTAGACATACCTACTTCCAGACCCTTAAGATCTCCTCTATTCCAGAGAAGGCGATTCAGAGGACGTGACTGAGTTTAATAAAATCCATGGATTTATTAGCTTATTTGGGAATTGTTCTAGGTCCTGAATCCCATGCTGCAGCTTAATCTGGTTTGTTACACCTGTATATTTTGGCAAGGCTGTCTCAGCAGCACTCAGCATTTTCCCTTTGCATTAGGATTGCATGGGGACTGGGAAAAGGCCAAAAGCTGGATGTTTATCCTGAGTTTGAGTCTAGACTAGAGCTTGTCAACACAGCTCCTTTCTATCCTTTGATTTGGCTGCTGTGCTGAAGGTGAGCAATGGAAAACCCAAACCAGCCCACTTCTGTAAGAATTCCATCCTGTTCCAAAAGAAAGTGGTGCAGCAGATGAGTTCCTTGGGATGAACAGAGTGAGCAGATAGAATGCATCCCAGCTGGAGACATCCCTGTAAATATCTTCTGCTAAGGAGTGCTGTGGTGAGCTGACCCCTGCTTCCAGCCTGCTCCTGGCTCAGTGGTGCCACTTTGTCCAACCAAATTAGAGCTCAGAGGCATTAGATAGTTGAATGTTTCATCCTACTTCCTATTTCTTCCCTCCTTCCCCAATAATCTGAGAGTGAAGTTACTCTGTGCATAACCTTCTTTGGCTAGGACCAGGAACTGCATTATTTACAAAAATAAAGCATTTGGTTGTACAGAACTTGTTTACCCTCCAACTAAATCTGCTGTTTTTCAAAGGGAAGTAACAAACTATGTTTTTACTACCCTTTTTAATAAAAATTATATTAAACAATGACAAATTAAATGTAAATCAAAATATTGATGTTTGGAGTAACTGTGGTTATTGACTTTTTTTTTAGTGGTTTAGACAGTTGTTCTCCTGAGATAAGTAATGTGTGGGCTCCTGTTCCAAAATGGTGCGGTTCTCATCTCTTTAGGTTTTTTTTTTTTTTAATAGGCCAGTTTAATTGGACAAAGCTTATTTGATTACTTACATCCAAAAGATGTTGCAAAAGTTAAGGAGCAGCTTTCTTCGTCGGACGTCTCACCTAGGGAGAAGCTCGTAGATGGCAAAAGTAAGTCAGAGCTGAACGTGCTCAGATTTTTTCAAGAGATGTTAATAAATCTAATTATTAGTCAGGATGTATTCAGGTGTTTGTATGGATGTATGGCTGAACAAACCTGAGGTATTTCTATGAGACATACATATGAATGCGTATCTGCTGCTTAAAATGCATTTAGAGTTGTAAAGCTAGCCCAGAAAAGACTCGATTTTAGATCGTAAGAATTACTGAAATTCTGTTAAGTTACTGAAATCACTGTTAAGCATTTACCAAGACGTGGTCTGACATTCTTCCTACCAGCATACTACTTTTTTTTCTTGTATTTGCTAGGTCTTGTCAATACAAAAGACCTGATGTAGTCGAACATGGGATAAAATACTTCAATATCAAGAATCACTGTCTTCTCTGAAAATGCTGAGTGTCAATCTCAATGTAACCAAACCTTCTTTTGTTTACAGTTGTTTCTAATAAGGAAAGCATTGTGTACTGTGCAGCTAATGGCTATTTTATAGCTGGCTTTTACAAGCATCTTTGCAGTTCTTCCTTGTACCAAATACAAGGTGAAAGTTTATAAAGCATTTGTAGTAAAATTCTATTCAGAATCTCAAGAAGGGTTTAAAAGTAGTTTAGTAGTTCTTTCTAATTTTGGAATCTGTGTCAATCGTGTTTTCTTTGCCCTATTTAAACTATTGGACTTTTTTAATTGTAAGGACAAAATTTAGGCAGCTAAACAGTAAGGAGAATGTACTGGGAGGTAAATGAAGAAAGCATCTTGTTTTCTGAAGTTTTATTGCTTGATTTTGGTTTTTTTTAACTACTTTACTAAATCTTTGTAAGCTGGCTTGCAAGTACACACAGATTTCCAAGCTGGACCAGCTCGGCTAAACTCTGGTGCTCGACGTTCCTTCTTCTGTCGGATAAAGTGTAGCAGGACCACAGTCAAAGAGGAGAAGGAGTGCTTGCCCAACCCAAAGAAGAAAGGTATTCAAAGAGTGTAGATGAACTGGAGGCTTTCTCTCTTGAAACTTGTTTAAATTCCGAGTGGCTAATAGCTTTCTAGTTCCTACTGATCTCAGCAAGTAGCTGTAGAGCAGTGTAAATGTGAACCAGGGACACCTTTTGGAAAACAGTCTAACTGTACTCTTTCTCCTCCCTGTGCCCTCCTGGAAAGAGGGAGGGAGGGAGGAACCTGAGGTGCAGTGGCTCTATAGGAGCATGTGGTCTGTTGTGGTCAAATATTAGGACTCTCAGGGAAATATTTGAAAGAACTGGAGCAGATCAGAAGAATGAAACTAAATAACTAATGTCTTGAAGATAACTGAGTGAATAAAGCCTGCAAACTACTATTTTGAAGGAAAAAAAGCAAGTAAACCAACTTTATTTTCTGATTTACTTTTTGTGTTGTGTGTATTTAAAAGTATGAATTTTCCTTTTTTTCCCCTCTTCATAGTAAAGTTAATTTATCAGTGTAATTCCATTCATTTTCCCAGTAATTTTAATTTAGTTCATATTTTGGTATGCCTGTAGAGCAGTATAATCTTGTCAAGTTTTCAGTGAAAATTTAAATTTCAATTTTAAAATGCAATTTCCAGCTTTTGTTTTAATACCTTAGTATTGATTTTTGCAAAGATGTGCCGAAATTGTTTGATCCTGAAAAAAAATCCTCCAAGTTCTGTTTTTCAATGTAACCTGTTACTGTTGAGATACACCACACATTTTAAGAGGCCCATGATTGTAAGTAAATAGAATTTGGTATCCCTTGATGTGTCAGATAACTCAGTGAGATAAGAATTTAACTTCCATAAATGTGTCTTGGGAAAGCAGTTTTGAGGGAAGACACCTGAGAAACTGTGACAAAACCTTAGTGGGGTAACTTATCTCATTTTGCAGAGTTGATCTGTGTTTTTTGTAATAGAGAGGAAAATCAAAGCTGTTCAGCATATAGATGTCAAGAATGCTTTGGCATTTTTTTGGAAAGATATCTACTGTAGGATACATAATGTCAAACCTTGATGCTTGTGAGGGTGTTTGCATGTTATTTAGGGAGCACAAAGGGATGAATGACAGCGTATGCTGGAATTTAAGGTATTTTAAATATTTGTGTTCTCATAAAACTTCAGAAGCCTGAGATAAATAGAAAAGAAGCTGGATTGCTTTGGGTTGCTCTTGACTGATTCTTTTAGCAACTGCAGTGAGCATATGTTCAGATCATTGTGCTCACCAGAGGTAAATTGATTTGGAAGCTACAGAGGGCCTCAGGTTAATTTTTATTCACAATCCATATGAAACCATATTAAAAAAAAGTGATCTGTGGGTTATTGCTTTCTTTTCTGTCTAACTTGTGTTTGAACTGCCAGCACCTATAACTCATCTTCCTAAACCTTACATAGGGTTAGAAGTTCTCTCTGCAGGCAAGCCCAAATTGAGTAGTACAAGATTAATTGAAAAATGCTCTGTAAAACGATCTATAGCTTTGTACAGTTGGTGTAGGTAAGCATGAAATATAGTCTCATGGCCAACAGAATAAAATAAGTAGTTTGGTTTACTCTTTGAACAATAACTGCTTCTTATTTAATTTCTTTCTATTAGATCACAGAAAATACTGCACCATTCACTGTACTGGGTATTTGAAGAACTGGCCTCCTAATGAGGTGGGAGTAGAAGAGGAAAATGATGTAGAAAAGGACAGTAGTAACTTTAACTGTCTTGTTGCAATTGGGAGGTTACACCCTTATATTGTTCCACAAAAGAGTGGAGAGATAAAAGTCAAAGCAACAGAATTTGTTACACGATTTGCCATGGATGGAAAATTTGTTTATGTAGATCAGCGGTAAGCGTTTTGTTCTTTAATGAAGAGAAATTACACCACTGCTTCCATTTTCTGATACTCTGTCAAAACTGTAATTTCTTCAGCAGGGTAGAAGTTCTAATGAGAATTCTCAATTTTTGAGAATTTTTTGAGAATTCTCAAAAATTCTAATTTTCAGAATTTTTCTCTGGTCCGCACATAGAGCAGTTAATTCTTAGTCTATGTGTACTTGGGGTTTGTTTTTTGTCAAATAATACAGAATGTATAGAAGTGTATTGTCCTATAGAAAATGGTGAGCTAGCAAGGTTAAAACAAGTTATAAAATGGACTCATTTATTCATAAAAAAAATTTCTCAAGTTAAAGCTTCATAGCTCTGCATATGACTGAAGTAATAAATATTGAACCAAAAGTTATTACTTCTGAGAGTCTAACCATTTGTAACAAATACATTCTATCTAAATGAGGTATCAAATTATTTCATTAGAAGTGAGATCTAAGTTCCCATTTTCTGTACTTTCTGAACCAGACTTTTATTGGTTGTAGAGACCTAGTTACCACTTTGCTTTTTGAATTTCATTGTCACTGGAAATTTTATTGCTTCCAGTCATCTTTTCTTTTAACTAAAAGTGTCAGTTTAAAACCAATTCATTTGAGTGGAAGAGCAAAATTTGAGAGTTTTTAATTGACTCTTATGTGTGACCAGTACTGTGACTGGCTGAGGGGAAGCCACTAAATAGAAGTATTTTGTGTGTACATGTGGTTTGCATGTTTAAACACTTACTTTACCTTTGAATTGTCATTCATTGCAAAAGGATAATGTGCAGTGATAAATATTTCCTGTTGTTTTAGAGCCATACTAATGCTGTATTTTTTTCCCCAAACATGAACACAGGCATCTGTTTAAATATTAATGTTCTGCTTTATCTGATACTGCAGAAAACAGCTTTGAATCCACTGTAGTTCACGTTTTTATTTCTAACAGCGCAACAGCAATTTTAGGGTATCTGCCACAAGAGCTTCTAGGAACTTCTTGTTATGAGTACTGCCATCAAGATGATCACAATCACCTAGCTGAAAAACACAAAGAAGGTACAAAATAGTTGGTCCTCCCAGACTACTTACAGCTATGTGTAACTGCAAGTGCAAACACTACAAACCCAAACAACCCAACCTCAGCATTGCCCTTTGTGATGTCTGTGTTAAGACATGCCTGGGTAAGGCTTGTAATAAAAGCAGGGAGAAACTTGTGTTGTCTTGGCTCTTGGTGCAGGGCCGTAATTGTGGGGGAATAATGTCAGTGCATCTGTCAAACCCTCTGCTTCCATTCTTTGTAAGGGAGAGGGAAGAATCCTGGAGAGCAGATGTGTCTGATAACATAATTAAAAGACACCAGTTAAGAAAGCTCACCTAGTCATGAATCTCCTGGTGATTTGCAGAAACTTAGTATTTCATTTTTAATGTAAGATTTATGACTCTGCTGAAACTATAATTTGATTTTAGAACAGCTCCCAGTTTGTTGTGGCATGTCATTCTATGTCTGGCCAACAAAAACGTTTTGGTCTTATGATGCTATAAAACAGATTTACTATTTTTAACTTCACCTTTCTAAGCTTAGATATGGTGATTATAACTTTCCTTTTCTTATCTAGTGTTGCAGAATAAAGAAAAAGTATTCACAAATTCCTACAAATTTAGAGCAAAAGATGGGACTTTTGTTACTTTAAAGAGCCAGTGGTTTAGTTTCATGAATCCTTGGACCAAAGAGCTGGAGTACATTGTATCAAACAACACTGTGGTATTGTAAGTAATTTATATGATTCTCCTTTTTTTTTTTTGGTCTTAATTACAGTTAGCACTAACAGAAAATAACCCACTTAGGGAACAGAACAAGGCTAGAAAACATCAACCCTGCATAACAAGGGGCTGAACAACCTGGACAAATGTTTTTTGGCATTTACCAGCTATTTTTGTTTCAGGCCTGGGTCATGGATTTGACTCTGAAAACAATGCTGTTTCTCAGTAGGAAAAAATGAGGTGAAAGAGTTTCTTGTTAAAGGAAGAAGGGAAGGATCTTTTAAGAAAAGTAGATTTGAATAAATGGAACTGTCAAGCTAATTCTGCTTTTCCTTCTGGTCTTTACAACCCTCTGTGTGTCAGTTGACCCAGTTCCAAGTGCTGCCCTACCCCCCAGGTGTCAGAAGGTGGAGAAGCACAACTGATAGGTGATAGAAATGCAAGGCAGGGCAGAAAGATCTTCTCCAAATTGATTTCAAGGTTGGAGCCTGTGGGACAGTAAATGCGTGTGTTTAATTCTTTATATTTGTAGTTCTTTTTCATTCTCTGCCCCTTGCAATGGAGCCGTAATTCAGATTGTTCCAGTGATACTGAGGATCTTTGCCATTGCTTGGGGTTTTGAGAGGGGACAGGGGATTTTATCTCCACTAAACAAAGTTGTCAAGGGGGCCTTTTGCCCATTCTGAATCTGGTTCATGCCTTAAGTCAACATTTTTTGCCCATGTCCTTTTTCCCCAAGAAGACAGAGTGGAGCAGCTCAGTCAGTCTGTGCTGGCCAGTAGCCCAAGGACACTTTTTTGCCTGCCCTGGAGATGTGGCCCTTTGCAGCTGTCTGCAGGAGGGAAGGTGGCAGCAGCTGCTGGCACGGGGCAGCCACTGACCTGTCCTTGAAGGAGTTGTTCCTGATTACCTGATTTCCCCCCAACAGTAAAATTGACAGCCCTATTCCCTTGTCATGGAACACAGACAATCCTATTGGCTTTCTTTTTTTACTTGCAGGGTAAGTGGAAATTAGTATTTCACCCACTGCTAAGGAACATTACGAAGAATTGAACATGGAAATATGTGAGGAATATCTTATATTTCCCTAGTTTGAGGATGTTAGCTTTGATTCTGTATAAAGTATTATTGAAATTAAACAGAAATATATGCTGGATTTTGCTCTTGAAAAAAAACCTGCTGACTCTTTGTGGTTTGTTTTGGATTTTTTTTCATTTCTTTAAATCTTAGAGGTCATAAGGAATCAGCTGAAGAAGAGGTCCTCTACAGTTCCCAACCTGCGGAAGGCAAGTGTCGCTTCTTGTAGTTCTCACAGCTGCATCTCCTGATCAGTCAGTTTAGATTTATCCAGTCCAGAGATTTTTTTTATTCTAGGTTGTGTGCAAGGAATGCTTAATTTTTTTTTTTAAAGCTACTTCTTTTTCAGTTTCTAGTTACTTACAGAATCTTAATTGATATAAGTCACAGAACTCTAAAACGAAGTGTATGTAACATATTTTAATTTCCAGCAGCTTCTGTTAGAGCTGGGGTTTTGATTGGTAGGATACTGTGCTTCTGTCACAGACCTTTCATATTTTTCCCAGTTTTCTGAACAAATGCAATTGTGCTGAGTTTATCTATAAAATACAGGGCAATACTGATACAGAACATATTTTGTTATTATTTTTCTGCTATGCATAGATTCTGCTTTCTGCATGCTGTTCTGTCTTCTTGCTGTCAAGTCTTTATTTTCACTTTTCGAAATGTTCTTGCTATAACTCATTTCAGTTGGTGAGAAATCCAAGGGGTTTTTTTAAACCCATGTTCTTTGCAATGTCTGTGAGAGACACTGGAGGTGGCAATGATTAAATTTATTTCACTGCTGGAGAACAACAATTTTCACAAACAGATAATTCACTTTATATTGCAACACCTTCTGCTGTAAATCAGTATTTAAAGGAATATAATTTCTGAGTATACATATGAAAATACATACTTATATAGTGTAAATATATATCTAGAACAAAAGCTGCTTTAAAATGAATCCTTGCTCTGCAGTGAAACTGCTCTGGGTTTAAGGTTTTGTTTGGGCTTTGTTTTTTTTATCTACAGATGCTGTAAAACAGTCTTTAGTAAGTGTACCTGGAATGTCCTCTGGAACAGTTCTTGGTGCTGGAAGTATAGGAACTGAAATTGCAAATGAAATATTAGAATTACAAAGGTAATAAATGCATAACATCATCATTAGGCTTTTAAGTAAAGATAGGGACAAGGGATGTGTGATTATGTGAGGGTTACTCCAGTTTCACTTTTATTGTATTATATGTATAACATTTTTTATGTTGCACAATAGCATTACGAGATACCCTTGTAATTAATGCCAGTCTCATGCCTGGCAGAGCACATCACTGTGCTGGTGGTTCAACAGAGAAAGAAAAGTGTGCTCAAGGAATTGTGACTCATGGCCTTTTCTGATCTCTTCTCTGTTTTATGCTACCCAAAATTTGGAGCAGGGTAATTTAGAATCTTCAGGAGAATTTAAGGCATTATTGTTTCAAATTAGCAGACTCACGCTTCGTCACTGGGGAGGTCTGATGGGTTCTGCAACACACAGTCTGTTTTTCAGTGTTTGATTAATGTGACGTGGTAAACCAACTAAACATACGTAATTTTAGGTTGAATTCTTCACCCTCTGGAGAGTTAAGTCCATCACATCTCCTGAGAAAGTCACCTTCTCCAGCTTTAACTATAAACTGCAGTGATGTGAGTATGCCCCTGCCTGTAAAAATCCAAAATTAAAAGGTTAATGTCAGGTCAAAGCCTGTGTTTGAGCCAGATTGCCCTGATTTGTTTTTGTGAGAGAATGTGTACTTTTAATCTTAATGTTTTTGAAGAGCCTTTAAAAAAAATCTGAGCTGTTTTGAAATGTTTAAAATTGTGACTTTGAAGGTATTTCATTAGTCTTCTAAAAATTGATAGTTATGCTGATCTAGTAGTGCTCGTAAATTTCCAAGTGCTTGTAACACCACAAACAATAAAATTAACATAGTTATCGCCCACAGCTATGGAATAATTAACATATCTTTTTACCTAAGTATGTTGTATGTTTTGTATTGGACACTGCATGAACAAAACTTCTCCATCAGCTCTTCTTTGAATGTAAAATTTCTTTCCTGTTAAAGACAGTTTATCTTTTCACTGCAATTCTCATTCCCTATGAAAAAAACACACTATTCTGGTCTAGGAACTGCTTTGACTTCCCTGGTTTTTTAATGATCTGTTCTCCCCTGTGTTACCACAGATCTTTCTCCTTAAGAGTTGTTTGACTTTTATATGCTGAACTCTGTAAATCATGCAATGTCTCATCATAAGGATAATTTCATCATATTCATTGAAGATTTTTCTTGATTCTGGGCTTTGGTATCTCATTTGTTCCTAAAATACTTTTGGAAAGCATTTCACCTTCATTAATTCCCTTGTAGAATATACACAAGTCAGGCAATCCTAGGAATCTCTCCTGCTAAATTGCATGTATGTGTTAAATAAAGCAATTATCAGGAAAAAAAAATATCCTTTTTTTTGGGTTAGGATGACTTCCATCTCTATTGCTATGATTAATATAGTTTAATGCATATAGAACCAGGGAGGTATGAGGGCTTTTTTAATCTCTTTAACTAAAATGTTTTGACCATGACAAACATGAGGTCACTGGGAATTTGTAGTTTATGGTCGTAGATGTGGAAAGTGCAGACCAGTACATTTGGTGCTGGATTTATTTACTGAACACTGAATTAGACCCTCAAGCAGTGCCACCACTGTGAAGCACCTTTGACAGCTGTGTAAGTCACAACTTTTATTTAAGCTAGGTCCAGTGCTATATGAACTTCTAAAACATTTGTTTCTAATTGCAAAATATCTGCCTGATGATGAATATTTTTCACTTTCTCTATTTAGATCTTAATAATTGGACAGCAATCTACGATGTTTCTGTAATGTCATAATTGTGACTAAATTTAGGATCTAATTCTGTCTTTTTTACCAATTCTGCTCTTTCAGGTGCCAAATAAAGAGTTGATTCAGTTATGTCCTTCAGAAACAGAAGCTCTAGAGAATTCAGAACAAACCCAGGGTGCTATTCCATTTCCCAGTAATGAACCTCTCCTCAGTAAGATTTATTTCTCTTGGGGATATTCTGGGAGTTGCAGGGGCTGACGTTTCTGATCGATGGTGTCATTTCTGAGTGCACCACTTTACAACCATGTATAAATTGTAAAGAGATTTGTCTGTCTGTCTGCACTCTGAAAACAGATGTGTTATTGCTGCAAGGCAAACAGCAAAATTTGATCAGTGAGGCAATCTCATGACAAAAAACAACATTTATAACTAAAGTTTACCATTACATTCTTGCAGGTCACACTTTTCATGAGGCACTTTGCTGTTCTCCCTCCAGGACAGAGATGAGGAGGGAAAAGTATTTCAGTGCAATGTCAGGGAACCGCTTGTAATTTGTCAATTATTGTCCTTTAGCACTTTGCCTCTTTCTTAGCTGCAAGCTGGGAGTAGTTGATACAAAGGACTGCTCAAAATGGTTCAGAAAGAATTTTTTTTGTCTTTCCCTTGTTAAATTTGTCTGGATACAGGATTCCCTGGCCCTGTAAGAGGAAAATGCCACTGCATTATATTTAACATGAAAGGCAAAATGCTGTATAAGCCATGTTTATGCTTATCCTGTATTTCAGCTCTTAGAAACATTTCCATCTCCCTCTTCTCCCTCATTTACCAGGGATTTATTTGTTTATTTATAACCTACAGCTTTCTTCCAGTTGAACTATGAGCCTTTTCAAAAAAAATTTAAAAACCCAAACCCTGACAACCCCAAACCAACCAACCAAAAAAGAAAAACACTGAAAAAGAAACACCAAAGGAAGAAAGCTAATCCTCTAATAAGGGTTTGAGAAAAAAGAATTAAGAACAACCTCAACAACATAGAACAAAGGAGGAATGGTTTTAAACTAAAAGGGAATCAAGTTAGGGTTTTTTTAACATAGAAATACTTGCCTTGACTTCAAAGGCAGATGCTGCTTCAAACCAATTCTGTTTTGCAAGTTACCATGTTCTCCATGCTTCATAGTGTTCACACCTGCTTCAAACTCCCTGTTCCAATCACTGTGTAGGTGGCAATTCTCAGCTGGACTTTGATGCCATCTGCGAGAACGATGACACTGCCATGACAGCCCTGATGAATTACCTGGAGGCTGACGGAGGCCTGGGAGACCCAGCTGACCTCAGTGATATCCAGTGGGCTCTCTAGAGCTGCTTCTGGGAGTAAGGGATGTCAACCCCCTCATGCACAACAGCCCTACATCCTCAGTACTGTATTGGAGTTTTGTAATGGTTCCTTTGAATTCAGACTTGCTGTCTCTGGATTTTTAAAGGCTGAAACCTTGTTCAGAGAGACATCTTCTGCTGCACCTACGGACAAATGCAATATTTTTTTTCACTATGAGGAAACCTTGACATTTTAATATTGGACCATCTGTAACTGGAATGCTTAGAACACATTAGTATATTTTTGCTAAGAAGCTTTAACCAAAAGGTACTGTACAATGTACAGGATTACTTTTTCTTAGTTTTAATACTTCAAACTTTTATTTATTGTTTTTGTTTCAAGTTGCAGAATATTGCTTGTCCATGTTACTTTCTGTAGAACCTACTGTACTTACATGGTTTGAGAATATTTGTAACTATTGAAGTTAATTGAAAGAATGATTTGCACACACTACAGTTGTAAAATAAGGTATTATAATTCTCAAATGATGCAGTTTGTGGTTCTTTGCACTTCTCAGCAGTGCAATTTTTGCAGTCAAAGGTGAAAATGAAGCCACCCTTCTGGGAGCAAGGATTGGGGTTGGATCACCCTAACAGAAGAGAATGTTTTTTTAGAAAAACACTCATTTTCCCAGTACACAAACATGAGAAGGCTGTAAGAAAAGAGCAACAAACTCTTATTTACTGTTTTGTATTGTTTGTAATGTCTTATTAGAGAAGCAGTGCATAGAACCAGAGAAAAATAATGCTCTATTTGTAATAAAGCACTTTGGTCTTGTCCCAGGTTCTTTACTAACCAGAGAAGTTTGAATGGATTGTCTTGGCTCCAGAGTGAGGCTTGCGCTGTCTGTTGGTGAAAAAATGTTAAAATTCTAGAGCAGCTTTTATGTTTTTGGAGAGATTGGGAGAATTTTCTACTGCTTGAGTGTGTGACTTTTTAAAATCTCTCTGTACTATAGCTGTGTAAGTAAATGCTATGCAGGATGACCTTTTGGGAACAGCTTTCACAAGGATTGTATCCCAGTTACAGCAAATGACTCAAGAACATGGCACTTTACAGGTTGCACTAGAACAACATAGCACTAATATAGCAAGTGGATCTTCTTATCTCTGGTATTGAAGGTTTAAACAAATTTTTGCATAGATGATATATCATAAAATTACAGATTTTTCCTGTTTTCTTCATGTTTTGGTTTGGTTTTTGTGTTTTTTTTTTTTAAATTCAGGTAATGAAAGGAAAGCATTTGAAGATATCTGATACGTGTGCATCTTTTTAATACAGACATTTAAACACAGGTACAACCCTAACCTCTCTCACTCCAGGTGAGGATGGCAGCCGGTGGCAGCTGTTTTTAGGAAGGCTGGAGTTGGGAACAGATGGATGTGGTCGTCACTAGATGTCACCCTTGTACTGCTGGGGAGCCACCCTGTCCTCATGAGGACACGCTCTGGACGTGAAGTGGCTTCCTCTGCTTGACAGAGCAGCTCTGTATCTTATAGATATGATTCCTTTTACAAACGATGCTTTTTTGGTGGTGGTGATTTGCTAGAATGGCTTCTTGGATTGCTTTTTCTTTTTTTAACTCTATAGACTTTTTTTTTTGCATTTAATTTGGATGTCATTTTGTGCATTCAGATCTCTTTTTTACAGACGTGGGGCCAAAATGATCATTTTGCTTTATTAGAATAAACTTTTCTGCTTTTTCTGAATTTTGGACTATATCATGGAGCAAAGTGGGAGAAATAAACAGGCACTTTCTAAGAACTGATAGAAATCTAGTTGTGTAAATGAAATTTGAGAATTTGAGATTCTGCCATTGTAAAATGCATTTTCTCTTTTCTACTCTAGAAATAAATTCTACATAAACCAGCAAATATTGTAGCTCATAGATAAATGAGTACATAAATAACTTAAAATTATACACACTTTATTACAACAGTTTTTTTAACTGGATTAGTTTGGAAATGAGGCAGCTGCTGTTACTGAAGGAGCAGATTAATTCTTTCACAAGATTTATATAACTGTCTAGAGTCAAACCACTATTTTTGGATTCTTGGCTATCCTTAAAAAATAAAACCAAAAATGTAACTTTGATTCTTTTGCAATCAATGATCAATATTGTGACTTTCAATTCGTTTATTAGAGTCTCCCTTTACCATTTGTGAATTTTTTTCCGGCTTAAAGCAGCCTTTTCCAGAAAGAGCGTCACTTGTAAATATTTCTGGTGAAATGAAGAGATATTTTTGAATACAGTTGAGATAGTATGTGCTTATCTGTGTTCGTATAACAACACAATTCTAGTAAGATACTGACAGTTTGTTCCTGGCATGGTGCACGTAGTGGGAGGATGTGGTTAAACCAGGTCAATAAATACTATTTTGATGCCCTGCTGTTAGTCTGCTGGCAATTCTGTCTAATACTGAACTGAAATATAACTTACTTGTTCTTTCAGATCCCAGACTCCTTCCCAAAAAATATAAACAGGGATGTGGAACTCCTGTGGGTTTTGGTAGCTCAGTGTGATGCTCCCCAGGCAGGGAGAGCCTGTCGTCCAAGCTAATGTGCATTTTTGGGGATTCAAACAGGGCTTCAGAACACCCTGGTGTCTTCCAGGGATGAACTTTGAAGGTGTCTGCACATTAACCCTGAACTTTTCCATTTCCTGTTGCAAGCACGAGGCCTGTGAGGAGCGGCTGAGGGAGCTGGGAATGCTCAGCCTGGAGAAAAGGAGGCTCAGAGGAGACCTCATCTCTCTCTACAACTCCCTGACTGGAGGTAGGTGGAGGTCAGGCTCTGCTCCCAAGGGGCAGGATGAGAGGAACTGGCCTCCAGTTGTGCCAGGAGAGGTTTAGGTTGGATACTGGGGAAAAGCTGTTCACTAAAAGGGTTATGAAGCATTGGCAGAGGCTGCCCGGGGCAGTGGAGAAATCACCATTCCTGGAGGTGTTTAGAAGATGTGCGGGTGTGACACTGATGGACACGGGGTAGTGGTGGATTTGGTGATCCTGGCTTATAGCTGGACTTGATCTTAGAGGTCTTTTGTGACCTAAACAGTTGTATGACTGAACATTTGTCGCTTGGTGTTCTCGGGACAGGGAGGATCCTTTCTGTGCTTTTGGGATTCCCTTTTAAGGGTGTGGTCAAGTACAGTGCTGTTGTGTGAGTCTAAAGCAGAGATTGACTCCAGGTTTCTTTCCTGTGGTGCTTTGTAGTTCTGGAATTTGCTGTGATTCTTACACTTTTTAGAATACTGGAAATTTTGGTTTACTCACAAGCACAAAAGGCTAAAGTCATTTTAGTGGCTGCTCACAGCAGTGGTTCTGTTCATGATCCGAAGTGAAATTAATTTATTCTTGCAGATTTGCTGCTGCTGCTTCTCCCCAAACCCTGATTTCTGGCCTTTTTCACTTTTCAGTCTTTTGCTTCATGTAGATTCATAAAATGGCCTGGAATCCCAGGAAGTTACCACCAGCTGGAAAGCTCTTTGTGTCACTTAGGACTTCCCTGGAGATGACAATTTTATTCCCCATTCCTGATGAATTAGGATCCAGGAGAAAAGGCAGGTGAAGTGGGGAGTGAGCTGCTCAACCATGTCCTTTGGAAATAGCCAGTTTTACTGGTGCACTTCCTCTGCTCCTGGCGAATTCCTGCCAGGTTATACCAGCCTACCACATTGAGGATTAAAAAAAAGTAACCAACATAAAGACCAGCAAGGGCCCTGGGAGCTGTGTACACTGTGTGTCAGCACCTGTGAAGTGCTTTTATCTCAGGGAAAAGAGCTTAAATGAGACAGAACAGGGAACACAGTACCTCAGCCTGCCTGATCTGTTAAAGCTAAGTTCAGGTACATGGGCACTGCACATAACCTATTATTATTAATTTGTTTTCATGTCAAAACCATCAGAAATAATAGTTCGATCTTTGGAAATGGTAAGAAGTTTTGTGGGGAAGCTCTTCCTTGGCTGCTGCTGCCGCAGTGCTGAGCCTGTCTGGGTGGTAACTCTTCTTCCCTGGCATTTGCAGATTCCAAAGGTACGTGACCCAACATCCGTAAGGTGTCCCACACCGCTCAGAGAACCTTGGCACAATGGAGAGAAAGTCCCACAATTAATGGGCTCTTGGGGAACATTGTTAATGGGTAACAGTGAGGTTTATCAGCGTGTTCCTGGAAGGTGCTGCAAGGCGAGCAGCAGAACTCTGAACTCTACAACACCTCAGGTAACGTGCAGTGCTTTTAAACAAAAAGTCTGACTTCAGACATTGCTGCTTTCATAAACCTTACAGATAGGGCTGTATTGCAGAGAAGGCAATACCACTGGGCCTTTATTATTTAGCAAAATACTTTCAGATGAGTGGATCAAAGTTCTTTGAGAGGAGTGGTTCCATCCTTAGACTTCATCTTGTCACAATAGGATAAGCAAATCGATTTCTTAATTATACAATCATAGAATCTCCTGAGTTGGGAGGGACCCATCAGGATCATAGAGTCCAACTCCTGGCCCTGCACAGACACCCAAAAATCCCACCCTGTGCATCCCTGAGAGCATTGTCCAAATGCTCCTGGAGCTCCAGAAGCCTTGGGGCTGTGACCATTCCCTGGGCAGCCTGTTCAGTGCCCCACCACCCTCTGGGGGAAGGAAGAACCTTTTCCTGATCTCCAGCCTGACCCTGCCCTGGCCCAGCTCCATTCCCCTGGGTCTTGTCGCTGGTCAACAGAGCAAAAAGATCAGTGTCTGCCCCTCCTCTTCCCTTGTGCTTAATATACATTTGATTTGCCAGGTCTTTAAGGATTTAAGAATACTTTTTTTTTTTAATCTGCAAATGCAGTTCCAGTATCAGGTACTGTTTTCATTATCATTGAAGAGATGATAAATCCGTTCACAAACAAAAAGGCAGGTGAGCTTAGTGTTGTTTCAGCAAGCTACAATCAGCTTCTAAAGATTTGCTCTGAGCAGCTCTGGGCTGCCTGCTCTTCATCCTCCATGGAATTTGTGTTCCAGCCTCTCTGGTGTTCAGGATGCCCGTTCTGCTGTGGGCAGCAATGGACACAGGCTGACTCCTAAGAAAATTGTTGCAGGAAGAGCTGCTTCTCCTCTTCTGGGCTCTGGTAGTTTCATTTGCAGATTACTGCTTGATTTGTGGATTGCTGCTTCTGGAGCTGGAGGAGCCAGCAAAGAGTTGTTTCTTATCTTCTGTCTCTCTGTTACTCATGACCACTTAGGTTGTTATGTCAGTGCTTCTTTATGAGCCCCCAGCTGTAGAACTTTTTAAATCACCACAGTTTTCAGGCCTGTCTCGCTTGTGGTTTATTACAGTGATTTACTGCGTACTCCTAGATTGTCTTTAAAAAAACCAAAACAATGTATTTAGTCTCCTGTGGTAATTTTTATATATTTTGTATCCAAGTTCTGTAAGGAATGTGAAGTTTCCAGTATAAAGGCAAGTGTTGTGTATCTCAGAAATCAAAGGTCATTATTGCAGGGTTCTTACAGTTGCTTTGGTAAAGAGCCATGAGAAACACTCCCATGTTGTGGGAGCTTGCAGATAAACAGAAAGATCAAATGGAATGAAACTCCAGATGCAGCTGCAAGAAAAATAGATTTTTCACCAAAAAAAAGGTGGCGGGTGGCACAAAGTCAGGACAACTACTTATATAAATAATCTAAAACACAATTCTATCCCATGCTAAGTACTTTTTTGAGTGCGTGGCATGCTGCTCCCTCAGCTCCTTTGGGATAAAGCAAAAGGGGATGGATTGTTTGTTCTTCTCTCTCCATCTTTGCTGCTGTTAAACCAAATATTTACTCATTCTGGTAAACTTTCTCATCATGGGCACTTTTCTGGTGTTTTAGATTTGGTGATAAGGGTTGATAACTTTTAAAATGTTGAAGAGGGCTCCTGACAGCAGCTGGAGGGGAAGATATTTCCAAGGGGATTATTTTCCCTCCTGGTCTATTACACAACTGCTGTGGCTGTCCCATCCCTGGCAGTGTCCAAGGCCAGGTTGGATGGGGCTCTGAGCAACCTGGGATAGTGGAAGGTGTCCCTGCCCATGGCAAGGGGTGAGAACTGGATGTTTTTAAGGTCCTGTCCAACTCAAGCCATTCTGTGATTCTCATAGGGAGTAAGTCTTTAAAAATTCAGGGTTCAGACATTTCAGTCTCTCGGCAGGATGCTTTTCATAGGACAGAACTTCTAGCCTGTTCCAGTAGTCCTAAACCAGTCCATTAGATGTCTGTGGATGTGGCACTTAGGCACAAGGTGGACTTGGCAGAGTTAGGTTTACAGTTGGACTCAGTGATCTTGAAGGTCTTTTCTAACCTAAATGGTTCTGTAGGTCTAAGAAATAGTTGTAAGAATAGGTTACAGATGTGGGTGTGGGATGGCCAGATTGTCTTTTTCCCCCAGGTCAACAGGCCTTCGTAGGTAATTTCATTTGGTCACTGGGCCAAGAATTTTATGGCACTGTTATCTGTGGTTCTGTGAAATGCCTAGTTTAATCTTGTGTACAGCAATGAATGATTACACGCTTCCTTGTCATTAAACAACCTGGGAAAAATCTTCAAACCCTTCAAATTCAAATGGAAGATGAGCTTTTGTTTCTTCTGAAAGTTGAGTTTCGCTGAGAATGCAGACCAGAATTTACAGGATTTGTGGTATGTCCCAAGTGAACTTTCACGTTGTAATTGATTTATGCTAACGAAAACTCAGTGCAAACTTGACCCCCCTGCAGTCAGGGGGAATCTTTGCCTTCAGCATGGCCAAGATCAATATTATGAATAATTGCAAGGTAGCTGTTAAAACTGAAGTTCAAGGTAGAAAAATGGGCTGGGTATAAATGCTCCCTGAAGACAGGCTGTATTTTTTCCCTTGTTCTTCCTCTGCAGTTATCATTGCACAGATTTATGGGCATTTAGATATATAAATCAATATATATTTAATTCACACAGGCTGCAGATGAGATCATTGTAACAGAACTTGCTTTGTCACTTGTAGGCACAGTAACACATCTCTTAATAATCCAAACTTTCTAAATGTTGAGCCTCTTAGGAACTGAGAGATTAAAGTCATGTACAGCTGTTAATAATGAAGAAGCAAAAAAAAAATGCAGCAATGCTCACATACTTCACTCAAGGTCAGTGCCACAGGTAATGGCCCAGAGAACAAGTCAGATCCAAAACCAGCCTTTGGATAAGAAGTTTGTGTCAAAACAATGAAATCAGTTCACATTTCACGTGGTTTATTTCATAGAGCTGGAAATGGTATAACCGATATTTTTTATAAACAAGTGCTTCAAAATTACCTGCTGTGAATGGAAGGATGTTGTTATTTTTTTAAATGATGGAGCATTTTGTTGCAGAAGGATCCCTGCTTTCCTGATGCCGCTAACGATGGGATAATGCTGTGCAGCACTGCCTTGAGAAAGCCCAGGGCAGGTTCAAACCAGGCTGTTTGTGTCTGGCACAGTACAGCACCATCAGCACACCAGTGAATCCCAGAAATAATCCAATTACAGGGGCAAAGCCCGCCAGACCAACCTAACTGGCTTCTCTTCCACCACCTACCTCCAGATCAGCTTGGGATTCTCCACACAGCACTCTCAGGATGGTGTAAACATTGCCTAGAAGCTTAATCTGGCAGATATTTTAACGTAAGTAGCTTTTATTCTGGACTAGCTCTGGTTAGAATTATCCCCACGTTTAAATAAATATTTGCACTTGGAGTGTACAGGGTAGAATTAAACTCCACAATTAAATTGCTGCTTTAGTTGGTGGCTAAGTGGAAACTCGTGGCAGCACAGTAATTCTGCACTGAAAGTAAAAAAAGAGACAAAGTAAGAAAAACAGGTGGAGCCACAGGCAAAAAAAGTTAATCACATTTTAGTGAATGTTTACCACGTCTTAACTATATTGAGATATTCATAAAATTAAAGTTGAAACGTAAATAGAAGTGACCTGCTCCTCAATTTCAAACCTACTTTGATTTTTAACATGACAATTTTAGCTGAAATATTTCTCCAAGAAACACACAGGATCATGAACATTAGGAAAATATTAGTAACATTTTCTTAAGAATGTGTAAACACTAACAAATTGCTGAGTTCTTTCTGCATCAGAGACAGCACTTGGGAGTTCAAGGACCTTTTGCTGAAATTCCAGAACAAATATTAATGGTGAGCTGAGTAGAGCTTCTCCTATGGAAATAGGAAACTTGGCTGAAGAGGAAAGCCAGGATAAACATGTGGATTGAGCCATCGTTTAACTTAAGCAAAGCCACACAGAAATAGCTGCAAACTTTACTGAGCAGATGTGACTCCCCTTCTGCAAACTTGAGATACCACTTCCAGATTTTTAACTTTGCCTATTGGTTCTCATTGTTACAGCCATTCTTACGATTGCTGTGCATTTTTAGCAATGAATTTACCTTCCTGAAGCCCACAAACCGAAACAAAAATGTCTTCTGGTCTTGCCTGTCAAAAGTGTCACCGTGTGTAGGAATAAGGGAAAGATTCCTGGGGCCAGACGGAGACTGCGGAAGGCAGCACACTCCTGTTCACAAGGAGGAATGAGGCTTTCCACCGAATGAAGACTGATCACTGGCTGCTGAAGTTGGTGGCTTTTTCCAAATTGGTGAGATCTTTATGTACATGTGAATTGTGAGGAAAATTCAGACTAATGGTCGGTTGGGGTTTGAGTCGCCCAGCTGGGGTTGCTCCACGCATTCCTCAAGCTTTTCTGTGGGGAAGGAGTGAGTTTAGTACTCTCCCTTGGCTTGTGTTTTCAGTGTTTAGTGGAGGGAGGTACTGCCTCTGGCCACAATTTCATGAGAAGTGAGGACCTAACCCTCTCACGCTTGAGAAATATCTGCTCTCCAATCGCTTGCACGTGCCTGTGTTATTCCATATGCAGCAAGTCTTGGTGTGAAGATGAGTCCAAATTAAAACAGACACGAACTCAACAAGACTGGCACTTCCATGTCTGAGTGTTGTCCTACCCCCAGCCTCACTGCATGATGTAGCAGTGGTAACTCAGTGTCTCACCTCATCTGCCTTCTGAAAGAAGGAGGATTCCAATAGGTTTCTACTTAGTCTTTGTAATGAGAAGCCTGGAGTGGGACTGACTTAATCTGCAAAATCTCATTATCTGGCTTTTCATTTGGGGTGATTTGTCGGTGCTGTGGCAGAATTACATCGCTTAAAAGAGTTTAATGCTGAGAATAGGAATTAGGCCATCAAATCTGAAACCCTGCTAAGATAGCATGGGTGTTACTGCTGTTTGGAGCTCACCAAATCCCAGTGATGTGGAGTTTACCTAGAGTTTAGGAAAGGGAGGTCTTTGCTTCCTAATCTATTACTAATAGTGAAACAACTTGGTTTGGATCCTCATTTATGTAGCAGGTTGGTAGTCAAAGGGTGCTGTGCAGAGGAGTAATTTGTAATTCTTGGTTCTGAGACTCTCCAGGTGAGGGGTGATCCCTGCTACCAGTGCTTCTGAGAGCAGGCAGGAGAGAAAAATGCTGAGCTGAGACAAAACAAGCTAGGAAAACTCTTGGGACTGGGATTCCTCAGACTTTAGTTTGAAAACCAGTCAAGACCCTAGAGCTAATGTCAAAAACCTATTTGCTATTTTCATTGGCATGGTAAGGCTGAAACCACCAACCATGAAAAGCTCTCCTGCTCATAAAATCCCGCGACTGTTCTGACTGCAGTAGCTTTGCTTCTTGGCAGTGGCTGGGGAGATGGATGAGCTTCAGTGCTTTAGCATCAGTGTCTACAACATCATTTGCCTCACAATGGCTACTGAGAGCTGTTCCTCAGCCTCACAAGGAGCTGGAGCAGGCTCCTTCGGCACACTTTGCATTCAAGGATGGGTGTTGGTGCAGATGCTTTTGTAAACCCACGAAAGAAAAGGAAAATGGGAGGGAGCTCTTTCCACTGCTATTTTTGTTCTGCCTTACATCACATATACAAGGATACTGAGTTCAGCCATTGTGCATTTTAAACAATGAGCCTGGTGTTGGGATCTCTGTGTTTCGTGTTTCAGCTTTGCATCCTGGATGACCTTTGGACTTCATATTGTTGTCTGTTTCCCACCTGTGAAAACACAGCCCAAAGCACTCCACACTTCAAAGGCCTTTCCTTGAGAAGAATCACTTCAGTGTTACAGTAAGAACAATCATAAAGTTCTCAAAGCTGAGGGAAGGCTTCTCCTACCTGGGAAGGCTGCACAGATGGAGAGTTAATAATTGCCAAATGTAATTATTGTCAAGCTGAGGCTGCATTTCTGAGCAACGTACAGGGCAGACAGTTAATGCCATAAGGAAATCGGCGTTACAGCTTGTAGTGTAGCTCGGGTATGGGATGGAAAGTTCTTGCCAATTTGTCAATGAATTGGTGTATCATTAGGATAAAACAGTAGCGAGGAGTATCAGAGTGGCTGGACTTCAAGGCCTGGAAAAGTCAGTTATTTCCTGCTGCTGGCTCTCCTTGCCTGACAAGGAATGCTGCTGCAGCCTCACAGTGATGATTTTGTTGGTAGTTCTTCCTGAAAAGCAAAATAAGCACGATGAACCAAACTTGAGTCTGAGAAGCTGAACTTGCAAGCAGCGACACCCTTTTTCAGCTTGATTAATTAAAATTTAATCAAATAGCTGGGACACAGCTGCTGAGTAGAAAACCAGCATATGGAGCTGATCTGTGATCGTCTGAAGAAAATAAGAACTTGTGCACACGTTGGCCCTGCACTGCTGTTATATCAATCGCTGTTTATATTTAAATCTCATCAGATTGACAGTGAGTCTGAGTTCCTTCTGTGACTTGACTTCTGAAGGTTTTTGGAGAAAATGGCATGTGGAGATGAGCTTTGTGCTATCTGTAGGATTTCCTGTCTCACAATAGCCCACCCAGCTGTCTTCTCTATAGCTGAATATTCATCCCCAAGTAATGATGCACAGAAGATGCAATTCTGCAATGCAGCAGAGTGCCAATGGCAGCTGTAGATTTGCTATCTCCCCCACGTTAGTACAGAATACAGAGGCTTTAGTGTCCCACTACAGAGAATTGTGTGGCCAAAGTGCCCTTCTTGCAGGTGTACCTGGGGCATTGCTGGGCTTGTACTTGTAATTGTTCCCTGGGGTGATTTTAGCACGTTCCCTGCGGTGTGCAGAGTGTAAATTGATGTTATTCCCTCAGGCTGAGAGAGATTTGAAATCTCTAGGAGAAGGTTGTGTGTAGAAATACCTGATGCTACACATTTCTCTCAGGGGGATGGAGCTAACCTCTCTTTTGCTCCTGGCATTGATGATCACAGAATGGATGGAGCTGGAAGGGACCTCTGGAGATCACCCAGTCCAAGCCCCCTGCTCGAGGAGGTTCACCTGGAGCAGGTTGCACAGGATCACATCCAGGTGAGTTTTGAATCTCTCCAGAGAAAGAAATTCCACACCCTCTCTGGGCAGCCTTTTCCAATGCTCTGTCACCCTCACAGTAAAGAATTTTTCCTCATGTTCAAATGGAACTTTCCGTGTTCCAGTTTGTGCCCATTGCCCCTTGTCACTGGGCACCACTGAAAAGAGTCTGTTCCCCTCTTCTTGACACACCCTTAAAATATTTGGACATATTGGTAATATCCCATCTCGATTGTCTCTTCTCTATTCTTCCTCATCAGCTATTACTGTCCAGACAGCTACTGTGAGATATATCTTGGATTAAGGGATTCTTTAAAAAATTCTCACCTTTTATTAAATGAGATTCCTGAAGGCAGGACTTCCAGTGCCTTGTTTACAGCCAGTCACTGAGCTGAGCAGTGCTGCCCTTAAAAGAGTCCTCCAGAACATTCCCACCAGGCAGAGCTCAGATTAGGCTAGATGGTGGTCCTGATTACCAGAACGTAGGTGGGAACAGCAGATTCACCAGGGTTTGTGTGGCGGAGGCCGGGAATGTGCAAGGAACCTGAATGTCTCAGGGGGAGATCCTCCCTGGGTGCTGCACCTGCTCCCCAGCTCGCAGAGCCACAGAGAATCACAGCAATGGCATTGTCTTCCTCAGCATCTGGCCTGGTATTGTCACCACAGGGAATCTCTGGTTTAACTGACAGGCAGGGATGGCCAAAGAGACAGGTAAGTCCACAGGGAGGGCACCGGTGCACACACAGGGAAATGTTATTCCAGAGTTTGTCCTAGCTCCGGTTCAGAAACATCCCCTGCAGACCTGCCTACTCTGCTGGGTAATGCTTCTCTTTAAATATCATTCTGTGCTAGTTTGACATTTCCCCCTCCTGCCAGCTACAGAGCTGATCTAGAAAGCTGGAGGGGCTTTTTTTTTTGTGAAGTGGGAGCATTCAAGCAGAGAGGCAGATCTGCTGCAGGGCACCAACAAATAAATGATACCAGCCCTCACCAAACAGAGTGCAGATGGAAATTTCAGCTGTCAGAGAGATGCTCTTGTTCCTCCTGCACTGGCACAGTATTTACCTCACCAAGACAGAGGCACTCTGGTGTCCTGCAGCGGTAGATTCTTGCCTTCAGAAGCTGCTTGTGTAGGTTTCAAACGTAAGACAAATAGCTACAACAGGTTACAACAAGGGATGGAGGGGAAAGACAAGCATAATATGACTGGAGGTTGCCATTTTGTCTCTTGGCATCGCTTTTTGCTGCGATTTGTTTCTGGGTTTTGTTCAAAATTACATTATCTCTGTGCGCTCAGTACCCCTCCTCATCCTGCCCTGCTGGAGGAGCTGCTGCCCCTGGCCCAGGCATTGTGAGGGACATCAGGACATGTAAACCAACTTTTTCCAAAGAGCTGGAGTCCCTAGAAAGGGCATGTGTCCATCTGAGGTGCATGTGAGCACAACTCCTCCCAGTCTGGAAGTGTGCTCGGCTTGTCCCCCCTGCTGGCTTCCTCCCAGGCTCCCTCCTCTCATCCTCATCCTCCCCACAGCAATAGCCCATGGAGTCTCGTTCAGCCATTTCACAATAGCACCATATTGATGCTGGAAGTTCAGATCATTATTTACAGAGATTACTTCCCCCTGGGACACTCCAAAAGCTGCTGGCAGGGCTGCACAGCACTTGTGCCAGCTGCCTTCCCAAGGAAAGCAAATTCCAGGTTGAATCAGTCTTGAGATCTGGGGCAGAGAAGGGGATGCGAGCTCTGAGCAGAGCTAGAACTCAATTCTCACACCCCCTTTTTGGGAATGCCGTGGCTGCCTTTGGGTTGGATGAGACAAATGTTTTGAAACTGCCTGAAAGCCGTGTTGGTTGAAGTCACTGGGGGCCGTGTCAGTCTCCCAGCTCTCCTTTGATGTGTGTCTCCCAGCTTGTTAATGCAGGAGCAATCAGCTGCCTAATTTTCATAAGAAGCAGGAGGGCAGCTTGCCTTAATGTCTTTCTACGTGCAAAATATGACGTGTTGCATTTAAAAATACCCCCACACACTTAATGCAGCTTTGGTAGTTCACTGGGGGCCCACACTGATTGCTGCAGCCCATGAGGATTCTGTGGGCTGAGTGACAATGGGGGACAGGAAAGGCTTGTGATTTTTAAGTCCTTTTTCCATCGTACTTTATCATAAGAAACGCAGCATAGTTTGTCCTGTGTTACTGGAGCATTCCCATGATCTCCTGTGTTTGCAGGAGAGGGGGAGCTCAATTTGTCCCCTGCAGGGACTTGCCCACGTATCACATGTTTATTTATCAATTATATCTAATTAAGCTGGCAGACCATTACAGGCGTGCTGTCTACAGAAGAACCCATGCAAAGCTCACCACCATATATTTTTTCATAAAACTTAGCTGATTTAGGCAGATCATTTACAGCTGGTGAATCAAAGTGCTTGCTGCTGGTCCGTATCCCTCAAAATGTAATCCTGAAGAGAGGTGGCCCTTCCATTTCCTGCTTTTATTCACAGTTCAGCCAGGAACATAAGCTTCTGGTGGGTAGTTCCCAGTTAGTTTCTGAGCTTTGAACTTATTGCTATTTCTGTTTCAGATTATTCAGCTTGTTCAGCTCCAATATCCTTTCTGCACATGTAGGAAAATCCCTTTTATCAAAACCCGGTTGACTTCAGCCAATTCTTGTTCCAGATGTTCAGATGGTAATTCCATCAGCTGGGCTGATTTTATGTTCTTTAAAACTTTAGTAGCAAATGTTCGTGATTTTCATCTTGAATTTTATTTAGTTTTTAAAAATATATATTAAACTTACGTTTTAATATTCAGTGTAAAAATATCACACTTTATTTTAAATAGGCTTACATCTTAAGTAGGCTATTGAATTATAGTGAATCCATCTTAAGTGTTTGCTTATGTATATGTAAAAGTATAGACATATACTTTAGAAGAAGACAAGATTTTTAAAAATCATCCAGTCTAAAGCCCTGATTCCCAAACATTAAGGGGGACTTTTGTGTTTGAAAAACACTTGCCAGAAGATAATGATTACTTCTGACTTCTGTTTTATCTTAAATGTGAAAACATTTTTCTTCAGATGCCTGAAATGGACAGAAACATCTTTTAATGTCCCCTGCATGTGTTTTGTGTATAAATTAAAGGCCTCATATCTGAATTTCCTGCCTTTTTTTTTTTTTTTTTTTTTCTGGCGGTTTGTGTACAAATATAGTGGTGCTGTATGTAAGTACACAAGAAGTAATCTGAGTAAGGGGAAGTGGTGACTAAATTATTTGGAAATGCTGAAATAGTTTTTTCCAGAACCCAGGATTAGAAAAAATACCTGCAGCAATGACTTTGATCACGTACATTTGGAATTCTTTAAAGAACCTTTGTAAGAGGTAAGAATTCTTTTAGGAACCAAAGCTGCTCTTCTAGAAGATGGCCACAGCTGTTCTCTAAAACTGAAGCAGACCTTCTGCTGTCGGAGGCCTTGGTGAAACCTGCTTGGTACACTCTTACCCGAGTTAGAGGAGAGCTGCCTCTTTAAAGATGTTCTCAGGTGTTTTTGGCACGAAGACAAAACAGGACAGGACCGCTGATGCAGGATCCCTCGTGCCTGTGCATTAGCAAATTGGGCATTGATGAGCTGATAGGGCTTGTGCAACGCTTGGCAGGAGGCATTTAGCCCAGCAGACGTGACCGCCGCAGGTATTGCCGCGAAGCCGAGCTGCCAGAGGAGGTGTGGCTCCCATCCCCGGCCAGGTCAGACTCGGGATGTCATTAATCTCATCTGAGATGCGCGTTGGCTTATCTGCCCTTAAGCTGTGCTCGCCTGCTTTCTGTGCCTTGCTTTTTCTGCTGCTCGTGTTTGACCTTTTATCACTCACAATGCGTGTTGCATTCCAGGCTGTTCTTCTCGTCCCTGTGCAGGAGCTGCAGTGGCAACAGGACACATAAAATGGATGCAGGAGGTACAGGTGAACAAGACAGAGCAACCCTTCAGCCTGGCAGAACTCCTGTGCTCTTTGTCCCAGTCTTCACCTCCCTTGGTCTCCACCACCTTTTCCAGGTTAATCCGTGGATGAACACATGTGCATTCCCATGAAATAGCTTGATGTTTACATTGTGGTTTTGATATTATTTTGCTTAGCTGCTGTTCTTGGAATATTTGCTTTCATGAAAATCCTAAATATCCATCTCTTCATCCCAAATGCATTGCTCTGGTTCTCTCAAAATGTTGAAATCAATGCTTTGTCAGGAGTGGAAGTTAAAATGTTTGACCAGTTTTAACAGGGATATTGTTGAATAAGTGCAATCTGAAAAAGCAGAAGAAATTCTTTCCTGTGAGGGTGCTGAGGCCCTGGCACAGGTTGCCCAGAGAGGTTATGGATGCTCCATCCCTGGAAGTGTTCCAGGCCAGGTTGGATGGGGCTCTGAGCAACCTGGGATAGTGGAAGGTGTCCCTGCCCATGGCAGTGGGTTGGAACTGGATGATCTTTTAGGTCCCTTGCAACCCAAACCATTCTGTGATTCTGTGACATCCAGATTTCAATTGTGTAATGACTTCAGTGAGATATTCAGGCACTTTTGCAATGGAAACAGGCAACTATTCTTCCAATTCACCAGCAGACAACCAAAATTCAGTCCATCCTGCACACCTTCTGGCAGGAATGCTGAAGGGTGATTTGAAGTTTTACCCCATTGTTTGTCTCATGGATGGTCCTCAAATCTCTTGTTTTAGGTATATATTTTAATTTTATAGGTTTAGTGAAGTTCTATTTATAAACTATTCCTATCAGCCATACTCACTCAGACATGATTTACTCCCCACTTAAACAAAATCCCTTTGTTTCTTCTTCTACTTATCCTTAACACAAAAAGACAGGGCTCACAAGTGAAGTGGAGAATAAAGATCATTTTGATGTCTTTTCTAACCTGAAAAAGAGGTATCTTCCATGAATGAAAGCTTTGTTCTCCACATTCTTAAGGCATAAAATCCATGGAGAGGGAGACAGAGGGAGATCAAAACCAATAGTACCTAAATTGATGATCACTGTCTCTTTGTGCTCCCTTGGAGCTGTCTTTTCCATGTTTCTCCCTTCTTCCAGGCCAAAATAATCCCTGTTTTCTGGCTGTCTGTCGCTTTGCTTGGAGCATGGCAAGCACCGTGCTGACTGATACAGTGAGACAGCTCAGTGACTACTCCAGTCAGCCCCTAAGACTTTCCTTATCACTTCTTGGCTCTCCAGAGCAGAAGATTCCAGTAATCTCAAGTGATTAACTTGTTTGGGTCCTGCCACCTGATTGACTCAGCCCAGGAGCCTGGTCTGGCTTCCCACCTCAGTGAGTCACCAGCAAAAGGCATTTCCAGAGAGGTCAGTCCAGGAACAAACGATGTGAACGCATCTCTCGGAGATGGGAAGCAAACGCAGTTCCTGCCCCCGTCTGGGCAGGATGCTGTCGCCTTCCTCCGCAGCCTCTCAGCCCGAATATTTCAGGAATGTCTGAAGCGCGTTGTTTTCCGCTCCCGAAGGCCGCTTAAAGCCCGAGCCCAGGGCCCGGCTGGCCGGGCCGGCTCTGACACTGCCTCATTGTGCGAGCTGCGCTGAGTGGCTGCGGTTGTGTCGCAGCGTGCCGGGCAGCGACATCCGCGCTCAGCACGGCTGCTCCTGCAGGGAATGAATGCACGGGGGGAACGAACCCTTCGGCTGCTCTGCACCATCACAGCCCCGCCGTGGTATTCGCACTGTTCGAGATTCTCTGCAGAGAGGTGCGTTATGGCTGTCTCAGTGCTGGAGGGATTTGGGGAGCGCCTGTCAGCCTGGTTCTGTCAGGACTGTGGAAAGGCCGCCTTGAGCGGCACTTCAGCTGGTTCTTCATTACCAGCTAGGAGTTGATGCCAAGAACAAACCAGGAGATGTGCTTGGGTATCTGAGAAACTTGAGGAAAATTTAAGGGAGATAGTCACACAATTCCCCAGGCAACGGGAATGTGGGAAGTCATTTTGAAAGGAATGAAAGCAATATGTGCTCACAATTAGCGGGAAGTGAAAAGTGAGAGTTACCCTGGTGGTTGAGGAGCAAAGCTTAGGTGTAGGATGTCATCAGCAGCTAGGCATGGGTGAAGGGTGGCAGTGAGGTCAGCCGTGATTAACAGTGTGAGTTGTGCAAGGGATGAGTCTGGCTGTGGCTAGAAGGGAGGTCTCCTCCAGATTAGGCAGATGCTACAAGCGGAGTTTCTGGTAGGGTTGTTATGTCCTGCTGCATCCAGCACGCCTGCTTTGCTCTGATAACACTTTGCTGTGCTTCACAGACTCGGGTATGTGCCTTGCTGTGCCAGCCACGTTTGTGCATTCCAGTGGAGAGGTGCTTATCTGGGACATTCCAGTGTGGGGGCTACCAGGAAAAGTTATTGCTGGCACCTCTATGCCAGGTCCTGACTCCTCTGGTGAGCATTCTGTCCTGTGTTTGAAGTTAAACACTTTGAGTACCCAAAGGGCTTCTCTTCAGCTCCCTCAAGCTCTGACTATACCAGAAAGCCTCTCCTGAGTGTAAGCAACAATTATCTGCTGATACTGAAATTGAGAGAATGCTGTAACAAGTACGTGTACATGAACCTAATGAGGATTTCAGCCCAGTTAAGGTTCACTTATACCTAAATTAGTGAGTGGGACACCTCTAGGGAGAGGAAGAAAAATGTTTGGTATGCCTGCAGAAACTTAAGAATGTAAAACTTTCTCGAGGTGTAACCTTTCCTTTCCTGCATTTGATGACAGCAATGATTCAGAGTAATGAGAAGACA
>VZTG01002465.1:235-37851 GCA_013397845.1 Melanocharis versteri
GCCCCCTCTTCTCCCCATTCGCAGCTGTCTCTGTCCTTTGCCACCCTGTCCCTGTCTCACCTGTCCCTGACCCCCTCTGTTTCCAGGATGTTCGCCGCCTACCCCCAGACCAAGACCTACTTCCCCCACTTCGACCTAGCAAAGGGCTCTGCTCAGGTCAAGGGTCACGGCAAGAAGGTGGCGGCTGCACTGGTCGAAGCTGCCAACCACATCGATGACATTTCTGGTGCCCTCTCCAAGCTCAGCGACCTCCACGCCCAAAAACTCCGCGTGGACCCTGTCAACTTCAAAGTGAGTGTCTGGGAAGGGGTGACCAGCCCTGGGAAGGGCTGACCAGCCCGGCTCCCCTCCTGCACCCCTTGGCTACCCCCTTGCCTCATTCCCTTGCTCACTACATCCTTTTGCCTTTCAGCTGCTGGGCCAGTGCTTCCTGGTGGTGGTGGCCACCCACAACCCTGCTCTCCTGACCCCAGAGGTCCACGCTTCCCTGGACAAGTTCCTGTGCGCCGTGGGCACTGTGCTGACTGCCAAGTACCGTTAAGACGTGTACCGTGGCCAGAGCTGGGCCCAACGCAGCGCCAGCCCTCCGACAGCGAGCAGTCAAATGTTCTGAAATAAAATCTCTTGCATTTGTGCTCCAGCTCTGGTGTCCTGCTCTGTGTGCTGCCCGCGGGAAGGGAGCGGGAGGGATGTGCTCTGGGGGTCTGAACTGGAGGTCTCCCCACCAGGTGGGTACATGGAGGAAACGGGCTCTGGTTTTGCTGTCGCTGAGAGGAGGCAGCGTCTGGGGGTGGTGTCCAGCAGGCAGACACTGCTCTGCTGCCGTGCGGCTCTGGGAGCAAGCAGAGCATTTCTAGGCACCAGCGAAGGGGAGAGACTCATGGGAGATCTGGGGCTCTCTGCAGCTCCAGGCTGTCCCACCAGAATTCCACGCTGGGAATTCCACGCTGTTGCACCACCAGCCCCACGCACCCTTGCTCAGGACAAAGTGTCAGAGGGCATCTCCTCCTGGAAAGGTTTGCAGGAGACACTGGAGTACAGGGGCTCCTGGCACCTGTGACCCTCTGCCTGGCGGCAGAGTGAGAACACCCTGAGGACCTCCCTGTGCCAGGACATCTTTCTTTGCACACCCAGCACACGGAGTGTGCAGGGGTGTAAGACTTCTGTCTCCACCTGGTGCCCCATTGCTGGGGTGTCACTGTGGAGGGGTCCTGGGGAGTTGCAAGGGGAGCAGGTGGGGCTCAGCTCCAGATCCAGCAGCGTGGGGCAGTGTCAGGGCACGAAAAGGAGCCCAGGAGTTGTGGTGCTGTCTGCCCCCCCCCCCCCAGCCCTTATCACAGCCTGCAGCAGGGCGGCCGTGGTGGGGGGCTGATAAGGGAAAGTGTGGGCTCTCCTCCAGCTGTGGGTGTGGTGGGAGCCTGGGCAACAGATAGTCCCAGGAGGCTACAGCCTGCCAGGTGCTGAGTAAGGGCTGGGAGGTCCTTAGAGGGGGGGAATGTTCAAGGAAGCCCCAGGGTGGCTCACAAAGCCAGCCAAGGTTGCCACAGGCTCCTTTGATCTTTGGCACTGGCAAGGCTGGACTCTTCCCTACTCCCATGGCCTCCAGGCACTGTCAGTGAATGCACAGAGATGGGAGAAACTCCAAAGAGAGGAGGCCCTTCAGGCCCCAGGGTTTCTTCTGCAAAGCACCACAGGTGTTGTGATCCCCCATGCCCACTGTTCCCGGGCACAGTGAGGAAGGGAGGAGAAAGCCAGTCAGGGCATCACTGGCTGACCTGATCTACCTTTATATGGAGCAGGTGTTGGAGCAGGTTCCACCCTTCCAGCCAGGAACATCCCCCAGGCAGGGCTGTCGGCACAACTCCCTGGGGATCTCATGGAGAACCAGGGTATGGTGGCGACTCAGGGCACACAGGTGTGCAGGGAGGTGTGAACTGGTGTGAAAAGCATTGGGAAGAGCCGGCATCAAATCCAGCACGGACTGGAACTCCTCCAAACCCAGCCGCTAAGGGCCCTCATGGTCCTGAGCATGGTGGTACATGAGACAAGGCGTAAGAGCGACGTGGGGGCAGCGTGTACGTGGGGGGCGAAAGTTGTTCCCAGCTGGGTTTTAGCTTCTGGCTGCTCCCGAGGCTC
Organism: Melanocharis versteri; assembly: GCA_013397845.1. NCBI lineage: Eukaryota > Metazoa > Chordata > Aves > Passeriformes > Melanocharitidae > Melanocharis > Melanocharis versteri. The sequence goes on from VZTG01002465.1 coordinate 2,372, forward strand.
CGGCAGGACACACCGGGTGGCAGCGGGCAGTCCTGCACTTGGGCAGGGCTCTGCCTGGCCGGAGAGCCGCTGGGCTCGAGCTGTCCCAGCCGTTTGTCCCTGCAGCCACAAGAGGGGGACCTCAAGCCGTGGTGCTTTCTCGGGGCCGGGCAGAGCGTGCGAGGGCTGGGAGGAGCAGATCTGCTGCGCCGGGGCTCCCAGCCAGCCCCAGCCCCAGCCCCAGCCCCAGCCCCCGAGTGCTCTGGGGACGCTGGTGCCGGCTGGGAGGGGGTGCAGGACCCGTCCCCGTCAGCCTGGGTGCCGTGCTGAGAGTTCCAGCCCCGAGCCCCCCGCGCCTCCCGGCTCCCAGCGCTGGGGCTGCCTTCGCTGGGCATCCCTGGGTGGGCACGGTTCGTGTGCCCCGGGACACAGCCTGCCCCGGGGCACAGCCTGGCACTCCCTTCGCTGGGCATCCCTGGGTGGGCACGGTTCGTGTGCCCCGGGACACAGCCTGCCCCAGGACACAGCCTGGCACTCCCTTCGCTGGGCATCCCTGGGTGAGCACGGTTCGTGTGCCCCGGGACACAGCCTGCCCCGGGGCACAGCCTGCCCCAGGACACAGNGACACGCTGGCACCCCCTGAGCTGGCATCCCTGGGTGGGCACGGCTCGGGTGCCCCGGGACACAGCCTGCCCCGCGGGACAGACCCGCTGGCCACAGCTTGGCCCCCCCTGAGCTGGCATCCCTGGGTGGGCACGGCTCGGGTGCCCCGGGACACAGCCTGCCCCGCGGGACAGACCCGCTGGCCACAGCTTGGCACCCCCTGAGCTGGCATCCCTGCCCGGCTGCCCCGGGACCCCCCAGCACCACAGCAGGCACGCTCCGGAGCAGGGCAGGTCAAACACTGTCCCCAGTGCTGGCCCAGGCTGGTTTTGCAGCTGGCGTTGCTGCAGCTCTGGCGCTGAGGAGAGAGTTGGAGGCAACTTCTGCATTGCCACAGCAGCAGCAGCCTGAAACAGCCCCAGGTGACATCGAGGAGGTGGCTTTGGACACAAAGCCCCCTGGTCCAGGCCATGGCAGCACTCAGGACGCCGAGTCACACCAGGCAGTTTCAGCAGAAGAAAGAAGATGGATATCTCCAGGTCATGCCTGTTTTGATGTCTCCACCCTCTGCAGGCCTTTCTCAGCTCTCATTTGTTCTTGATGGACAAAGCACCCGGGGTTCAAAGACACCCCCAGAACACCAGAACAGCACAGTGTTCCGTTCTGTGATGTCACCAAGGCAAGTGGCATCTCAGAACCCATTTTTATTGAAAGAGGAGCTAAAATGGCATCAGGAAATGAGCTTGATGGTTGTGGCTTACCTGATCACGGGAGTTTCACCAGTCTCTTCAGAGGCTGCAAACAGCATTGTCCAGGTAGCTTGGATTCTAATCCTATTATAGATAGACATGGCCCTAGAGAGTGTGTCCTGGAAAGGGACACAGAGACATTTATTTCTGGAGGAGGTCAAGCATCCTAGGGGAGTTTAACAGGAATTCTCCACAAATTTTCTATCTTCCCACTAGCAAGGGTGGTCTAGCAAACAAGCAGTGGGAAGATAGAAAATTAATTCCTCACTGGAAGCTGATCTTAGGAGACCAGCTGAGAGATCCTCTTGCTGGAATGAGAGAAAACATCATGTGTTTTACAAACTGTTCTTGTTTGTACATCCCATATTGGAATTCAATATGGCAATAGTGTAACCCATGAGTGGTGCAGCCAATAGGTCTTCTGCTTCTTTGCTCTCTCTGGACAGCCACTCTTTCCTAAATGTCTGATTTTCCCTGCTGAACTGATCTCTCTGATTTGTCTGGATCCTTTTGAATTTTAAGCCAGTATTTGCAGCCCCTCCAGCTCAGGAACATCTGAAAACTCAATAAGGACATTCTCTGCTACAACACAAGTTATTAATGACAGAACAGTGGATAATAACGGTAAACAAAGAACTGGAATCTGTCACAGAAGGAAAACAGACTCATCTGAAAGGATTCATTCTTGGCAATGGCCATGGTTATTACTCATCTCTTTCTTTGATTAAAAGTCCCACTGTTTGTTTGGTTTTTTTTACTTGAAGCCGACTGCTTTGTTGTTCCTTGGTTTCCTCCTTTTACCCTGCTAATGACAAGAGAGGCAACGGTCTTGTTTCTGTGACCCCATCTCCCTCCCTCTTTTCCCAGAGATACTGGATGTTTGGAGGTGGCTTCCACCGGTTTTTGAGGTAAAGGGGATCTTTTTTCAGGCAGGCAGTCTGCAAATAAGGAATGATTGAAATATTCTTTAATTCAAACTTTTTTGGATCCTCCCACCTCCTCCACTGGCTGTTTTGCAGGGGAAAAAGGAAAAGTGGTAGAAGACAGAAAATGAGCATTGATTAGATTTTCACTACAAAGATGGAAATTGAATAGAAATGCAAAATTTTTCTTCCTGCTGGTTGCCCTGTCTTCCTACCACACAGCAACCACCTGGGAGATCTGATTTTGCTTGGAGCTGAGATGATAAGCAATGCTCTGCTGGTGACATCAGTGCTTCCTCTCTCCCGGTGTTGTTTTTCTGCATTTTTCAGCAGCAGGAGATGCCATCTGGGGAGGGCACAGCTCTGGTTGTGTTCCTCCAGCTCCCACACAAGCAGCAACAGCAATTCCAGAGGCTACATTCCTGCCTGTTGCCTTCAGCATCTGTCTGTTGACCTGCTGCAGCTCATGAATTTGCTCTACCTTTTATAAACCTGCTGATCCTATTTGTTTCCACAGCCTCCTGTGGCAGTGAGTTCCAGAAGTTCATTCTCCCACCTGCTCCAAATAAAGTCCTTTTTATCCATTTTGAATCCATCTACCAGACTGATCGATGGCCTCTAACTCTCATAATGCGTGTGCACCAGGTCCACGTTCTCTGTATGATTTTGTAGGGCTGGCATGTTTTGCTTCCTCTTCTCCAGAGAAAAATCCCAGCCTCCCCAGAACCCCCTCATATTGCAGCTACCCCACCCCCTCGATCTCAGTTGCCCTGCTCAGGGCTCTAAGTTCACAATGTTCTTACATCCTGAGATGTGCTGTTGTGATAGGACAAAGGGTGGTGGTTTTAAACGAAGAGGTTTGATTTAGATTAGATATAGGGAAGAAGTTTTTCACACTGGAGGTGGCAAAACATTGGCATGGCTTAATCAGAGAGGTTGGGATGCCCCGTCCCTGGAAACTTTCAAGACCGGGTTGGATGGGGCTCTGAGCCACCTGACCTAGTGGAAGACACCCATGGCAGAGAGGATGAACTAGACAACCTTTAAAAGTCCCTTCCAACCCAAATTATTCCATGATTATAGGATTCTCTGATCAGAGGCCAGACCTGCACAGATGTGGGTGCACCAAGCTGTTACACAACAGGCAGGAGATGCTCTCTTTCTTATTTTGCAAGCCCAAGCCCTTCCTGATGACATCACTGTATTTTGTTGCTTTTCTTTTTTCCTTTTCTACTTTTTTTTTTTTTTTTGCTGCACATCAAGGCTACAATTTTGGCAAACCATCAGTGAGGACTCCAGCATCTTTTTCCTGAGCTGTAATAACCAGTTTCAGTGCAGCCTCCTCTATTTTAGATCATATTTCCCTATCCAGGTCACCCTCTTTATCTACACTGAAAGGATTGACCTTCTGTTTTTCCATTTGTGAGTAACACTGAGAGCTGCACACAGCAAAGTTCCACAGAGTACATCAAATATCCTTTCAGCAGTCTCCTGCAGTGGTGGAGCATCATCTGACTTTTCTGTCAAAAGCTAAAACTGTGCAACTCTAACAGCAGAGTTTTGGTCCCTGATCCTGGGGTACAGTTCTTCATTATGCTCTTCCTTCCCCTGTCACAGTGACTTTGGGTCAAGCTGCTGGGTGGACACAATTCAAGGAAGATCCAGCTGAAGATAGTTAAAACAGGGAGTTTTCCAGTGAGTGCCACATTTTTACTCCTTGCACTGGGATCAAACAGAGATAGGAGAGCAGACTGTGCCAGCTCTGTGCTCTCCAGAGACTTTTGCACATGGCCAGGAGGATCCCAGCTATGGATTTATGGAAAGCAATACAGCAGAATGTGCATTGCAACTGCTCATCCAGAAAGCTTTTAGACATCCCTCAATAGTTGAGCAGCTCAGTGCCTTTATTAATAGTAGAAATGTATTTATCAAAATCCATGGGTCAGCACTGTTAAAGCTCCATAAATCCTATTTGGAGAGGCCACCATTATTTATTTTTCCAGGTTGTTGCCTCAAAGAGGGATGCTTCCAGCATATAATCCAGACTTCTCCACAGGCCTGTTTGAAACACTGAAGGAAACACTCTCTAGAGAAGGGTCTTCCTCTTTTGTCTGACTTCCTGATGAAGGGCTGTGTTCAGGACTCAAGGACCAAAGAGCAGGAAGCAGAAGTGGTCAGCCCTGACCATCACAGGGACGCCGACAGCACATTCAGAGTGTCACCGAGTCAGAGAGAAGCCCTGGCCCCAGCATGGCCATGGTCCCTCAGGCTTCAGCACAGACAGAACTCTCCATGTGGTTTTCTGAGTCCAGTGGGTTCTGGATGCCACACAGGATGAGGCAGATGCCACTGCAGCTGGATCTTCTGCCCGGCTGCAGGTCTTTGTGATCCACCTGCAGCACTGCCCGTGCAAGTGGAGGAAGCTTCAGCTTCTCCAGCTTCAGTGCCAGCTCCAGCTCTGCAGCCAAAAGGAGCCCTCCCTGGCCCAAACTCATCCCTTCTGAGGCTGCAAGGCTGCTTAGCCAAAGGGAAAAGCACCAGCCCAGACAGTCACTAAGCCAATGGCAACATTTTTGTGTCCCTGTGTGTGTGGAGCAGCTGTTAGTCTGGAGGTGGCATGTCCTACAGCATCCATCCACACAGTTACAGTGCACACTGGAATGCTTTTCTTGGGAACAAGCAACTCCGAGGGACCCAAGCTGTGAAAAAATAGGTATGGTAACCCATTCTGGATCTGACTCTGCGTTGTGTTAGATAAGCTTAATTTATGCTCAGATCTTTGACATTGAATGTCTTTTTTTTCTCTCTCTTTTAAGAGGAAAATAAGTAGAAACAGCATTTCAAGAAAGTAATTCATAAGGGCTGATTGGAGATGGGCTGATATCTTTTAAAGCAGAGTTGAAGGCTAAATTAATGTAGAATGGGGACAGAAGGGTTTGTTTGTTTTCCTCTTAGAAGGAGAGCTTTGAAAATCCAAGGGTAGTATCACACAGGGGCAAACGGAAATGAACAAGCAGTGAACAAATCGAAGCTGGAAATTAGCAGAATAGTCCTTTCCCACCCCTTCAGCTTTATGTGTTCAAGCTTCTGGGCTGACTTCAGGGAAGTCTTCTAAATCAGATGAGGACATTGCCAGCTTTGAGCACACAGCCTGCTCTGACTGGGATTTTGGTGATGTTAGAGTTCCTAGAAAATGACAGGCACTTCCCCAGGGGATTTACTTCCCATGCCCCAGGAATTTATTACAAAGGGTAGCATCTTGTGAGAGCAACAAGCAAAGATTTTGAGCTCCAGAAGCAGAAACTCCATCTCCAGGGAGCTTGTGGTTGACTGGAAACAGGTCTGAAGTCCTCAGCTAAGCTGACCCGTAAGGGAGTGGTGGGATTTTTGCCTGAGCAAGGACTCCGAGACTGTTCCCAGGCTGGGGGACACGTCAGAGGGTACCCCAATGAAACGGCATGTAAAAGAGAAAATCCTTGACTCTTCTGAAATCGGCCGGAAAATCAGAGAATGAGCTGACCATGCCTATGAAAGCCACATCTCCCGGGAGTCCTATAAACATGGCAGATACGTGAGAGCAGAGAAGGCAATCGGACTTTCCAGGAACGAGCATAAAATCACTCATCAGTTGAAGGGCTGAGCCTCCGCAGTGATTTCCCGTCCGAGCGAGGGCACGGTGGGCTGCCCGGTTATGACCGAGGCACGCGAATGTCCGTGATTCCAGCTCAAACTGATCTCAAATCACCCCCTCCCTCGGCCTTCACGGCGCCGAGAAGCAGCCCCAGGAGCCGCACCGGCAGCACCCCGGGGCTCTCCGCGCCGCTCCGGGGATGCTCCGACCGGCGAGGCGCATCCCGGGGCTCCCCGGACGGAGCGGGGCCGTGCGCCCCGGTGGGAGCTGCGGCCCCGCGCCCCGCCAGCTCCGCGGGCAGCCCCGGTTCGCCCCCGCCGGTTCGGCGCTGCCGGTGCGNGCCCAGGGAGCCGGGGGCTCTTGAGCATCCCCGGGGAGCAGCGCTTGTGCCGGCCCTGCAGAGCAGGGGGAGGTCAGGCCGGTCCCGGAGGGTTCTACTGTGTTTGCAGCGGTTGTTTTCCTTGGGTTCGCCTTGTTTTCAGGTTACTTTACTTCCAGCGCGTGCAGACGGATGGATGGGAGCGGGGCTTTTAGGAGAGCGGTGGGTCTGCCTGCGGTCCCGCGGGGATCGTGCCCCCGCTCCGGAGCTGCTGTGGCGGTGGAGAGGTTTTGAGGGGGTGAGGTTGTTCGCCTGCTCGCCCCGTCACAGAGGTCGGCTGGTTCTGCCCGTGGATGTCCTATCGCTTCCTCACGGTCCGCGGAGCGTGAGGCTCTCGGGGAGCCGCGGGTGAGATGGCCCCGTGCCCCAGGCCCACCCAGCTCTGGCATCCTGCTCGCTGGGTTCCCAGCCCTGGAGAGCTCCCCTGCGCCTCAGGTGTGGTGCTGGGTTTGTCCCGGCGCCGTCCCGCCGGCTGTGGGAATGCCTCCGTAAGGGAATGCCTCGGTAGGGTGATGCCTGGGCGCTGGCAAAGATCAGCCGGTCCCCAGGGGAGCGAGGGGTCCTTGTTCTGCAGCATTTGTAGGCGGATTTTTGACCCGGGATAAAGGGACAGGATTTCTGTTACATTGTGAATGGGAAAACATCCTGCAACATAGCCCAGTCTTTTCTTGAGTCAGGCTCATCATCAACTCTGTAGCTTTAGACAGTGACTGCTTTGAAATGAGGGCTTCATCCCTTTGATGGGACGCCCTGTGAAACCCGCAAGGTATTATTTCCTAAAACTACCATGAGATCATCTTTGGACAAACAAACCCAAGCTCTAGCAGGTGACTCTTTACTCTGAAATTGAAATAATGTGTCTCCTCTGTGAATCAGGGATTCTACCACATTCTGTTCCTTCTCTTAAAACACTTCTGGTTTTTGCACAACACGTTTGAAACCTGCTTATGCGAAATCTGTATGAAAGAGGATGGAAAAGAGCATCCACTGGATGGGTCTCTTGCTCAGTTTAAAGCTTGTTTCACATCATGGAATAGTCAAGTGGGACTTTCCAGGTGTTGCCAGGCTGGTTCCGAGCAGACTGAATAGATGGGGATGGACACAAACAGAGCACAGCACATGCCAGAGAACTCTGGATGCAAATAGGTTGCCAGAGCACACGCTTCGGCTGCAGTGACCTGTCTTTCAGGCTCTTCTGTGCTGATGTTCCGTTTATCTGTGGTATTTCCTTGTCAGCCCGGGCGGAGGGACTCACATACCAGCTCTGGGTGCCCAGCACAGCCTGTGAGCAGGGGCTCAGCCCTCGTCACCACAAGAAGCTGTCTGTCAGTGGACTTTGCCCGCAGCCCCAGCTGGTGCTTACCTGGTGGCAGGCAGTGCGTGGGCAGGGCAGGTCTGCCTGCTCTGACCTGGCAATGCTCTTGAGCTCGCTCCACGTAATTGACCAGTCCTTAATAAAGAGCCCTGCTGATTGCTGGAGTTTTTAATTTTGCAGTTGGCCTGCCCTCTCCTCCCCCAAACCCACACAGAGCGAGCTTTGGCTTCGTGAGGACGTGCAGGATGGGTGGTGGCCGTGGCTGGCAGCTGGTGGGGTTGGGGCAGTTTGAGTTGGGGTAGGTTGTAGGTTGTGTGATGGGACCTGTTGCGTGGAGAAGGAGCAGGGCTCTCCCAGCTCTCATCACTCTTTGTGTCCCTGCCTACCCTCATCCTGCACCCAAATCTCTCCATGGACTGCCAGAAACGAGTCTGCCAAGTGCATATGGAGTGTGATGGGGGCACAGACACCACTGATGAAAGCCTGCTCCTTTCCATAGCCCCAGAGTGGGAAATGTCCCCGGGCTTGCAGGGATCACAGCCAGCTCTTGTCCACAGTACCCACGCACTGCGCAAGTGTTTCAGCCAGGGAGCATTGGTCTGAAAAGCCCCTTTTGTGGTCTCTGCTCCTTGCTGGCCTGGAGAGCAGCGTGACCCCGGCATGGGGACTGCAGTGGGACAGCCCTGCCCACGGGCTGTGGCCTCTTGGCTGTCCTGCTCAAGGCTCACTTTTCCCTCTGGCCGTCCCTGACTCCATGCACGAAGCTGCTGCAAGCCCCGCTCCCTTGGCTCACCCCCGTGGGTGTGTGGCCAGGGCAGCCCCTGCGGCAAGGTCAGGCCTTCTTCCTCCAGGAGCAAATCCTCCTGCCTTGTGTGGCTGGTATTTCTCGCTTTCCTGTTTCCTCCTTTCCCTGCTGGGCTTGCAGGATGCCCGCAGGCTTTGGCTTGGTAAGTTGCCAAGGAGTTAAACCCATGATTACCGTTCCTGTCTCCTCACAGAGCCGTGGGTGCAGGCCGGCGAGCGTCCTCCTTTGGGGCATGAATCGTAGTTCCTGCTAGGATTAGATTCCTGCCGGCAGGAAGTACGTCCCAAGGATCTGGCCCTGCCTGAGGATTGTTTTCCTCTTTCTTTGCCATTTTTCTTACACACAGTTGGGTCCTCTGTGTTTCCAGCATGACCCTGTGCAGCGTTGGGGGAAGGCAAGTTAACTCACCCTCACTGCTATTCTATGATAGAAATGAGGGATCTGCCTCTGAAAGGTGCCACAGTTTCTCCCCACTCTGGGGATTCTAAAGTAGGAAAGGAGCATCAGGAAGCACTCCACAGACACATGAAGACATAACCTTCCACCCTCTTGCTGAGTGTTACGAACCTTGGTTTTGGATGGGCAGCATGGCCTTGGCTCCGCTGTCTCTGTGCAGTTTTATCCCTTTCTCCACTGGTGTGATGCTTCTTCTCCAGCCCTGAGTTGCAGTCTGGCTGGTTTGGTTAATGTATAATTTTGCTGGGGGTGATCTGTAGATGTATAGCTGGGCAGAGGGATGGAGGATCTAGTTAGTCCTGATGGCACTCTGACTGAGGAGCTGTTGTCCTCTTGCACACCCTTTCAGCCTACCCTGGGGCTGCTCTCACTGCCCCAGCAGCCTTTCTTGCAGCTAGGAAAATCTTTAGGCTTTAGGAGGTATGTCTGAAAGCAGAGTTACATTTGCAGCACATGAATTTTCATAGTGTCGCGTGTCACAGGAAGACAAAGCTGTGTCCCGAGCTGGGTAAATGGATAACCACTGAATGGTTTGGGTTGGAAGGGAACTTTAAAGATCATCTCATGGGTAGGGACACCTTCCACTAGACCAGGTTCCTCCAAGCCCCATCCAACCTGGCCTTGGACTCTTCCAGGAATAGGGCAGACAGCTTCTCTGGGCAGCCTGTGCCTCCCCATCCTCACAGGGAAGAATTTCCCCCTAACATCCAACCTAAATCTCCCCTCCTTTAGTTTAACATCATACCCCGTGTCCTTTCACTCTCTGCCCATGTAAAACATCAGCCCACGTGCTCAGCTGAAGACAAGGGCACAGCTCTGCCTCTTGGCACCATAAACTGCTGCTGGGGCACAGGGCACCCCTGTGCTGCCTGCACCCATCTGCTCTGCGCTGCGCCCCAGGGCTTCCCGCTGCCTGTTCCATCACCTTTCCTTCTGCCATCAGCCTTTCCTCCTGACCTTTTCCTCCTCCTCGATGTCTCGGGTGATCTCTCATCTTCAGGGCACGTCTCTCAGAGTGCAGTTTAGGCATCTGTTCGTGCTCTCTGGCTCAGGGTGATGGTTTTATAGCGGGTGTGTGGGTGGTTCTGGCTGGAGGTGCGTGGATCACCACATATCTAATGGGACCGGAATGAGAAATCAGGGACACCAAGTGCACTTTTCCAAGAAACATTAAGCCTCCTGTGTGCTTCTGTGGGTGGATAAAGCCCTGCAGCCTGCCCCCAGCAGCTCCCCCACCAACTGCTGTGCTCTATCCCCTCCAGACTCCCTGTACGTCTCCGAGTACTTCTCCCAGAGTGCACAGAAGCTGTCCTTCTACAGCTGGTATGGGAACGCCAAGCTCTTCCACTTCCACGTGCCAGAGGACACCGTGCTGCTACGCTGGCTCCTGCAGGCATCCCGGGGGAAAGGCCCCGAGTGCACCAGCATGGAGATCACTGTGTATGTATGTCCCTGTGCCAGGGCTTGTCCTTGTGGGCTCCTTGTCCCCTTGTCCTGGCCTCTCGTGGCTGGGGCTGGTTGGTTGTGGAGGCTGGGCAGTTCCTCAGTTGCAGGAGCTGTAGTTTCTTCACGTAACAGCACTGAATCTGTGTTTAAAACTGTAGGAGTGTTTTGTGTTCGTGTTATAGTGGATCTGGGGCTGCCTGTTGGGCGTGGTGTCCAAGAGACCCCTTAGGACACTGGAGAGAGCTTCTCAGTGAGGCAGATGTGCTGCTCAGAGGTGTTCCTGTCCTGGCACAACCTGCACGTGGTGCCAAAGAATGTGGCAGGACTACAAGGGACTTTAGCAGCCTCAGACTGGTTGGAGATGGGCAAACTGCCCAGTACAGAAGAACTGAGGAGATTTGGGGGCACTTTGTGAGGGGCATGGAGCAGAGATAGGAGAGGAGCGTGGTGTTCTGTGGATACAAGAGCATGAGAAGACTGCAAACTCAGTGTCAGTGAAAGAAATGCTGCTTAAAGCAGTACTTGACTTGTTGAAGGATTTGAGGTTGAAACTTGCCAAATTTTGAGCTTTATCTTTGGAGAACACCAAGCTTCCTCAGCGAGTTGTGCCCATGGAGTCACGTGGGTCTCTGTCACCCGTTCCACTGAGATCTGGGAGTGACTGAAGCTGCTTGGCTTGTCTGGTCTGTCCTGGGCAGAGTCTGGTGCTCTTAGTTGTTCCTGAGCAGCCTGGCACAGATGATCTTCCTGCTTTCTGCTTCCCAGAAAGGTTTCCAGTGGTTTGGGCACATGAAGGACAAGGCAGCAGCTAAACAATAATCCAAGAAGTGATTGCTAACCCAGATAAGCCCCAAGGGGTAATAACATATCACCTGTCATGTCTGCTTCCTGGACCTGTTGCAGCGCAGTCCAAAAGCAATCAAATTAAATGCCAAATTGACTGAATAAATATCTCCCACGTTCTTTAGCTGTGTGTGTTTCTACTACTTCAAATGCTGGCCTTATCTGGAAAGCAGAAGTGCTGCTGTACTGAGGTCTGTAATATGGGCCTTCCTTGGAAAGTGTCTTTTCAGTCTGTCTGTCTGCCTTCCTTAAAAGAGGAAATTATCTTAGCTAGAAAATTAAAGTTCTTTGTGGATGATTTTCGCTATATGGGGAATTTGCGGATGGTTATAAAGCAGTAGTCTGTGGGTGGGGCTTAGCCTTAGTAAGTGTTGGAAATTTGCTTCCAGGCTCGATGGAACCATGTAAATCTTAATAAGCTGCCAAGTTAAACCAATCTCTAAATAAATCCCAGATAAGCTAATAGCAGCCAGTCCTCACCAGATGAAAATGATGACTCCACTTGAAAATGTGGGGTTTTCCAGCCTGCTCCCTTTCCAGCCCCAGGCCAGTTTGTATCCCAGTTTACCTTGCCAGTGTCTGTACATCCCTGGGTTTGCTCCCACCGTGGTTTCTCTCACAGGCACTTTCGCCACGGAGCCCCTCCTGTCATTAACCCGCTGGGCACTCGCTTTCCTGCCAACGCCACCGTCCGTCCCTCCTACAACATCAGCATCACCCTCAGCAGCGCCGTGCAAAACACCACCTTCGTGAACGTCACCACCCCCGCTGCTGGGGACTGGTTCATCGCTGCCCACCTGCCCGAGGCCGCGGGCAGGATCGAGGTGAAGGTGAGGCTCCTGCCCAGCGCTCTGCCCCGGGTGTCTCATCACAACCGCAGCTGACCCCTGTGCTCTCCCCTCCTGCAGGGTTTCTCCACTCCATGCCCCTATATGTTCCAGGCAGATATGTTTGTGCTCAGACTCACTGATATGCCTGTCCTGGAGCCTGGTGTCCCCATGCCACACACGGTTGTCTCGCCTGCTAAGCCACTGCATGTCAAGTGAGTGGGAGCAGCGGGTGGGCAACTGAGGGCACGGCGGGGGGGGATTTCCCACACGAGCTGCTATGGGGAAGCCAGTGTTGTTCCCAGGTGGGGCTGGAGCTGGGGGGTCTCTGAGGCTGTTGCTGAGCTCCCTGCTGCACTGGTAGGGTCTGCACGGGGAGCACGAGCACCGTTCTCCGACTCTTCCCAGGTGGTCATAGATTCAACGGCAGGAATTTTAGTTCTTCCAGATGTTTGCCTTGGGAAGGATTTTCACAGCACCAACCAGGGCAGCCTAGCTCTTGTCACAAAGCCCTGGGGATCTGGCTTGTGTTGAGAGTACAAGCTCTGCAAACCGCTGCTCCCTCCTGCCGCAGGGTCTTCGTTCCCAAGCACGCTGCAGGGATGCGGTTCCAGCTGAGCAGCTGCGTCACCAGCGAGCAGAGAGCCTGCGCCGTGCGGGTGCTGCTGGGCTCCATCACCCTGCCCCAGTCCTTCCAGAGGAGCCTCACCTGCACGGGGAGCATCAACTGCAGCCTGGCCCTGGATTCACCCCCCTGGGAGAAGTGGCTGCAGATCATGGTGGAGAGTCTCGGCACTGCCAATGCCAGCGTGTCGGTGGAGATGCTGGCTTCTTTCACAGGTGGGATTCCATGTTCTTTAGCTGTGAGGGAAGGGCCAGAGGGAGCTCTGTGTGTGCTGTGTCTCCCTTGGGTCTTTGGGTACCTGGCTGTGGTGGCCAATGCTCCCCAGCATGCTGGTTGCCTCCTCTTGGACAGCTTCGTTTTTGCTTTGGGGACAAAATTGGAAGCTCCGGTGTTCACCCCAGAGAGGCTTTTGCTAGAGCTGCCTGCTTGGAAACACCTGAAAAGTTCAGTGTTATTTTTCTAAAGGTTGTTTGGGAAGCAGTGGCTGGCTTAAAATCTGGTGGGGAAAATAGTTTCGGGTGGTACACCAGACTAAGGCTGTGTTGACTACTAATTGGCCATGAGCAGGCTACAGACAGGAAACCACCTCACAGAGGTTTACTTGGGGAAGTGTTTGGGGTTGTAGTAAGGGGATGTCACCATTTCCAGTGACACTGTGTGGCTGAGGTGGTAACAAGGTCCTTGTGGCTGTGATAGGCAACTTTGCACCTATTACATGACCATAATTCCTGTTTGACTGCTGGAAGCTCACCAACTAGGTACATTTTTACGGTTTTCTTCTGCTGGGGGTTTTGCTACATCCTCTTCAAAGCAGAGCCTCATCCTGTGTGCTGGAAGACCTGGCACTGGCAGCAGAGGTGTTAGAGGGTAGCACTGGAGTCTCTGGGGGCAATGGACAGTCTCCAGCAGTGGGACTCTGAGTGTCCCATTCAGCTCCACCTGCCACAGTGTGATGTCTTGTGTCTGTAGCTCCACTGGGTTTGCTTCTCCCTCCTGCTCAGCTTTGTTTGCTCACATATGGGGAGCTGGGAGAGATTTTTGTGGAGCCTGTGGCTGTGGAACAGCTGAGTGCTGAGCTCTGCTGCTGGCGAGTGAGCACTCCCTGGGCACCTTGAGGGGGCTGTGTTATCCCTTCTTCTGTTCCCCCTTCCCTGCAGCTCCAGGGTGCTTCCACCCGCTGTACCCCTGTCTGGCCCCCAGCAGTGTCCCAGCCTGTGGATGCTCCCCCTGCAAAGATGGTGCCTCAGGGACAGTTCATGCAGGGCATGAAGCACCCGAAACCCCCGGGTCTGTGCTGTCCCTTGGAGCGCTGGAGCTGCTGGGGCCCCGCCTGGGTGAGGTGCTAGACCTGGCTGTGCTGATTCCTCTCCTTTCTCGCTTAAGTTTGCAGACCAGGGAGCACCAGTTCCTTCCTTAACTTCATCAGCCTAAACCAGAGCCAGGCTGGTGCCAGGCCGGGAGCAGCAGGCGGCTCTGCTCCCGCTGCTGGAGAGGCTGCACGCGACGCGGCCGGCCAGCGGAGCTCCTGCCTGCAGAGCCAGCCCGTCGTGAGGGAGGACCTGGACGTGGTGTCCGTGCGCTACCGGCTCCTGAGCGGCCCCAGCGTGCCCGTGAGCTCCCTGTCCCCCAGCCTCCTCCTGCTCAACCTCAACACGGGCATGGACAGCGGGGGATCCCTCGTGGTCAGTGTGCTGCTCAACAAGGTGCGCAGGCCGATTGGCGGGGTTGTGTCCCCTGGCAGGGCTTTGTCCCTGCTCCTGGGCTGTCTGCTCCAGAGGTTGTAGGTACCAGTGGGACTATTTCTCTTCTTGTTGTTACAAAACACTCCGAGCCTATTTTAGCTGCTTCCAGCATGTCCCACCTGCCAGCTCCAATTCAAATGCCACAGCTTGTGGCGTGTGGTGGCAGTGACGCAGAGGAGACAAAATGGAAAGCAGCTGCAATGCCTTCTTCTCCACGGGAACCTGGCGCCTTGCCACCAGGAGAGGAGGCTGAGCAGGGGAACCCAGGGATGTTCCTGTCCAAGTCACTGATTCCCAAGCTCCTTTAGTGACTCCCCCCTCACCAAAATCAGCCCCCTGAAATTCCATGAAACTTCTTGAGGGCTGGAGCAGGGCTCAGCCCTGACGTTCTGCAGACTCTGTCTTGTGCCAGCCCTGTGCTGGTGCTGAAATGATGTGTGGGTATCCCAGCTTTGGGGCAGTTCCCCTGGCAGGGCCCCCCACGAGGGTCTCTTGCCTCTTAGCCACGACACAACACAGCAACAGCACAAGGTCCAGTGAACCAGAAACCTTCTGAATCGATGTGTGACTTGGCCTGCAGGATTTATTGTCCCATGGGCACCGTGGGAGAGGAATGGTGCAGGGGGATGGCATTGGGGCATTCTAACGTGGGACACTGCTCTGTTTGCAGACATCTGTGAGCCTGGCCAATGCCACCGTGGCAGCCTGTGTGAGTGCTGCTTCACCAGTGCTGTCCCTCAACGCCACACGGAACTGCAGCACAGGTAGGAGAGATGCTGGCACTGCCACCAGCTCAGCTGTGTCACCTCAGGGCTCTGCTTTTAGACCTGGCAAGCTGTTAACTGACTCAGGACTTCATGGAGTGTCCCAGAGAAACTGATTTTGGCACAAACCCTCATGAGGTCTTTGTGCTGGCACATTCCCGGCGTGCTGGGGTGCAGGTGGTGGTCTGGCACCACGAGATAGCCTCTGCCAAAGGCAGGTCTGCTTACCAGCTGGGGCTCTTCCAGCCTTGCTGGCAGGAGGTTTGGGGATGGTGAAGGTACTCCTGGTGTGCAAAGCAGCTAAGCTGGGCACTGGAGGACCAGCCAAGACAACAGGCTGTTCCAGGTGCCCTGTGCTGCTCAGACATGTACCAGGAACTGAGAGGAAAGAAAAAACTGAGATCTCAAGAAAAAGGGTCTTGACAGCAGGGGTCCTCTCCATGCCCCTGATGCCTCCTGAGCACGGGAGCAAGGAGCCACAGGAGGCAGCTGATTCCTGTGTGATCAGCCTCAGCCTGGGGTTGCTGTGGGCCCTTCTCCTCAAGCTCTGGCACATCACAGCACCCTCTTTTCTTTCAGCTTTTTCCCAGGGCTACCCTCTGAGTGTGAACACGTCCTCTGCGGAAGCGATGCTGATTGTCCTGTACCCACAGACAGATGACTGGTTCCTGTCCCTGCAGCTCCTCTGCCCCCAGGGACAGGGGTGAGTCTGGGTGTCATCCTGCTACATCCCACTGCCCTTGGCTTGTGTGAGCAAACCTGACCCCCTGTCCTCTCGTCCGGGCTGGGGGCTCCCCTCACCTGGCAGCAGCTGAACTGTGGCTGCAGAGGGACAGGGAGGTGGGTGGCCCTGCTGACCTGCTCCCCTGTGAGCACCCAAGCAGCTCGTTTGATGCTGAGCTGGCACAGCTCATGTAGACTGCAGATGGCAGAGCCTGCCTAGGTGAGCTTCCCCTTCCCCAGGCAGATTCAGAGGTGATAAATTGGGAAATAATTGCTGCTGTTACCCTTCTGGGAGGTCTCTGAGGTGCAGGCAGCTGTGCCTGAATTCCTGCAGTTTGCCTTCCTGCTGGTTTCCTGTGTAAGGAGCCAAGTGCATGATGCAAAACGGGTGACAGTGGTCTTGAGGACAGTCATGGGCACTGGGGTCTGCCATGGGGGTCTGGGGAGAGCTGACACCCACCTGGATGTCAGTTTGGCAGCCCAAGTGGCGAGGGAGCAGACTCTGCTCCTGGCTCTTGGGAGAGGTGGAGCAGATCCCAAAATACCGGGGAGCTTGCATGCAGGAGCGTGGCCTGGCCATCGAGAGCAGGGCACAGGGCTGCCCCAAGGACTGTGGCACTGAGGGGACGTGCTGTCCTTGCAGGGAATGTTCCACTGCCGAAGCCAAAGTGACGGTGTTTGCGTACCTCACCCCCTGCTTCAACGACTGCGGGCCCTACGGGCAGTGCAGCCTCCTGCGCAGACACGGCTACCTCTATGCTGGCTGCAGCTGCAAGGCTGGTGAGTGCCTGTTCCCAGGAAGCTTTGCCATCCTCCCCGAGGGGACAGCACGATTTAGAGCGGTGGTGTTTGGGTGGGGGAGCCTGGGGTCTGCTGTGGCTGGCAGCATCACCGTGCCCGGGGAAGCAAAGTTCTGGGAAGCACCCAGGGCAGCCCAGGGGTGGTGGGGAATTAGGATGAGGACAGTTTGGAGTCCCCCAGGGCTTGGAGAAGTGCTTCTGAGCATCCCCAGGGAGATCAGGGTGCCTGAAAATGCCTGTGTCGGAGCCTGTGCCTGTCAGGGAGGTTTGTTTGAAGGTTCCTGGTACGAGACGTGATGAGGCCAGGCTGCGGTCCCTGTGTGTCTCCTGCCAAGAGCCTTAGACTCAGAGGTGCCCCTGGAGGAGGAATATCTCTGTCAGCTCCTAATTATCTTAATGGCCTGGGAAGTCTGTGGTGTAGGGAAGATGAGCTCTGCTGTGCTTGGGTGGGTCTGTGTACCTGCTCTCAGCAGAAGGACAAGGCAAAATGTGGTTCCCTGCTGCTCTGGGCCTGAGCCAGGACCTCCCTGCTGCAGTGCTGATGATGGGTGAGGAGCGAGATGGAGAGCAGCATCCCAGTTTCCCCGAGGGCTGCCAGGTTCTGGGAAGCACAGAGCACCTTAAGGGAACTGGGGAATCAGGCTGAGGACAGCTTTCCGCTGAATCACTGTGAGCAAAATGCCCCATCTGCATATTCGTGACCCAGAAATAAACCAGGGAGCGTAGCTTCCCTGGGCTCTGCCTGGCAGGGAGCCAGCACACGGGGCAGAGCTGCTGCTGTGGGTTCCAGTGACTCTGCAATGGGATGGATGCTACTGTTAACTCTGCTTCTTGACCATGGAGTGCCTGCACATAGCCCGGCTGCCCTGTGGCTCATCTTTTTCCAAAAGGAGGGCATAGGCATCCTAATCTTTAATTAAAATAATTCAAATAATTTTTAAAAAGAAAAGGCAGATTTGTGTTCGTAGAGATTGCCTCAGTTCAGTGCTTGGTATCCAGTAAGAGGCTGAGAGTTGTGTTTTGTGTCAGGCACGGTCCTTTAGGAAATTTTCACTCCCACTCTCCTGTGCAGCCCTGGATGTCCCCATGGGCTGAGGCAGTGGGTTTGTTCAGCCTGTGGAAGAGGAGCTGAGTGGGACCAATCACACTTTCTGCTGCCCACGGAGGTTACAGGGATCCCAGAGCTATGCAGGGTGAGCACAGGGAAAGGGCAAGAGGCCACAGACATTGGCTGCAGCAAGGAAATTTTCACCTAAATTGAAGAAAACACATTTTTTCCCCCTTCGGAGCTGTTCATTTTTGCACAGTTGCCAGGTCTCCATCCTCGGAGATCTTCAAAAGTCAGTTGGGGAAGGTCCAGAGCAGCCTGACCTGGCTTTGGGTCTGCCCTGCTGTGACAGCTGGTAGGAGAGGAGCCCAGTGGCTTCCTCAGTGCTGGGGATCGTTCTCCACCTGATTCCTGGGATCTGTAGGGATCTTGCACCCAACTTACACCATCACGTGAAGCATCTGAACCTTGAGTGCTTGATGTTCCACCAGCAAGTAGCGTGCGTGTTGAGCTACTGCAGGGATGGAAAGTACCAGTCTGGATGTAGGATGGCCTCTGCTACATGGCAACAACCTGGGGGAATGTCCTGAGGGCAGCCACGGGCTCTGCTGGGGTTCCCCAGCTTCCCACAGCAGAGCATGTGACGAGTAGTGAGACCACGCTGAGAGCAGCAGTGTGAGAGCCTGATGGAGAGGAGGCTTGGGGACAGTCTGGGTGTGGGATTGATGCCTTGGAGTGGCTCCCTGGAACAGAGGCCAGACAAGATTAAGAGAATAAAGCGGGTATTTATTTACTAAAGGCCTGGAATAGGTGCACCTTGGGCAGTCAGAAGCCTCCCAGAGGCTACACCCAAGATGGACGATGGTCACGAGTTTTTCAGACAATTATAAGTTTGGTCTGTTTACATATCAGGGTTTAATCCTCCAATTACAGCTCCAGGTAATGAAGTCATATACCCCCAGTTTGCTCCCCCTCAATTCACTTTTCTTTATACTTTTCAGGGCCTGAGACTGTAAGGTGTCCTTGAATTTCAGGCCTAGAGGGATCGTTTTGTCTGACCAAAATGTGAAGACAGTTAACTAACGCTTTATATGGAGTTTAGAGTTATGCGCTAATGCAGTACAGGATTTGAAAAATATAAAGGCTAAAATCCTAAGGCATCGGGATCGCTCCTTCTCAGGCATGCCAGGATCCTGCTGGGTGCCGTGGGAGGACAGGGCAGGGCCTGTGAGATGCACAGAAGCCTCTCTGTCCGCAGGTTGGGGTGGCTGGAGCTGCACAGATGACACTAAGGCCCAGACCGTGGGCACACAGAACTTGGCTACGCTCCTGCTCACCCTGAGCAACCTCATGTTCCTGCCTGCCATTGCAGTCGCTGTCTATCGCTACTACCTGGTGGAGGCCTCTGTCTACACCTACACCATGTTCTTCTCCACGGTAGGGACTGCCTTGTGTCCCCTGACACCTCCCCCTGAGCTCTGGGAATGCTGTGCCTGACTGAAGCCCATGGTGGAGCAGCCCATCCTGGAGCTCCACAAGGAGCTTCTGGGATCATTGGACAAGCACCTCCATGGACACATTGTAGAATCCAAGAATGTTGAGGGCTTGGAATGGAGCTTAAAAATCACCTAGTTCCATGGACAGGGACACCTCCCACTAGACCTGGTTGCTCAAGGCCTTATCCAACCTGGCTTTGAATAGTCCCAGGGCTGGGGCATCAAAAACCTCCCTGGGGAACCTGTTTCAGTGTCTCACCATGCTCACAGTAAAAAAATCCTTCCTAATATCTAACCTAAATTTCCCCTCTTTCAATTTGTACCCATTAGTCCTTGTCCCAACACTCCAGTTCCTGAGAGGAGTGCCTCTCCAGCCCCCTTCAGATGCTGGAAGGTGCTATGGGTTCTCCAGGCAACCTTCTCTTCTCCAGGCTGAACAGCCCCAACTTTCTCAGCCTGACTTCATAGGGGAGGTGCTTCAGTCCCCTTATCAACATCATGTCCCTCCTCAGGACTTGCTCCAACACCGTGTCCTGCCTTTCCAGAACTGCTGGGACAGTGCGGGGTGCCTGCTCTCACCTGCTTTCCATAATGCCACGGTGGCTTGGTGGAGCTTCCTGGAGCCACTGCAGGAGGGATCCTGCCCGTGGGCTGAGCCTTCTCCTGCCTCCCCTTCCCAGAGAGCCCTGTGGTGCTGCTGGGCTCCTGCTGACCTTTGCTTTTGTCCCCGGCCACAGTTCTACCACGCGTGTGACCAGCCGGGCGTGGCTGTGATGTGCATCATGGACTACGACACCCTGCAGTACTGCGACTTCCTGGGCTCCGTGGTGTCCATCTGGGTCACCATCCTGTGCATGGCCCGCGTGAAGAAGATCCTGAAATACGTGAGTGTCAGGTGTCCCCACACGGCCCGGCCAGACCCGAGCCAGCCAAGCCACACTGAGCCCTCTCACCACCGTGTTTTAATGACACAGCTGGGTGGCAAAGCCTGTTTGTCACACAATGCCACCCTGGGTTGTTTTGTCCCAGGAGTTTGGCTCGTTAACCTGTGTGCTTGTTTCCCCTGAGATTTGGGGTAAAGGTTCATGGGTTCTGTGGTTTCTCTTTCTTGAAAGTGTTTTTCCTGACTCTTGTGCGGATGCAGAGCTGGGTAGCCAGAAGAAGAGGTCCTCCTTGCCTCTGGCATGTCTGGCTGTACCCTCCCAACAGACAAGCTCCTGACAGTAGTGGTGGTGTCTCTTTTCCAGGTCCTTTTCATCTTGGGGACCCTGTTAATTGCCATGTCCCTGCAGCTGGACCGCAGAGGGGTGTGGAACATGATGGGTCCCTGCCTCTTCGCCCTCGTCATCATGGTGACAGCATGGGTAAGTGAGGGCAGCCAGGCAGGACCTGCTGCCCTTTGCTCCCCATGGGAAATGGTGGCGGTGGAGCAGCGCCAAGGCTCCAGCCCATCCCCAGGCATGCCTTTGTCACCCAGAAACACCCAGGTGGAGGAGGCAGGGCAAGGGATGCACCTTCCAGCCCTGCAGTAGCTGAGAAATCCCCCGGTTCTGGGTCTCAGACCTGGAGCTGCAGTGCTGTCCCAAAACAAGGGCTGTGGCTTGGCCCTGGGCAGGAGCTGTAGCATCTGTGCTGGGCTCTGGTGCCACAGCTCCTGGGGGGCTTTTGCACAGCACAGATGGGCCCAAGCAGCAGGGGAGCTGAATGTCTCAGGGACAGCAAGCACCCTGGGAGGCTGGCAGATGCTCTGGGGCCCCGTTTCCCCCCTCCCCAAGCCTCTGCTGGGCTGCTGAACCCTCGTGTGCTCTGACCCTGCCAGGTTCACCACGGAGCGAAGCGCAGGCACTGCTACCCCTCCTCGTGGAAGCGCTGGGTTTTCTACCTCCTCCCAGGGATCACCTTGGCTTTCATTGCCATCTCCGTGTACGCTTTCATGGAAACCAATGAGAACTATTACTACACCCACAGCATCTGGCACGTGCTGGTGGCTTGCAGTGTCGCCTTCTTGCTCCCTCCTCGGGACAAGCATAAGAAGCCCTGGGCCTGGTCCCAGAAGCTCACGTGTCGCTATCAGATCTGCCAGAACGACCGTGAGGAGCTCTATGCTGTGACCTGACCTGTCCTGGTCGCAGGGGTGGAGGGATGGGGAAGCTGCTCTTGCCCGGGGCTGCCCCTCGCGCGTCCTCACTCCTCTCACATGCTCGCTCCCTGGACAGGAGGGCGCAGCGTGGACCGGGTTTAAAGGTGAAGATGGTCTGGGCTGGTCTTGTGGAGGCAAGTTTGAGGCCACCTCTGCTTTTCTGCTGGGGTGGGGCAGGCTCTTCATGGTTCCAGATCAAGGAATAGCCTGTCCCCCACCTCCCCATAGCCCTGGGGGAAATCGCCAACCCTTCTTCCCCCGCTGCTGCATCCATGAGGCTTGGGCTTAGCCCACACTGAGCTGGAGCCAAGGCTTTGGCTGCTGGGCTCTTCTCTGCACCCCATCCTGGTAGAGGATGTGGCACAGCGACCTCCCCTGCCATCCTGCAGTCAACACTTGAACCCAAGAGAAGAACACGTTTCTTCTGTTCTGGGGAGCAAATGCTGCCGAGTGCCCTTGGTGCTGATGGGGAGGGAGGGAGAGGATCCCAACACGTGCTGGGCCCTTGGCTGCCATCTTCTTGGGGGTCTGGAGCCTCTCTCCCTTTGAAACAGGTGCTGCTGCTCTTCCCTGATCCTGATTCTGTGGGGGAAGAATGAGTCTGGGACTTGGGCCCTGGATTCAGGCTCAGACCTGGCAGGAATGTGAAAAACCCCATGTGGGGACATGCAGGAAGCAGCAGCAGCATCTCGGCCAGAGCTGTGAAACCCACAGCAGTGCAGGGTTTAGTCTGAGTTTCACTTCAGCTCTGGAAGAAGCCAGGCTGATGGTGTTCAGGGATTCACTGTTTTCCTCCTTTTGGGGGGTTTGGCGTGGGCAGGGCTCTGTCTGGGGCAGCGCAGGTGGTTCAGGGCGGTGCCTGAGCTGCTCCTCCAGCCTGCTGTGCCTCGGAGCCTGGATGTGCCGCAGGGTCCTGAGGTCACAGCAGTGTCCCAGCCCAGCCAGGAGCATCACCAGGGGCTCCCCAGGTGGCCATGGTCTCCTTTGCAGCGTGCCTCACCTTAGCCTTACTCTAGGGCACGCAGAAAGCAAGGGCAGAACTTGGCAACCAGGGAAGTCGTCTTTGCCCATCCTTATTGCACAGATAAGGGCTCAACCACATCGTTCCAGCTGTGTCAGCCTGGTGTGTGCTGCTGGGAGCCCCTCCTCAGGTGGCTTTGGGGACAAAAGAGCTTTTAATGAAGGATTTGCCTCCACGGGGTTCTTTCTTTGCTTTGAAGAGCACCCAGCTCAGCTCTGCACTTTATCCCTCTGCCTCCCCTTCCTCTGCAAAGTCCCCCTTTTTAAGCAGGCGCAGGACAAGTGGAGGACGCTTGTCCCCACCCAGCAGTGTCATCCCCCCCTCACCCGTGTCCCCTGCGTTTCCTTGTGCTGCTGCCATCCAGGGCAACGCGGCGGGAAGGGGGACATGGGGCCCTCAGGGCTTCCTCCAACTTTTACCACTTTTAGGCACTTTTTTTTCCCCTGTCTCAGTTTGCACAGCGGTGCTGAGGCCCCAGCACCGTGGCAGGTGACCGCCGCTCCTTCACAGCCGTGCCGTCCATGCCGGGCCACCGGTGGGACCCTGGTGCCACAAGTGGGACCCGGGTGCCATCAGGCTGGTCTGGGTGCTGCCAGTGGGACCCAGATGCTGCCAGTGGGACCCGGGTGCCACCAGTGTGACCTGAGTGCTGCCAGTGTGACTTGGGTGCCACTGGTGTAACCTGGGTACTGCCAAGGTGACCTGAGTGCTGCCAGTGTGACCCAGGTGCCATTGGTGTGACTCGGGTTCTGCCAGGGGGTCGGGTCCCACCAGTGTGACCTGGGTGCCACCAGTGTGACTTGAGTGCTGCCAATGTGACCTGGGTGCCACCAGTGTGACCTGTCTGCCACCAGTGTGGCCCAGGTGCCCCCAGTGTGACCCGGGTGTCCCCAGTGTGACCTGATGCCACTGATATGGCTGGGTATTGCTGGTTATCATAGAAAGCAATAATTCCTCATCGGGCCTTTCCCTCCAGGGATTTCCATGCTGGAAGCAGGAGAAGCTTTGGGGCAAGAAATCCCGCTGACGTGATTGTTTATTTTGTGTTTGATCACTAATTTTTGCTTTGCCCCCTCCCTGCTGACCTGGCCGTGGTGCCTGCAGGAGGGAGGGTTAATTATTTTGGGTAAAATCTGAGCAAACTCCTGTGTCTGGGGGGGGAAAAAAAGGTTATTTTTTTCTTTGCTGTTAATACCTGTGATTATTTTATACGGTAAATTTTAAAGCTTACAGTTTTATAATTTAATAAAGGTGACGGTATTTGCGGGCAGACGCCTGGTGGCTGCAGTCACACAATCACAGGGCATGAAGGGGCCTCTGGAGATCACCCCATCCACCCCCCTGGCCCAGGCAGGGCCATCTGGAGCAGGTGACACAGGAACGTGTCACCGTGGGGTTTGGGATGTCCCCAGAGAGGGAGATCCCACGCCTTCCCTGAGCAGCTCTTCCAGGGCTCTGCCAACCCTCCGTGTGAAGAAGTTCTTCCACACGGGATGACAGAATATCCTGAGCGGGAAGGGACCCACAGGGATCATCCACTGCAATTCCCGGCCCTGCACAGACACCCCAAAAATCCCACCCTGTGCCTGAGCGGGGTCCAAACGCTCCTGGAGCTCTGGCAGCCTCGGGGCCGGGACCATTCCCTGGGGAGCCTGGGCAGTGCCCAGCACCCTCTGGGGAAGACCCTTTCCCTGATCTCCAGCCTGACCCTGCCCTGGCACAGCTCCAGCCGCTCCCCCGAGGCCACTGAGGCAGAACCCCAGTGGTTTAGTCCGTGCCCATCCCCGGTCCTGTCTCTGGGCAGCGCCGGGCGGAGCCGGGCCCACCCTCGAACACCCTCCGGGGCTGCCGGGGGCGAAGCGCGGGCGCGGCGCGGCCCCTCCCGGCCGCCGTCGTGCNGGCCGGGCCGGGGACGCGGGGCCGGGGCGATGCCGCTGCACCGGTTCCCGCCGCGGCTCTGGGCCGCCATGCGGATGCGGGAGGGCATCTGCGCCCGCCTGCCGCAGCACTACCTGGCCTCGCTGCAGGACGACACGCCGCCCACCCCCGTGCACTGGGAGCCGCACGGCCTGCGCTACCGGCGGAACCCGCGCACCGGGGAGCGCGAGCGCGTGCAGGACGTGCCGGTGCCCGTGTACTTCCCGCCCGCCGCCAACGAGGGGCTCTGGGGCGGCGAGGGATGGATCCGCGGCTTCCGCTACGCGCGCAACGACAAGGTGAGCGCTGCGCCCGTCCCCGAGCGCGGCCCGGGGCCACCGGGGCCCGCTGGCCTCCCCCCGGGCAGCCCCTGACGGCCGCGCCGTGCCCAGCTCTCCACCAGGCTGCCCAAGACGTGGAAGCCGCAGCTCTTCGAGCGGCGGTTCTACAGCGAGATCCTGGACGCCACGCTGACCATCACCGTCACGATGCGCACGCTCGACCTCATCGACGCCGCCTTCGGCTTCGACTTCTACATCCTCAAGGTACGGCCCGCGCCCGGCGGGGCTCCCGGCCCGGCAGGGCTGTGCCCGCGCTGCCCTCACCCGTGGGCTGGCAGGCAGGGAGTCCTGGAATTCAGGCACAGAAAGTCCCAAGTTGGAACAGACCCACAAGGATCATTAATCCAGCTCCTGGCCCTGCACAGACACCCCCAACAATCCCACCCTGTGCATCCCTGGGAGCGGTGCCCAAACGCTCCTGGAGCTCTGGCAGCCTCCGGGCTGTGCCCATTCCCTGGGGAGCCTGGGCAGTGCCCAGCACCCTCTGAGGAAGAACCTTTCCCTGATCTCCAGCCTGACCCTGCCCTGGCCCAGCTCCAGCTGTTCCCTGGTCCTGTCCCTGTCACAGAGAGCAGAGATCGGAGCTGCCCCTTGGGAGGAGCTGCAGCCCCTGCTGAGCTCTGCCCTCAGTGTCATCTCTTCCAGGCTGAACAGCTGCTGCTGTTAATGTTGTAGCCCAGGTCTAATGCTCCCAGCCTTTAATATTCTCTTGGCTGGAGGCCTCGATATTGAAACTCAGACCTGTGATCAAATTGTCTCCAGAACAAATCTGACAGATCTTTCCTCATTCACAACATGTGTGCCGAGAGCCTGTGCTGTGTGTGGATAAACTGCCAGTGCTGTCAGTGTGCTGGGAGGCCCCTGAGCCCCCTGGCAGCTGGTCCCTCGGTGCAGCCTAACTCCAGGCTGCCTTTCTGCAGACTCCCAAAGTTGACATGTGCTCCAAGCTCGGGATGGATTTGAAGCGGACGATGCTGCTGCGCCTGGCCCGGCGGGATCCTGAGCTGCACCCCGATGATCCAGCCAGGAGAGAGGCCATCTATGACAAGTACAAGGTGGGTTCCTGCCCTGCAGTCCTGTCCTGGTGTTCACTGCTTGGGTGGTCACCCGTCACTGGTGTTGGTGCTCCTGTGCTGAGGGATAAGGGCATGGGCAGAGAAAATATAAAACATCGTCAGGTTTTTCTTGTCTCTCTGTGGGCTCCTAATTTTTGTAGTCATCATTTAGGGACACAAAAAGCGGTATTTTTGCTGTGATTGAGGTCAGTGAGTCTGCCATAAAAAACAGTATGAATTTGTGCTGCCCCTGGAGGGAGGAGCCCGGAGTGCCCATGTGCTGTTCAGTTTTGTGGAGCTGGTGGTGGTTGCTAGCATGGAAACACCAGCAGCACCCACAGTCCACGGAATTGTGCTGAGAAACAGCCCTAGAACTACATAAAAGAATTGCAAGAGCAGGCACAGCTGATCAGAGAGCAGGACCCCTGCTAAGAAGAAAGGAGAGAAGGGGAGTGGACCTTGGTTGTTAGAAATGGGGGAACAGGGCTTTAAGATTTGTCCATAGTAGTGTTCCCACAGGATCACATGTTTGTGTCCTGGGCACAGAGAGGATTTGCATCTTGGTCACCTGCAAAGACTGTGCTACCTTCTCCTTCTTTTGTCACAGGAATTTGTGATCCCAGAAGAAGAAGCTGAGTGGGTTGGCTTGAGTTTGGAAGAAGCCATAGAAAAACAGAGGCTCCTGGAAAAAAAGGTGAGTTCCTGAGGCCGTGCTCAGCACTGAGGTGTTGTGGCTGCACCAGGCTGCACATCCAGCTTCTTCATGGGAAGGAGCCTCTCTGAGGGAGGGTTACAGAGCTGAGCAGCAGCTGTGGCACAACAGGTTGCCCTGTATTTGGGATATGGTGAATCCAGTCACATCTGCCTCTGGTTTTAGCTGCCAGCACTCCCTGGGCTCCCCATTGGACTTCCCCTTGCTGCTGCTCAGGTTCACTCCTTTTTAGTGGTTTATCCTCTGCTTTGTTGCAGGACCCTGTCCCACTCTTCAAGGTGTATGCTGAAGAGCTCGTCAGCCAGCTGAAGGAGCAGCAGCAGGCAGTGCAGAAGCAGTAGAAGGAGAGAAACCTTGGGAGCAAAACCCCTGCTGCAGATAAAGCAGTGGGGTTCAGGGGCTCTGCTGTCTGAACCCACGCTGGTGGGGAAGGGGCCCGTGGAAACCACGGTCCTGAAGTGTCGTGACAGCCTGAATTCAGTGAGGACCTGCTCTGTGGGCTGAGGAAAGTTTCCGTGCAGTGGCTCTGAGTTCTTGTCAGGCTGACTCAGAGTGGATCTTCTGCCTCTAGAAGCAGTGGCTGCTGTTGAGAGCCCACTTGTGATACAAAATACAGATTGTGGTAATTAAGAGTAGTAAACTTCTCTCTGATGCTCATTAGTGTGTTGTAGCAGGGACTGAGACACAATGTAACTTGCATCAATCCCCAGCTTCATCCAGCAGAGGTGTTTGTGCCCCAAAAGTGTAACCTCGAACCCCTCAGCAGGTGGGGCTGAGCTCCCCAGCACAGCTCACTAACCCCTGCGTTACCGCCCTTTTTCTGATGTAGATTGGTGACTTTTAAATCTTTTATTTTGTAAAAATGTAGCTGAAGTGAGTGTTGAAGCCTTTGCTGGTGTCTGGCAACACGGGACTGCAAAGCACTTGCCATAATTACAGGGTGATGAGCAGCGCTGGGAGTCCCTGGTGTTGTCTGGAAGCTTTGTGGCGGTGCAGTGAGTTTCTGGGTGGATCAAAATCGGCCTCTCCCCATTTCCCCTCAGCTCTGAGGTGAGGGACAAGCACAGAGCTTGCAGGCTGAGCCTTGTGTGGGTCGTCTCTTTGGATCATTGCTTGCCCCTGGAAGAGACCTTGCCTTACCCCTGTCTTGGGCTGCCCCCTCTGTGGCACATCAGGGCAAGTGCACGGCCTTGGTTTGTGAGCCACAGGACTGATGGGAGAGAAGCTGGGCTTGTAGAGCAGAGTGTGGCTCGGCCCCTCTGCACTGGAATGGAGTAGGACCACAGTGGGGTGGAGATCGCCAGTGCCTTGAGGGTTTGGGGGAGAAGTGGTGCAGAGGCAGTCACTGGGTGAGCACAGAGCCTCTGCAGGGCCGTGCTGGGCGTTGGGTGAGGGAGGTGGTGGAGTTGAATGTGATCTAAACAGCAGCATTTCATCGAAACCAGACTTCTCTGCTGCTCTTCAGGACAGAGAAGGGGCTGGAGTCCTCGTAAGGGGTATCTGAGCCCACAGGGGAGCCTGGCACAGGCTGGTAGGGCTGGCTGGGGCTGCCGGATGGGGCTGTGCTGTTTTTGCAGGGGCACAGGGGGAACAGGCTGGCAAAAGCTGGGATGTTTCTGGCCTGCCTGTGTGTCTCATCCTCAGCAAGTCCAGGTTCTCAAGAGCAAACTGGCACAGAAGGTCATATTTGCCTAATTAATGATTGTGCAGCTAGGCCAGCACAATGACATTTGGTTATCTTCTCTCTCTGCTGCAACTGAGCTGAGTGGGAAGCTGCTGCCCAGCTCCTCGGGGACCCTGACACTCTGCCCTCGTTAGAGATAATTAGCTGGGACAAGCTCCTTGTTTGACAGCTCTGCTCATCATTAGGGCCAGCGCAGCTCATGCATTTTAATGCAGCTCCCAGCAAAGCTTCAGCCCGTGGCTCTGTCCTGGCCCCCCTCCACAGCTTTGCTGGAACGTGCCCGGCCTCCCGAGCCCGGCTGGCGCCTGCCTGCATCCTGCCCAGCCCTCTGGGGGTCCCCGGGTGCCTCAGAGCTCCTCGGCACTGAGGGAGCTGTTGGAAGTGGCTGAGGGGACAACGAGCAGCTGCTGCTCTGTCCCAGGGCTGGGAGGTTTTTGTTTTGTGGAACTGTGGCTCTGCTTGTGTGTCCTCCCACGGCCTGGACCCTGACTGTTCTCCAGAGCTGCTTACTGGGCATCTGCAGGATCTGCTGCCTCGGGAGGGCCTGGTGGGTGACAAGGGGTAGCAGGAGCTTTTTGGGGAGAGCTCCTGTCCCGCTGGGGGTGAGGGTTTTGAGGGGACCTAGCTGGAGCTGCAGGAGGTTCTCTGGGGGAATCTATTTGGGATATGGTGAATCCTGACCGTCTCTCATCCTGCCTTTGCTGAGGAACCTTCCCCTTGCTCCTTTCCTTCTACCCGTGCTGGATGTGGCCCAAAGATGTACTCTCATGGATTACTCTGCTGCCTTGAGGGAAGCTGGGAGCTGTGGGCCAGGGGTGCTGCAGCCTCAGGGGAAGCAGCTGGAGCACACAGGGCTGCTGGGCACAGCACCAAATGCCTTGAGGCGGGGAGGGAGCCCCTCTGCAGCATTTGGGGTAGTTTGGGCTACAACCCCCCCAGCCAGGTTACCTTGAGGAGGTGGAAAAATAGCTCAGGGCCCAGTGTTAGAGCTGTCCTGCTTTCACAGCGCTGGCTGCAGCTGGAGAGCTTGGCGCTGCTTGAGGGATGGTTTTTCCCTGTCTGGGTGGGCTCAGTCTGGCAGATAATGGTTCCTTTGCTGCCCTGACAGGGGGGATCAGAGGAATTGGTAGTTTGCCACGACAACATGTTCCCAGGAAGCCACAGATGCCACAAACCCACGGGTGCAAGTAGGGTGCTGTCAGCCTGAAGGTGAAAATCCACCCCTGGACAGGGGAAGGGCCTGGCTGCCAAGCACAGCTCGGACCCCAGCACTGCCTCAGGCCTCTGCAAAGGTCACTGTCCTCCTGCTCCTGGCCCAGAGCCAGGCACAGGCACGTGGGGCATCGTGAGGATCCAACAGCAGGC
The DNA here is from genome assembly GCA_013397845.1 of Melanocharis versteri. Classification (NCBI taxonomy): domain Eukaryota; kingdom Metazoa; phylum Chordata; class Aves; order Passeriformes; family Melanocharitidae; genus Melanocharis; species Melanocharis versteri. The sequence goes on from VZTG01002465.1 coordinate 31,761, forward strand.
TGGCAGCTGGCAAGGACGTGACAGCCCCCAACAAACTGCCAGAGAGCCCTGCCCAGGGTCACCTTGGATCTGGCAGCGTTAGACCAGGCTGGGATAGCAGTGCTTGGAAGGGGGAATGGTGAAAAATTACCTCATCAAGACAGCAGTGAAAGGATGATGAATGAGAGGCTGGGAGAGGCACGTGTGCTGTATCAACCACCAGCACTGGGAAATGAGACGGTCAGTCCAGGACTGAGGGATTCCTGATTAATTCATTCCTCAGGTAACAAAAACATGCCACTCTTTTTAGTAGTCCCAGCAAGCCAGAAATATGAAACTGCCCCTTGGAACATGAAATTTGGGCCCATGTGCCAGTTGTGGAGGGAACGTGGTAGGGAATCATCCCCAAACCCGACACTGCAAAATAATAAAGCAGAGAAAAAGGTTAACTGGGGAAAGCATCCAAGCAGGAAAGGCCTTGGGTGGGATGGCTGGACTAAACCCTGCTGTTTGGGACTTGGTGGTTCTGAATTCTGGTGTTTGCTGGTATCTGGAAGCAATGTTTGAATTTTGCCTGTCTCACTTGTGATTCCCAGCAAGTCGCAGTCACTGATCCCAAAACAAGTTTGAGATTAAGGCTCTGCTTCTCAACAAACGTTTTCTTACCTGTTTACTTTCATGAATTAAACGGCATTTTCCTTGTGAGCTCCCAACAAGCCCCTCTGTGTTCAAACAAAAGGGATATTTGGGGAGCAATGCAAAAGCAGCACGTCTTTTCCTGCTGCTCTCATAGGTAAGCCTGTCTTTCCCTCCTGGCTTGGAGGCTCTCGGATTGGAATCATTGTTGCAAAGAGATGTGACTTTTAGGAGTGTGAATCTGCCCAAACTTGGTGTCAGCGCAGGTCAAAATGTAGCCTGAAAGTCATCCCCCATCCTATGGTATTAATCAAGGAGACATAAGGTTTAGAAACTCACTTGGACAATTCCAGCAAATCCTTTCAAGTATCACTGCAGTGTTTGTTTTCAGATCCACAGGACTCATTTCCTTTCAGACAGCTGGTCTGGGATGCTCAGGCTGTTGAGGCTGGGAGTATGTGCTGCGCTCACCCCCACAGCTTTGCTGTCTCTCCGGAATTTGCTCTGGGGATGAGGAAATGGCAGCAAATATCCTGGTGGCCCTGCCCGTGAGTGACAGATCATTCTGGATTTTGGGGATCAAAATGGAGGCAGGCTCATTGCAGAGGGAAGGACAGGACACCACGGGTAGTGACGGGGGAAACACTGGTTCGACTTAAGGAAAAACTTCCACAGGAGGTGGTGCAGTCCTGGGGCAGGGTCTGGAGAGGTGGAGGTTTTCAGAAGGACAGAGTGAGGCCCTGAGTGACCCACTGGAGCCTTGCAGCCAGTCCTGCTCGGAGCAGGAGCCTGGGCTGAGACCTCCAGAGGTCCTCCCAACCTCGCTGATCTGTGCTGCAGCTTCCGTGCTGCAGTTCTTCCCGCAAAGCAGCCGGCGAGGAGGGGGCGAGTCGTGGTCTGAGGAAGAGCAGCTCCCAGTGCTGGCTGGAGGGGAAGGGTGGGAGGGAGTCCAGTGCCTCTGTTTCCTCCCTCCTCTGGGGTGTGGACAGCCACCCTCCTTCCTGCCTGAGCTCCTCCTGCAGCCACGTGCTGTGCCCTCTCTTCTCCCATCTACCCCAGGAATTCTCTCCTGTGCCGAACCATCACCTCCAGGACAGGTGGCTGCGGGCAGGGATGGCAGAATGGAGTCATTGGCCACGTGCTGGATTACCTAGAGCCCCGTGAAGTGGAGCAGCAGGCAACAACCTGGCTCTCTGTGAGCATCCCTGGGGCTATCAGCCTCCGGTGCTGGCTGGCCGTGGCCAGCAGAAGGCCCTGGTGGCTCTCCATGAGTGGCCGCTGGCTTTTCCAGCCCTGCTGGTTCCTGACACACTGCTCGTCCTGGCCAGCTGCCCCAGCCCTGCAGGGGACGCAGCGGGACGTGGCATGGCCAGGTGTGTCCGGGCAGGGCTGGTGGCCTGATGGTGGCAGGGGTCTTGGGGGACAGCCAGGTGAGACCAGTGTGTGGCCAGGCAGGGTCTGATTGAGCCTGGGTGGAGAGGTGGAGAGGGACATGGGGGCTTAGTTGTTACAGTAAGGAGTCATAAGAAAGAAAGAAAGAAAAAAGCCCCTAATAAAATCTAATGCAAAAACTAGTAAAATCATATGCAAATGAATTGCCAAAAGCTTCCTGTCATGTTCTTGCCACCATCTCTCCTGCAGCTGTGGGCTGAGCTGGACTGTGGACGCTGGACATGGGGAGATGGACACACGGAGCAGGGGCAGGCAGATGGAGTTCCCTCCACTCCCCGCTCCTGCCACAGGCTGTGGGCTCAGCTTGGGCTCCTTGGCTGCAGGAGGAAGGGCTGAGAGGGGTGGCCATGCCAGCTCCAGACTGGCCACAGAGGCCTTTGCCTGGCTGGACTCTGCTGCTCTGTGCATCCACTGCACGCATTTTCCAGGCAGCCATTGCCATGGTAACACGGAAATGGTGCTGGTTCAGGCCAGCCAGAGCACTCAAACACAGAAAATGGCATTTCTGAAACAGGAGCAGGGCTCTGCTCACAAGGCCTCTGGGTACCCAGGGATGTGGCTGCTCTGAGAAGGTCCTTGTGCCCTGGTACCCCCAGGGATGTGTCCCCCAGGCAGGGGTGAAATGAGGTGGAGGGAGCACACAGGATGGGACATGCTACGGAAAAGGGAGCAGTGGGAAGGGGATTTCTCTGGCAGGGCTCCAGGCATGGATGGGACCAGGATTTTTGTGCTTCAGCCAGGTATTTATTCCCATGGAGACTACTCACACATTCCAAGGCATTTTAATTTCCTTGACAGCCCTTTAAATTCTTTGACAGACCACTCCTGCATGTGTTGTGAGACCCAGGTGGACTTTCCCAGCTGAGTCTCACCTGCCCAGCAGGATGTGAGGTGATCCTGCCCCCATAGCCCATCACTATCTGTCTGCTCATTTTATTCCTTAGGATGCTATCCCTTGACTTTTGAGGCTGGTTGAGGACCTGAGTTTGGTTAAATCCTTCCCCCTAAAAGCCATATATGGATTTGGAAGGTTTCAAGGGGTGCAAAGTCTTTACTCCTAACTTCAAGCTGCCTTGCTCCAGCTCTGGGAATGCAGCCTTGCTCCCAGTACAGGACTTTGCCATACATGGGATTTTCTCCTCTTTCTCCCACTTTATCCTCTCAGTCTGTTGCACTTCAAGTCTTGCTGCAAGGCTTTTCCTCTAGAAGTCATTAGCTGTTGCTTTTTATTTTCACAGCAGTTCTCTACCACTGTTTTAGAGTGGGGGACCTGTGTGCCAGCGCCAAAAATGGAGGGAAATCTTGGGCCCATGTGCCAGTTGTGGAGGGAACATGGTAGGGAATCATCCCCAAACCCGACACTGCAAAATAATAAAGCAGAGAAAAAGGTTAATTGGGGAAAGCACCTCCACTGGCCAGGTGGCCCTGGGATGTGCAGAGTTGAAAGTACTGTGGAAATCACTCATACCCAGACCCACTTGTCCTGCTGAGCTCCCTTCTCTTCTTTGAATGCTGTGTCACCTTTTACTGGGTTTTTTTTTTTCACTGTCTTCTGCATGATATGCTGAAGAACAAGGTGAATTAAGGCCTCTGTAGGGCTCTGGGAAAGACACTTTTTTGGAGAGGCTTGTGGGGCCACTCTCTGCAGTGGGGAGCAAGGCAGTGGGACCTCTGTGGAGGGACCAGCAGGGCCCCGTGGCAGGAGAGGGTGGAAGGTGATGAGACCCTGGCAAGGGAGCTGGCAGTGAGTGTGTGTGGCTGAAGCCGCGATGGCGTGTGGCTAAAGCTGCTGGCTCAGAGCCCGCGAGCCGGGAGTTACCATGGGAACCGCTGGAGGATGCTCGGAGGGCAGCGCGGCGCAGGTGGGAGCTCCCCGCGCTGGGGACCTGCAGGTGCCCGGGGAGCTGCAGACCCGTCCTCAGTGCGAAGGGAGCGATCCCCACTCAGCCAAACCCCAGAGCGCTGCACAGAGACGCTGCCCTTAACAGACGGAGAAAGCACGAGCGGGAGAGCAGCCCCAGGCAGGACCCGAGCACGGCGGGACCGCAACAGCCCCCGAGCTGTGCTGAGAGTCCCGTCCCTGAGCCCCAAACCCGGCCCCCGTGCCCAGCAGAGCCCGCAGCAGCCAGCTCCAGACCCAGAGCACAGCTGGGGCTGTGACACCGTCCTTAGCGGGGCTGCACGGTGGGGACCCACTCGCTGCACTGGGGGATGCAGTGCTCGGCTGGATCGGGGCTGGAATGTTTGTTTGAGCTGAGCCGGCTGCTGATGGGCGTGGGTGAGGAGAGCCCACCCTTGGTGCCTCCCTTTGCTTGCCCTGGCCCCGGGTGAGCTCTTTGCCCAGCACTGGTACCAGCTGTGTCGGCAGCAGCTGCTGCAGGCACCAGCCAGCCCCTTTCCCCAGGCTGCTCCACTTCTCTGGATGCCTTTGGTGACCACATTGTCACCAGCCCTTTGCACGCCCATGGGAGCTTTACCGTGGGCATCATTCATTGCTGCTGCTGCTCCCAGGAGATGGGCTTCCCTTTACGATCCTCCCAGTTTCCCAGACGGAGGGTATTTACTCTGGTGCCCTCAAAGCCCATTTCCAGGAGGGTCTCTGCCAACTCACTGGTACTGCTGTCGGGGTCAGTGACCTGCCCTTTCCAGGCTCTCCCTGTGATATGTGAAAAGGAAATTTATTATCACATCTGCCAGGCTCCAGACAACTCTTTCTGGGAGTGGGTGGGTAGGATCTGTCTGAGGATCAGCTGGTTCAGCCCCAGCTCCTTCAGAAGCCCTGGACACGCCTGCTGCCCCATGGCTCCTTTCTGCTCTCTTCTCAGCTGGGTTTGTGTTGCAATCTGTGGTCACCTTTGTCTCCTCTCTGCTCCCCAGAGTGAGAATCCCCCAGTTCTCCCAACTAAATTATGAGCTTGGGCAGAGTTTCCTAGTGCTCCTCCTGCAGCTGCCCTGAAGGACTCCACTCTCTGGATGGCTTTGAGGAGGAAATGGGAGGATGACCTTGGCTTCCTTTCCCTCAAGTCCACCTGTTCATCTCTTGCCTTGCTGTCCATTTTCTCCAGATCTCTTCAGCCTTTAGATTCTCCCTTTTTTTCCCCATTTTCCTGGAATTGCTGTTTGGTGCCAGTAATGACCCATGGGAACAGAAACACATTGCAGGTCCCATGCTGGTATTCCAGCCAGCAGGGCTGGGCTGGGCTGTTTGCTGTTCTCTGGCTGCCACATCCATCCCTGGACCATGAGGATGGAGCCAGGACCACATTCCCACCTGCAGGACCCACTCAGCCGTGAGCATGAACCCATGCCCACATCACAGGTCTGGTGTCCAGCCCTGTGCTCTGTCCATCATCGTTAACACCCTCCAGAGGAATGGGAAGCTCTGGGCCTCACAGACCTGGCTTGGAGCAGCCTGGCAGGAAGCATCCTGGGCTCCAGGGATGAGCGCAGCCAGAGGTACCACTTCCCCATTCCAGCCAGCGCCACGAAGCCAGGAAAAGGGATGGCTGATCCAGACAGCGCCAGTTCCCTGGTAGAAAACCCCAGTACTGCGAACAGGAATCACGAATGGCAGCAGAGGGGGAGGAGGGAAGAGGCCATGTAGGACGGTTTGGCCCCGTCCTGGCTCTTGGGATGAACCAGTGTGGAATCCCCATGGGAAACAGAAGAAGTGGCTGGTAGGGCATCGTGCACTCAGCGCTGCTCCTTGGAGGAGGATGGTGAGGGTTGATGGTGATGAGCCGTGATGGTGCGGGAAAGCCTTGGCACCGAGGCATTGTGCAGCGGGAGCGATGGGAAAGGCTGGCCAGGGGAGGCACCGCTTTCTGCAACAGCCTTCAAAGAGTTTCCTTAAGTGTTGCCGCTCTTCAGGGCTTCCTCCTCCAAGGGAAAAAAAAAGTAGGGAAAAAAGGAGATGAGGAAGAGCAATCTCTGGGTGCGGGATGAAAGCGGCCTGTCTTGACTATTTACCCAGCAATTATAAGTAAATCGGTGGTGCCTAACGGGGCCGGTTGCCATAGTGACG
>VZTG01002465.1:38703-51247 GCA_013397845.1 Melanocharis versteri
ATCGGTGGTGCCTAACGGGGCCGGTTGCCATAGTGACGATGGGATGGAAGGACCAGCATTTGGTCCTGGCTGCAGCCAATCAGGCTGGGAAGCCCAAGCTGCAATATAAAGTAAAGATTCCCATCTTCCAGCCACGCACTTGCCAAGAAAGGGAAATAGGTTCAAGAGTCTGGGGAAAAAAAGTGCTGCGGCCGGCGGCAAGCAGGGCGGCTGCTCCCGTCATGGCGGACTGCGAACGCCCGGGCAGGTGAGAATCCCAACTCTCCCCATCTCCCGCTTATTGTTCTCCCGCGCCGCGGTCCCTCCGCCGCCCCACCCCANGCAAGCGAGAAAGAACGGCGCCTAAATTGCTCATCGTCTCCCCATCTCATTACTGGCGACTTCTGAGGACGGATATTTCCAAAGGCTGCAATGAAAGACTTGTGAATGGAGCCCCCCCCGGATGAGATCAAAGCCTGAGGCTGGGACGCCAGGGTGTGCCGGAGGAGGGGGCGAGGGCCGGCGGCGCCGCAGGATGCTGGGGGGAGCCTTCCTCCCCTGCTGCCGCTGCCCTCCATGTTTCCCGGTGTCGCTGCCGCCGCTGCCTGACCCATCTTGCAATGGAGACCAGGGACAGTGGCCAGATCCCAACAGCTGGAACCGAGACGAGCAAACTCCGTTGGCTCACAGTTCGGCAACTCTCCCAAAATTCATGGTTAATAAAGGAGCTTATTCCGTCCGGGACCTCTCCAGACACCTCGAATTGCAGATGAGCGGGTGGCCTCCCCACCGCTGGAGCCCACTCCTTGGGTCTCTCTTCTCCTCACACCGCAGCATCGCCAGCCTGGTGAGCCACCAGCAGAAGGGCCGAGGACAAAGGCAGGAGGACAGAAGTTGTGCCACTTTCCCTTCCCGCTGCCTCCCTTCAAACGCGGGCTGCTTTCTTCTGCTCAGCGATAAATTTGGCTCCGGGCGGCGTTCCCACCACCGGCACCACCGGCAGCCGGGCGCCCCATCAGCGGCACGGAGAGCAAACTCACAGATGGTAAAATAAGAGAGTCGTGTAGGGTTCAAAGAGACCTTCTATGTCAATTGTTATATTATTAGGTAAACTCCAAGAAGAAAATCTTTTAATCCACTGTGGCTAATCCAGTCCACTTTTGTTGGCCAGGACATATTCAGCATCAACAAAAGGCTCTGGCCGACGGACACCGGCATACATAATGTATTGATAACTGCGGGAGCCGGCTCGGCGGCAGAAAGAGCCACTGCTCGGGCCGGCAGCGGGGGCCGGCAGGAGGATTTGCCCGACTTTTATCAGTTTTATTTTCATTTCAAAGAACGCGGCTGATATTCGCACTGCACTGCTTACCAGGGGAGCACAAAGAGGGCAGGGATGTTCCCAGCTCCGGCCGGCCCTGAAACCTCACCGGGATCTTGCCAGGACCTCAGCGGGACCCTCACCCTGCACCACCTCCCCAGGGCAGTGGTGGCACAGAGGGCTGCAAGGCCAGGTTGGTTCCGGGCCTGGTTTTGGGGTGGTGGTTCCCACGGGGAGTTGGCAGCTGGGGTGACTCCCCTTAAATTAGCCATGCCCTGGGATTTATCCTGGGAAGGTGCTGTTGCCCTGGGATGGGGGAATCACCTTCCTCTAAGGACACCGGATACAACTGATGCAGGAATAAAAGCCTCCACGCTGTGAAGAGCCGGCGCCGCTGGGGAGGAGAAGTGGAGATCACACCTGGACTCACCTTGTCTTCCCAACACGGGACAGCAGAGACCAGAGCCGAGGAGCCTGGAAAGGAAATAAAACCAGCGGCAGCGAAGGGCAGGTGGGACATGAGCGGGGACCACGCGGCCACAGCCCAGCTGACGGGGGTGTTTGGGCAGGAGGAGGTGGGAGCTGGTGGGAACGAGCTGAGAGGGGTTGAGGTGGCAGCTGAGGATGCTGGAGGTGAGCAGGGCACACCGGCCACCCACCCCCTCCAGGCACTGGGTATGGCCTGTCCTGGGCAATGGGCTGGCCTGGGGCAGTTCTGGGTGAGGGTCCACACCTGGTCCACAGCAGGGCAGGGTATGGATGGCCAGGCTGGGTCCACAGTGATTGGAAACAGCTGTGAACTGCGTGGCTGGACAGGCATTGGTGGCCATGGGAGGAGGATGGGGCTGAGCCAGCAGGGAACTCTGCCCAGCAAGGAACTGGGGTCTCTGGGGGGTGCGACCTCACTCAGGAGCCCATGGCCCTCCCAGGATGCCATTGAGTCCAAAATGTCCTTATTCCTGCTGTGGGTGGCTCAGTGCCATCCAAGGCCAGGGGCTCATGTGTAGCCACGAGGATCTTCAGTAAGAGCATGGAAAGGAAACAGCAATGGAGGAACCGAAAGGACTCACTTCAAAGAGCCCAGAGGGCTTGCCCAAGGTTTCGTCCTCATGACAAGGGACAGCAGAGGAGTCCCTCTCCTGAGGGCGGGGGGCTCACTGCACCCCCAGATGCTCTCTGAGGTGGGCACAGGCATTCATCCATTGGGATAGTGCTTACAAGGCAATGACAGGCACAAGTGACCCAGGGAGGAAACAGCCTCACAGGGATTTGGTTGTTCCTGCAAGCCCCGGGTTGAGCTGTTTTGCTCTTGCTGCACTCACAGGTGCTGGGAATCCTCCAGAGCTACAGTCCCCCTCCAGAGGGGTTAAAATGGCCAATGCCAGAAGCTTCTGCAGGGAATGGATGCACAAACAGTGATTAAGCAGAAAGCTGTGAGTCACCGGCCCTGGACAGTCCATCCTGAGATCCACCAAGGGACAGGAGTCAGGGGTGTGGATGCCACCCTGGAGCAGAGGCTCTTTGGAAGGCTGAAGCACAGTGGGGGCTCACTGGGCCTTGCTGTCCAACCCAGACAGTCGCTCTGATCACCACCAAGGCACTCCCAAAACTCCCGACTGCTCCACATGGTCCATCCAGAGGTCTGCCCAGAACAGAAGCTGCCAGGCCAGACTGACACACAAGGAGCACAAACCACCTGGGAGACAAAGAATGAGAATTCAGGCTGACTCATTCCTTTCCACCAGGCAGAATTGTCATGGCAGGGGTCTCTGGGCAGCTGTTGAATGGAAGACTAAGCTAAATATGCTGAGCTAAAAGTGTTCAGCAACCTGAAAATACCTCTCTGTTGGGAACAGGAAGACATGGACCTCCTGGGCAGACACCTCTGCTCCATGTCCCACTGCAGGACAAAACTCAGGCGGGCTGGGCTGACTTCTGGCATTGACTGGTGTCTCATGAGACATGGCCCACAAGGTGGTGACCCAAGACCATGGGCACTCACCTCATGGCCCTGGGAGAGTCACAGAGGTGTGGAGAGAGGAACCAAAGTCCATGTCAAGCTCTTCTGTGAGACATGTTCTCCATGACACAGCCTTGGCACACTGGGGAAGATGCTGCCGATAGGAAGAGTCTAAGCCCAAGGTCTGGACAAGATTTGGAGTTGTACCTTTGCTTCCAGATGTGTTTTCTCCTGTTTTGAGCCACTGTAATTATAAAGGATCAGGATGAAAGACAGTACGAGGCTGGATTTGCTCACGTTTGCCAGCCATGGGTTCTCTGGAGGCTGGTCACTGTGCCAGCCAGCACGTGTCCATGGAAGGACTTCTGACAGGAGATGCACTGGTAAGAGAATGCCCAGCAGGACAATCAAAGAGGGAATCAACTCTCGGGGAGAACACCAGGAGAGCCCTGAGGTGAGATGGCCAAGGCTGCAGGGGTCTGGCTGCTGTCAGCTCCCACCATGGGGGAGAGGAGCTGCACAGGCTGAGGGGCACAGCACGAGCACAAGGGGTGTGGGATGGTTGGACATGAGATGGTTGGACATGAGATGGTTGGACACCAGATGGTGTCTCCAGCCCTGCAGGGCAGGGGAGTGGCAGGAGCCTCTGTGTCCTGACAGGGACAGGGGATGAAGGGCTGGGAAGAAGCTTCTATGGAAGACAGCCCAAGGCTTGGTGTCTGGAGGAGATGGGGCACTCAAAGCTGCCTGGCCTGATGCTCACATCTCCAAGGAGCAGTTCTTGTAATCTCTTCCCCAGGGAAGTGGGATGCCGTGGGATGCCATGGGATGCTCGTGATCACAATTCCATGACTCCCCCTGCTCCCAGTCTCCTCATCATGGAGAGGACTTGGCTCTGCTGTGGCTCACCTGCCTGGCACAGGAAGGGGAGATTTTAGGAGAGAGGCAGCCAGGCAGAGAGTTGCCAAGCTGTGACAGGCCCAGAAGCGCTGGCAGAAGGGAACAGGGAATCCCGTGGCTGACATCCAGTGCCAGAGCAGGTTTGCCTTGGCTGTGGAGCAAATCTTGGATCCCTCCAAATACAGAGACCCCCCACTTCTCTGAGCTTCCTCCCACAGTGAATGGTTTTGTGAGCAATTTCTCCAGTTTTCTGTCAGGATGAGACCAACACTCTCCATATCTGTCCACCTCATGCTAAAAGCCTTGAGATGAGTCAATGCCAAGATGACCTCCTGGGCTGGGCTTGTGCTAAGGCCGTTAAAGCAGCAGAAGAGTTTGGAGACTCTCCCCTGAGTGTGTGGATACATGGCTCTCACTGAGCACCCCCAGCTCATCAGCCAGGACTGTTCCCTGCAGGAGGAAGCAGGTCAGCCCCAGGCACTGCTGGGCTGTGTCCAGCATTTTGGCTGGTCAGGACCTCAGCTGGTGTCCGTCGGTGCTGAGCCTCTCCTGGCACTGTCCCACTCACTCCCACCATGGAGGAGGAACCCTGCAGGGAAATCTCCAGTGACCCTCAGGCAGGTCACTGGGGGTGGAGGGGCTCCAGGACCTGCCCGTGCTGAGCCCTGGCCACCTTCACTGGGTGCTGGTGACACACCAGTGCAGGGGTCCCACCCCCCAGCTCAGCCAGGAGGGGTGGCCCTTGCTGGGGAGGTGGCACAGGATGGTTGCTCCGAGGATGGGCCACCTGACAGGAGAGATGGCAAAGGAGGGCAACCCCACCTGCAGCTGGGGATTTTCAAGGTGCTGCTGGGAAGTGGGAGGTTGGGAAAGGGGTGATGGAGGCTGGAGTCTTGATGTGGGTAGAGAGAGATCCCAGAGGGTCTGTGGCTGTCTTACCAGAGAGCTGAAAGAGCAGAGGCTCCCAGAATTGTCCTGCAGGGACTGGGGGTCCCCCAGCTGGGGCTGGCCTGTCTCCCTGGCCTGGAATGCACCTGGTCCTGCAGCACACACAGCGTGTTGTGCCAGAAAAGGGCCAGCGAGGGCTCTGGCTGGCAGGCTGTGACCTCCTGCCAGCACAGCTGTCCTGCCTGACACAGGCAGCCACCAGGAGCCCTCGCTGGCAATTAGCTGCCTGTGGCAATCAGCTTCTGGCTGCTGGGCTGCCTGGGCATGCAGAGCCAACACCTCCCCCGGGCATAGGATCACTCAGAGGAGCATTTGGGGTATCTAATGCCCTGTCTGAGGAGCTCGAGGCTGAGAAAATCATTCTGCAGGAGAATTAAGGGGTGGAAATGCCATGGGCCTTCCCTTAGCAGTGCCCGATGAGATCACAGGGACCTTTTGCCCAGGACTGGCTGGAGTTTGAACCTCAGCAAAGCAGCCACAACCTCAGCTGCTGTTGCCACTTCATGGGCTCGGAGCTCCCCTGGTGGAGGACTACGGCGAGTTGGGACCTAAACTGTACCTGTCAGGCACAGTGCAGAGGTAAAATGATTTCTGGAGCTTGCCCTGGATGCAAGAGTGTTTCTGAGATGTCCTCACAAGCCTCCCTGCACCCAGCAAAGCCGACCATAAACCCGTGGGCCACTAGGTGGACTCACAATAAACCAAAATTGCGGGATAGAGAGTTCCCTGACCGTCTTCCTCATCTCCGGGGAAAGCCTCGTCAAAGCAGAGGCACCGTCAGCGAGACTCGTCCCAGAAGAGAACAGAGAAACAGCAGCGTGTGTCCACCTGGCCACTGCCTGGTCACCAGAGGTGGAAAATTAGCCAAAACACAGCCAACAGGCCTTACTTGTCACAGAAGGTTTGCCAGCTCCCTGGGAGAGCTGACCCCCCAGGAGGAGTGAGCCAGGAACGTGGGGACCAGCTCCAAGCTGCACTGCTGATGGAGATCGTATCCAAAGGGTCACACTGGAAGTCTGGGTGCTGCAGGACAGATATCGAGGCACCACCGAGCACTGAGGTGGCTCTTGCCAGCCGAACTGGTGATCACAGTTAAGCCAGAAGATCTTGCCCAGCATTACAAAGCAGATCTGCAAGAGCAGAGCAGCCGAGGGAGAGCACTGACCAGCCTTCCCCCGCCTTCCAGCAGCCCAGGTCACAGTCACTGATGGCTGGGTAAAGGAGATCCACCTTTCCAGCAGAATCAAGCAGGTTGAATTATCACAGGCAGCTCTGGGAGAACCTGGCTGCAGGAACCAGCTGTTTCCATGCAGCTGTTCCTCGTGTTCTTCTCATCCCATCCTGCCGTGGGGACACTGGAGCAGAGGGCGAGCAATGGCCTGGGCAGGTGGGTGGGCTCTGCAGTGGGGCTTGGGAACCAGGGACAGGGTTGCCCCTGACACTGCTGCTCCCTCCTGCTGCAGCTCTGTAAGCTGGGACCATTTCAGCAGGGATAACCACTCCAGAGGCCCCGTGCCAAGACAGAGCACACCCTGCTCCAGACATCTCCCTCTCACTGAGAGGCAAGATGTGAAGTGTGTCCTTCAGGACCATGGGAACAGGTTCCACTCCCGTGAGTGGGGAGCACAACGTGTCCCTGCCTGGCCCAGCTCCCCTGGAAACGTCTCCTGGGTAGGGTGGTCCCAGCAGGGATGAGCTGACATCTCTTCTCTCTGCAGAGCGGCACTTCTGGGATGCGTGTGGACAGCGTCCCACCCCTGGCACCCCGAGAGGAGCAGCGAGCCTGGCGGTCTGGAGCATGGAGAGGCAGGAGTGCAGGGCACAGGCCCGGGCTGGACCCCAAAGGTGGGTGCAGGAAGGCGTGTGGGGTGTCACCGAGGGGTGACCACCCTCACCGGCTGGGGATGAAGAGCATTGGGCGTTGGTGGTGCTGGCTGAGCTCCTGTGCCATTGCTTTTGGCAGAGAAGGTTGATCAGAAGCAGGGGAGTTGTAGGGTCTGGGATGTGGCAGGGTCTCAGATCTAGCAGGGGTCTGTGAGGGTCACTTTGCTCTGCCAGACGTGGGAACCTTTCCCCAAAAGCAGCACAGAGGCCAGGTGGGGGAGGGTTGGGGGACACACCGAGGTCCTGGCACCCCTATCAGCTCATACACTTCTACGCCACAGCCCTGAGCTGGGATGGGAGCCCAGGGCTTATCTGGGGTGGGACAGGAGTGAGAAGAGAAGCCCATGTGAACAAACTGGGCTTTGCCCAGCCAGGGCAGAGGAACGTTAGCTGATGTGGTCATTGGCTGTTTCTGGGGTTATGGATGGTGCAAACCAAGCAGAGGAGAGCGGCCATGAGCTGCTGTGACTCTCCCTGGGCTGGTTGGGATGGAGGAGGAGTATGGGGAAAGCTTTGACCAAAACTCCAGTCCTGAACCAAAACATGAGGCCAGAGGTGGCTGATAGTCAGAAAGGAGCTGGGGATGGTCTGAGAGCTGGTGGTAGGAGGGTCACAGAAGTGTGGGAAGACAAGTAAAAGTCCATGTCAAGCTCCTCTGTGAGGAGGGTGCTGGGTGAGCAGTGCTTCCAGAGCAGTCTCCCAAGGCACGGCATGAGCTTGTCCGTAATATTTTTTGGGGGAAACATCGGGTTTGGGGGCTCTGTAATCCAGCAGGAAGGGCAAGGCAGAGCCAGGGGAAAGAGGCTGATACCAGGGCAGGCACAAAGAGAAACACCTGGAGCTGAAGGCAGAACAAACCCCTGGCAGAACAGGCCAGGGTGCTGGGACACTGCAGGAGCTCAGGGTTACGTACTGGGGCTTCCACCTGCCATTTGGGCATCTGCACCACCATGGGCAAACACTGGCAGCTGCAAAAAACAGTTCAGACAGCTGCCTTAGCTGGCCCAGGTCCTCCTCCCCTTACACTCCTGGAAAGAAGTGACCCTGGCTACAGTTTTTGTTATTTTTGATGTGAGCAGTAAAGCTTTGGTCCCATCCACCCACTCCAGGCCTGTACCCCAGCATAAACAGGGGATTTGCAAGCAAGCACCCATGTGGGAACAGGAGTGAACTGGGAAACTGGGATGATTTTTCTGGAGGGGAACGATCTGAGTGCCCAGGGTAGCCAAGCCCTGCAACCTTCCCACTGCCTGAACAGCAGGCTCCATCATGGGCTTTATGAAAGAGCAGGATCTGAGTGAAAAGGCATAAATTTCGTGTCTGAACAGTGCTTCATCCTTTTTATCCACCATTAGAAGCAAATGTGTTTGCCTTTTTGAGCTGAAGAATCCAAAGAAGGAGGCACACCCAGGCTGCCTGTGGGACCTGCACCTGCAGCTCCAGGGATGCTTTGGCAGACTGACATGGCCAGGGTGGGCAGATATCTTTAGACCCCGCAAGAAGGGATGCTGTGATGGTTGAAATTAGCATCTCTCACTTCCACTCCTGCCCTCAGCCCTGGCATGCCTGTCTACAGGCATCCTCACTGCCCACACTGAGATCTGCTCCACCCATCCCTCCCAGTGAGGCAGGAGCTCTCATCCAGCCCCCAACCCTATCCATGGCCACTTGTCTGCTTTGTTCTCCTGGCAGCCGTATCCTGTGGCTCTGCTTGCTTGTCCCCTCAGTGGCAGTGCCACTGGGCTGTGGGTGCCTCATCCCAGCCAGGCTCTTTGGGATGCCCTGGATTCCTGGTGCCACAATACACACACAATACTTTTATCTTGAGTGCTAATACGTTTTCTTCCTCCTGTTCTGTGAGCATCATCTTGCCAGCAGTCCAAGAGAGAGCTGTCAGCCCCCCCTTGCACCACAGGACATTATTTTCTTGGCAGTCCATTCGGCCATCATTGGTCATGTAGTCAAACCCCGGGTCCTGCCTCAGCACTGAGGGTGCTGCAGGCCCGAGGTGAGAGACAACACATCCCTCTGAGCGAGCTGCCCTTTGCCTCTGTCGGTGATTGGTGTAGGACCTCATATTTCAGAGTACTTCTATTTATCTCCCAGTTCCAAAAGGGTTTTTGAATAAAACCACCGAATTTCAGCATCGCTTACGACCTTGCAGGAGCCTTTTAAATGGCAGCCAAAGGTTGAACAGCACCATCTAGTGCGCTCCCTCCCGAATCCGCCCGCGCTGGAGGGACGCTGGCTCGCACCCACGCACATCCCTGCCGCTGGAGGAGAACGCTGGATGCTGACAGCCCACCAGCCATCACCCCCAGCACCGGGTCAGGCCCACCTTGCTCTGCAGGAGTCCGTGAGTCACTACAAAGAGGAGAATTCATCTGGGAGGACTCTTGACAGTGCTGAAGCTGACCCAAGCAGTTTCAGGCTCTGCAGAAGGGATGTTGGAGAGCTCGTGGGTCCCAAGCCACCTGGGCAGGAGGGGAGAGTGCTACAGAAAACATCCCTTTGCAAGGAGGCTCTGGAATTGCAGTGCATCAGTGCTGCCTGGATGCAGCACAGGCTCTTCAGACCAAAGGCTGAGAGCAGTTCCTTTTCGCCAGTGTTTGGTGTTTGTTTCTTCCAGGCAGAGAGGAATGTGTGCATTGGGAGCTGGGAAGTGTCCAGAATCCCAGGTTCACATGGGGCCAGCCTCAGTGGCAGGGTGACACCAGGGGTGCACCAAAACACCACTGCCATGTCGGTGGCGGCAGTTTTGGTGTAAAGGTGATATTTGGGGTAAAAGGCAGAGCTTCATGATCAGCTGATGAAGAAGGGAAAAATAACCGGGTTTGGTTCATTGGCCTCAAAGACCTTGCAGTCTGATTCCTCCCACACACAGCCAGGGATGCTCAGTTTGATTTATCACCCGTTTGATGTCCTCAGATAAACCTGGAAGTAAGTGATTTTGGCCCCTGGTAGAGTGCAGGCATCAGTCTCCTCATCATGAGCCACAGCGCGGTGAAAAGGCAGGGAAGGGGCTCCAGAGGGAGCCCATGGCTCTCTCAGCCCCAAGCATCCCTGCTAGAGGACCAGAAAATAATGAGGCACCATGAGGGCTTGGCATCGACCTGTGGGAATTTGCATCTTCCAGCCTAGGAAGGGGCAGCTGCCTGGCTGCCTTTGCTGGAGCAGGGCAGTGCTGGCTCTGCTTTCCCTGGGAGCACGCACAGAGTGACCCTGCACTGCTGGAAGGGACCTGCCTGCTGGTCTGGAGGCCCCCTGCCTCTCCGTGTGCCTGAGGGTGGGATGGGGGCTGCTCCTCACCCCGGGCTGTGTCCCCTGAGCTGGGGGAATGCGCCAGGAGCTGGCGGGAGCAAGATGAGCCTCCAGCACTTCTCCCACCTCCCCAGGTCCAGCCCAACCCGAGGAGCAGTAAGGAAAGGTCAGGGAAGGACGGCAGCATGAGGGAGGGCATGTCAAGCCCCAGCACTTCAACTACCTGCATCCTGCTGCACCCAAACTCATCACCCATCACCTCGGGCTCTCCCCTGCCACACAGAAATCTTGCTCTGGTTTCTCAAATGAACTCAGTCCAAGCCATGAATCTTGCCGGGCCTTTCTCTGGGAGATGAAAAGCTGTCTAATACCTGATCGTCTCTCACCCATGAAGTGGCTGAAGTGCTATAAAGGAGGCATCTCTGGGGCTTCTTTGAACTTGCTGGGGAGGCTGCAGGCCTCAGCTACCCCCCTGCAAAGCAAGGCTCACTTTTAACTCTCCTCCACCTTCTCCAGATTCCTCAGCATCCTTTCCAAACCACAGATGCTGGAACCCTTCTGCTGTAGCACCCAGCCCCATCCCAGCTGGACATCCTCCATGGGGAGCCTGCTGCTCCCACATTATCCCTGCTGCCTCCTAAACTCCCCCCGATCTGTCCTTTCCAGATCCCGGGTTTCCAGCAGAAGGGCCCTGTGTTCAGCGGACAGACCCTTTCGCAGCTGCTCGCATTCAAGCACGTTTTATTTGCCGGGGACTCGGCTTGTGAAGTTTTCTACAGCTGTCTTGACCTCGTCCATGTCTCCTGCCCCTCTCATTTCCCTCGCCCCGGCGTTTTTCTCAGCAGGGCTTTTTAATCTATTTCTAGACCATTGATGGAAATACTGAATAGCACCGGGCTTCCCATCCAAGCCCGGACACCCACTGAGCGCGCTCCCATTCTGCAGGGATTCCCCATTGATGGCTGTCGGTTTGCCAGCTCCCAGCCCCTTTAAGGTGTCCCTCTTGATGTTGTATTGTGCTAATTTTTAATCAGAACAGTATATGGATTAAGTCACATGCCTGAACAGAGCCCAGGTCTATTATTTCTATGCCATAACCTTTATCAGCCAAACTTGTAATCTCTTCAAAGGATGACATCAGAGCTATTTTCTGGAAACTAGGCTGATTGCATTAATTATATTCCCATCCTTTAATTCTTTACCAGCTGAATCCCACACCAGCTTTTCTTTTATTACGCCTGAGATCAGTATTGCACTGCTAAATGTAAATCAGCTCCAAGCATCATTCACATGAGAGAGTGCAAGGAGCCACATCATCCTGCCAGGCTCTGTGCTGGGGTGGGATGAGGAGTGTCACTGCCCAGAGTGGACGTTTGGAAGTTTCACAAAGCCAGAAAAAAATGTTACTTTTCCAAAAGCATTCCCTAAATGCATTGAGGCAGGCAACTGTGGCAGCGTAATTGCATAAGAAAGCAGAAACAGTCCCTATTGGAAACCATTCTGAGTTATTTCTGATTTTCAGAGGATTGTCTAGTGGCTTGTTTGCATGTCCAGCTTTTGGGATTGTATCTAGGGTCTGCCTAGCTCGGAGTCTATCACTGCTTTCCAGGGAAGAAGCACACTGGTGCACTTCCCTGTCGCGCTGCTCTCATTTGATCTCTGCAATCCACCTCTTCTCCCTTCAGTGTCCCCCATCACTGCAGCCTCAGAGCCGGTGCACCCTGCTCCCATAACCTAACACCCCCGATCTGGGGAGTCTCCACGTGCTGTGACCCATTCCAGTCCATGCAGTGCCACCTCTTGGACAGTCCCTGATTTCTCCCCGCGGCAGAGCTGCCCAGCTCAGAGAAGGACACACACTGCAGGTTCCAAACCAGCTCTAGTTGTTGTTGGAGGCAAGAGCGGCTGGTGGACCGCTGCCCCTACATCCCCAGGCCCACGGTGCGTGGTCCAAACCGGACAAAGCTCAGGTGTGCCACGGTGTTCAACACGGACAGAGCCGTGGAGCCTGGTGAGGTTCGAGGGTTGATGCCTTTCCTGGGCAGAGCCCTTGGATGAGACCCCGGAGGTCCCCGAAGTCTCTCTGGGGCGGTCTCTCACGGGAGCTCTGCGGGCACCCCTCATCCAGGGCCGGACGGAGCCCTGGAGCCACTCAGCCCTTGAGATGCCCACCCAGCCGGGGCTCTACGGGAAGCCCAGCCCGAAGGCTCGGCCATGTGCCGGAGCTGTCCGGGGAGCCCAGCCCGTACACCTGGCAACGTGCTGCGGCTCCCGGGGCTCGGGGCCTCCCC
>VZTG01002465.1:51544-127240 GCA_013397845.1 Melanocharis versteri
GGGCGGCTCGGCCGGGCGCCTCGCGTGTCCTCCGGGAGGCTCCCCGGGGCTGCCCCGGCCGGGGCGAGGAGCCAGCGCCGCCCCGCCGCAACAATGCCCGGCGTGGCTGTGAGGCTGCGGTGCCGCTGCCCCGGGGGTCCCCTTCCCCCGGCCGGGGGTCCCCGGGGACCTGCACCGCAAACGGGGGAAGGACGAGTCCTGCGCTCGCCCCCAGAAGCGCGGTGAAAACCACCCAAAACCGCCCCGTGGTGCCGAAGCGCAGCCCCGTCCCGCGGTGCCAGGGCAGGGGCTGCGTGCCGGGGGCTCGGGCCGGGTGTGAGCGCGGCGCTGGCTCCTGCCGCGCTCCTCTCGGGGCCCAGCCGTCCTCGCTGTGGCCGCTCCCGGGCTCGCTGGGCTGTTTCACGATGGACAGGTGGGCTGTAAGGACAGACACGGCGTCGGCGGCGGTTCTTGGTTTAGCTAGGATCAGGAAATGGGGGGGAAACGGTAAAGCATCCCAAAGATGTTCGTTGGTGTGGGGTTTGCTTTGAGAGGGAGGGCCGGCTAAAATGTGTCTTTCCTGGTGTGTTTTTACATTCAGTTGAGTTAATCCCGTGCAAGGAGTAATTTGTGAGGCTGCTGGTGCTCTGCAGTACTTGGGGCTTAGAGGCTGAGGCTGTTCTGTAACACAAGGCTTTTGCTACTCGCTTTAAATGATGAGGTTAATTTGTTGAGCAGCAGAAGTAGCAACCCAGGGATTGCCCTTTTCTTTCTTCCCTGCCTTCCTCATACCTTCCATCCTCCATATTGACTCGTTGCTCTTCTTTAAAAACATCGTACTTGATCAGGTTTCCTTATCAAGGTGGTTTTCTCATCTTCCTTTGATGACCTGAAATTTTCCCAGGCTCGTAGCATGCAATTTTGTTAGCATAAATGAACCTTTTCTCAACGGCTTGCCTACAAAAAGCAGTGCTAGAACCGAGCTCCTGTACTAACATGCCCATCTGAAGCAAGAATGCAGTCCAGATGCCCAAAATATTAGGGTCAACGATGCATCTGGATTCCCCTAGAGCTAGACGAGGCGACGCGGTGTATTTCTGAAACGCAGAGATTTGTGAGGAATGTGGCGCTGGTATGTCACTTGAGCGTACGAAAGCCACCTGTGTTTGATTAAGGTGCAGCCCTGCTTTCAGGACTAACTGGATATTCTTCGAAAATAATTTTCACAAGCCTTAAATTCCTGTTTGAGGATAAGAATTTCCTAGATCCGTGGCCAGATAAAAACATGTTGCGATAGGATGATGTGGTATATATCCTGTCCAGGTAGGCAGTGCAGAGGAGTTGGTGGCAGTGCAGAAGATGGCATGTGTCCTGTGGTACCTGAGTATGGATGTCTTGGATGTGGGCTGCCACGTGCCAGGGTCATGTAAAACCACCAGTATTAGGAAATTTGCTGGTGTTTTAGCGTAGCGTCAGCTGTATCACTGATGCCAGATTCTGGATGTAAAGTTTTGGGATATTGTGTAACTGTCATTTTTAGCCTGTTTCTGGTTTGAGCTCGATTCTGTGCTCTCGGAAGTTACCGAACCATTGATTTTGCTGAAAACGAGGTGTTAGTACAGAGCATAACCAGTAGTTTGTCGTCTTAGAGTTTTTATTTCCAGTGATACTCGCTTATTTTTTCCTCATCTGTTTCAGCCGAACAAACTTGTTCACCTTGGAGCTACAAATATTGGTGATTTGAGATTGGCGCTCATCCCCCACTGTTCCCACGCAAGCAAGGACCAGAAAAATGAATATCCAGGGGAAAGGCTTCCCCTTGGACCTCGGAGGAAGCTTCACTGAAGATGCTCCAAGGCCACCGGTTCCTGGTGAGGAGGGGGAGCTCGTGTCCACAGACCCAAGGCCGGTTAGCCATGGTTTCTACTCTGGTAAAAGTGATGTGGTCAGAAATGAGACATCCACGGCAACACCGAGGCGCTCCGATTTGGATTTGGGGTACGAGCCTGAGGGCAGTGCTTCGCCAACTCCACCCTACCTGAAGTGGGCCGAGTCGCTGCACTCCTTGCTGGATGATCAAGATGGCATCAACCTCTTCAGGACTTTCCTGAAACAGGAGGACTGTGCAGATCTGCTGGACTTTTGGTTTGCCTGCAGTGGCTTCAGGAAGCTGGAGCCGTGTGTGTCTAATGAGGAGAAAAGACTCAAGCTGGCAAAAGCCATTTACAAAAAATACATCCTTGACAACAACGGCATTGTATCCCGGCAGATCAAACCAGCCACAAAAAGCTTTATCAAAGACTGTGTCATGAAACTGCAGATTGACCCTGACATGTTCGACCAGGCCCAAACGGAGATTCAGTGCATGATAGAAGACAATACCTACCCTTTGTTCCTTAAGTCGGATATTTATTTGGAATACACAAGGACAGGTGGGGAAAGTCCAAAAATTTATAGTGATCCGAGCTCGGGGTCTGGGACAGGTAAAGGGCTACCTGGTTATCTGCCGACTCTGAACGAGGATGAGGAGTGGAAATGTGACCAAGAGGCTGAGCCCGAGGCCAGCAGGGACTCGGCGCCTTCCAGCAGGCTCACGCAGAAGCTGCTTCTGGAGACGGCCACGCAACGCGCGGCCTCGGCCCGGCGCTACAGCGAGGGCAGGGAGTTCAGGTAGGTGGGAAGTGGGTCGGGGAGCTGCCATGGGCGTGGGGGACATGGGAAGCCTTGGAAGACCATAGGTGGTGGTGAGCATCCGCATTGGTACAGGATGGCATCACCGAGTGGTTTGATGGAGTGCAAAGCTTTGTTTGAAACTAGTCGCAAGTTATTTTAAAGGCGTCTTTGGCTGTTCCTGTCTGATAGTGCCAGATCATCCCTGCAGCATGTTCTTCACCTGGAGACACTGCTGCTGGAGGTGTTCTGGAGGCAGGTAGGGCTTGGTGGGCAGTGCAGAGCCATGGACGGGCCTCATGCACGTGCAGGTGGCTCGGCAAGCTGCAGTGCCAGGTTGGCCATGGCCTCCACCAGCAGAAGGTCAGTGTTCAGGTACTGTAACATGGGCAGGTGCAGCTGGTGGTGACACTTCCTGTGTAGAAATTGTCATGAGCCACAATTGGGAGCCCACAGGAGATAGATACCCTCGCCTTGGTGCTGTGGGTAGGAGTGAAGCAGCATTGATGGTGCTCCCTGATAATGGTACTGCTTTGCATGTGAGATTTCCAGCACTGAATTCTAGCGGTGTCAAAATCAGAATCCCCAAATCCAGTTAAAGCCATGCCCTGCTGAAGCTCTTCCCTTCATGAAAGTAATTGCTGTTTTTTTTTAACTGTAGGACTTGCACAGTTCTGCAGCCTGTTTTTTTCTGGGTCCCCCACCCACTTCCAGCCAACATGGATTTTGAAACTTGCTGAGAGCTCAGTTAAAATTCCAGACAATTAACTTAGCAGGGAGCTCTCTGGGATCAATAAGCATGTGTGTGTCTAACCCTTGCTGAATCAACAGAACCCGGCCAGAACACATTCCTACTTTTTTTTTCCCCCCTTTTTAAATAAAATCTCCTTGTTTTAAGACCTGCTTAGGCTAAAATCTGACGCTTTGTGAAGATTACGAAATAAAGTAGCTGAACTGTCCTCTTCAAAGCCTGCTGCCTTATGAAAAGCATTTCTGTGTTTAATCTCTCTCAGCCGTCCCTTTAGGCTGGCAGCTGGAAGCGCATCCCACCCCGCGCAAGGTCTCGGCGCCTTTCAGCTGGCAAAATGTTCTCGGTTTGATTCATGTTTTCTTACAGATTTTGAGGAGGGGATGTTACGTGTGAAACTCTTGGGGAGGAGGGGAAAAAAGGGAATTCATGTGGGCTCCTGCTGCTTTAATCAGGAGTCAGAAAAAAATATCCCAGTGTCTTGGGACTTTCCCATGGAGTTAATAAAAACCTTGAATGTGTCTTGAAGTGCATTTCACTGAGCAGTTGGGTGCTCACCATAAATGAAGGATTAGAAAAGTCTACGATTTAAGTATCTTTTTATTTAAGCAATAATGGTGTTAAGATTGAAAATAACTTACTTGAGGGTCAGCTGTGTTTAGTTTCCTTACTAGACCAGGCAGCAAATCCTGTGTGCAACATTGAGCTTTTTAGCTCCAGCTTCAAGGAAAAGGTGCGCTTTACCCATTATTTGAATATATCTGTGTCAGGCTGTAAAATGGTTTAAGAAATGTGCTGTGAAATAGAAGTGTTTTGAAGTAGAGTTCATTGGTCCTGGGCATTTTCATAGGAGATTGGAACAACGTGAAATAAATCTTTACCTGGAGGATGGAGATCAGAGAAAATGTGTGGCTATTAATTTGTAGTGTCCAACAGCCTGTCATTGTGGCTACTGACACTCTGCTGACCTGTGGGGTAGGAGGCAAGGAAATGTTTGCCGTTCTCACCAGAGAAGGAGTCACTTCTCAGCCTGGAGTAGCTGAAGATAAGGGATTTATTTTAGTTTTTAAATGTTGGTCTTTCAGCTTCTGTGGCCTCCAGAGCATTGCAATGGAAGATGCTGCTGAACTGCATAATCTCTGCATTTTTTTATTCTAAAAACTGCTGAGATACTAATTTATGAGGTGATTGTTCCGCTTCATGCAAGACCTTGTGGTTGAATTAACCTTCTTCCTGGATGTTGTACAGCAGTAGCTGTCTTGAATAAGCTGGTTTTTAAGCTGTAGCATCTTTATCCTGCAGACTTCTTGTTCATTTACTTTCTCACCTGAGGAAGTGCTGGAAGCTGGTGAAGCTGCTTGCAGCAGGAAGCAATGGCTGCATGCAGCATTTGAAAAGCAGCGTCCCAATTTATTTTGAAAATTTCCACAAACCTCTTTTTTTTCTGGCGTATGTGTGGAAGAATTTCTCATTTCTGTTCTTTGGGGAATGTTGAAATAAGCTGTTTTGCATTATATCTCAGGGCCTGTTTAATCTTCCCAAGATTGAACTTCATTTCCTTGGCTTCCATGGAAACCCTAAATAAAGAGGAATCTAAGGAAATGCAGTAGAAGTATTTCTCTGTTAGCAAATGAGCATCTTAAATCAGCTCCAATTTTTTTTGCAGCAGAAAGTTCATAAATCTTGATGCAGTAGCTCTGCTCTCGGGAGAACAAATGTAAAAAATTCCTCAAACGGCAGAAGACAACCCGTTATTAGCACTGGATATTTTTGAAGGTGTGCAAATGTGCAGGCAGATTTGAGAATACCCTGAAGCCAAAAGCATCGCTGTTACCCACTGTGTTTTTGTATGCGTCGGAAAAGGCCAATAGTCATTATTGTTAGGCTCCTGCAAATTAATTGGACATTGGTTATGGATCAGTGAACTTCAAAGAGGGTAACCCCCGAAGATCTCGGGCATTAACTCGCAGCTTCCGAAAGTGACACTAACGTGGTTGTGAGGGCGGCTAAATCGTTCATTAACCTTCTTCCGACACGCCGGGACAGCGTTCCTCGGAGCTGGAGAGCAGAAATTAAACCTGTGCCTGAGAACCGCCTGCAGCCTGCTTTTCGAGCGCTCCAGGAAAACGCAGCCTCTGAAAAAGTTGGGAATTTGGTGCTTGGTGGTTTGGTTGTGTCTTTTGCTGGGGTGGGTTTCTCATGCTCTCTCTTTAGCTCTGTGTGGGAAGGGGCTCCCGTCCCACTCCCAAAGCATCAGAGAGCAGCACTCTCGCAGGCCTTGCCTTTGCTTTCTTCCATGGTGGGAAGTGAGAAGAGCATATGGTGTTACCTGCCAGCAGCTCTGCCTTCATCTCTCCTGCAAACCAGGCAAACTGAGAGATTTACATTAGTTCTGCCAATTGTTTCAGGTTTTGACCCATTCCATGAAGTGTACAGTACTGAAGTGGAAGCCTGCATAGTGATGATTAGAGGACACGTGGTAGTTGGTGAAGTCTCCAGTTGTTAGATTTTGAGGAGTATTGGTGGTGGAGCTGCTGCTGGGCACGGATGGAGAAATATCTCAGCGTGGGCTTTGATATACGCAGGGGGTTGGTTTTTTTTAAAGAAGCTGGCTCCAAGCTTTAATTTCCGCAGTGCCGAGCTGACTAAGCTCACCGCGTTTCACAAGTGTTGGTGGTTCATATGAAAAGGGTGAGTGATGTGGTTCTCCACCAGGCTGGTAGGAATCACCAGGAGAGTCCTTGTGCCTGTGCCCACGCACTGGCAGCCTCTCTGGACACGTGGGAGGGCAGCTCTCCCCAAAACACACAGCCAGCACTTCATGATGGGGTGTGCAGAGGAGGCAAGTGGAGAAAAGCTGAAGAAGCTTTAGAGGGATGTGACAACCTCTGGTCTGGGACAATGCAATGACAAACTAACTTGGGGAGGCTGGTTCAGGGAAGGCACAGGATCTCTCCGTGGCTTAGGGAGCATAAACGGTCCAGCGGTCAGAAGCTGGGGCTGCATCAGGAAGGAGCTAGCTGAAGTTTAGCTGCCAGCCCTAATTTTGAGGTTGGCTGCTTCGTTCATAATTAAATATTAAATTGCACACCTCTGACTCAAGACTGTGTGGTGGTGAAGGAATTGGTGTTAATTGTACTGACCGGTTGGAAAACTGGGGATGCAAAATCACAAACGCTGGTGCAGGAGCAGTCATGTTTAGAAAATTTAAAGATGTGTTACCCTCTTACTGATGCTTCTTTTAGCTGGAGAGACAGCACATGCATCTTGGAGTTAGGCTGTTGGAGCTTCATGGGAGCTTGTTTGCAGGAAAAAATCAGCTACTGAATGTTAGACCCATATGGAAAGTTGGGAATGCTTATCTTGAATTAAAATTGCTGGGCCCACAGTATCACTTGTAATCGGTACAGCCCCGTTTGGAATCCTTGTAGAGCAGTGGCTATTTCCAGTTTTAAAGAAAATAAGTTGCAGAGGAATAATTTGGATTCTGCATTGTTCTTGAGAGAAATCAGTGAGTCCAACAGGGAGGGGGTCTGGTGCTAATAGCTCTGAGTGGTAATTTAGTGGCTGGAGCGCTGTAAGATATACAAGACAGAGACTGATGGTGTTTTTGCACAGAAGTTAACACCAGCTTTTTAAAATATATTGTTAAGCTGATGAAACTTCTGCGTGGAAGTGCTTACATTACATTAACAGTGTAAAGTATTTATGCTAGCGGCTGCCAAGTTTTAAAATAGATTTTATTTGAAGAAGAATACCTTTTGTGCCCATGGCTTTGACTCCACACAAATCAAAATGAAGAAGTGGTGTATTTGTGTTTGATTATGGATCAGTGCTTTGGCTTCTTTTTAAAGACAGGTAGTTAAGCTTTTAGCACTCTAATTTGATAAATGAATAGTGTTTTCTCCCCTCCTCCAGCAAACAAAGCCTTGTTTTGTTGTGATTGAGTTTTATTTGGGTTACAGAATATTTTGTCTTGAAAGCTCGAGAGGGAAGTTACGTCCCTCTTTTTGGTCCTGGGGAGATTCAGGTTGGACATGGTGAAAAAAAATCTTGGGAGCATGAAGCAGCCCAGGAACGGGGCATAAGGGGTGGGAATCTCTGTCCTTGGAGGGCTTCATAACTGGGTTAGACAGAGCTGTGGCCTGGCTGGTCCAGTCCTGGTGATGGTCCTGCTTTGTTGTGTGCTTACAATGATGGCACAGATCATGAAATACTATATTTTGTGGAGACTGGTTTGAGTTCTGCCTGGTTTCAGAAAGAATGGGATGCTAAAAGGCTGAGTGGGAGCTGAACCAATGCCAGGACGCTGAGAAGTGCACCCAGGAGGTGGCCACGGGGTGGGAGCACCTTGGTTTTGATCTGCCGTTCAACTTGGCTTTATGTTTTAAGAGTTTCTTTGTTGTTACTATAATGGACTAATCCCTTGAATAATTAGTTGCCATTGGACGTTTTAAAAATGACTGCCTCTTGGATGTTTTCCTTTAATAGTCTGTTAGATTCTGGATTTATTAACTATTGAGACAGACTGTGAAATCCTGTTAGGGCAGACTTTCTTAGTGGAAAAGGGGCTGAGAGTGGTGTGGGGGTGCTGGAGGAACACACACTGGCCCCATGTTAGGTTTGAGCTGTTGACTTCCCACCTTCCCAAGAAGTCCTGGCTGCCTGCTGGGCTGGGTCAGTGGCTGCTCGAACATGTCATGGTCTTGGGTCATTCCTAGATTTGGGGCTTCAGAAGGTGCTCCAAGAAGTTACAGCACTGTGGCTGCCCGGCGCAAGGCCAGTCATGCAGTCACCACTCATTTAGAATAAATCATGGACCTGATTTTATTACAATTGGTGGAAAAATCTGGTTTCAGAAGTGACTACGTATAGTGCAGAAAATTGCTATGTTTAAAAAAAAATCAGAACAGAGGTGCTGATATCCTAAGTCGGTTCCTGGATATATCATTGGATTATTAGGCTCATCCTTAAATCCATTAAGCAAATTACAGTTAATCAGTCAAATAAAAGAAGAAAGATCTTCTGC
Source organism: Melanocharis versteri (assembly GCA_013397845.1). NCBI lineage: Eukaryota > Metazoa > Chordata > Aves > Passeriformes > Melanocharitidae > Melanocharis > Melanocharis versteri. The sequence continues at coordinate 59,971 of VZTG01002465.1, forward strand.
AAGGCCCCGTCTTCGGAGCCATGCAGAAGCTGTAGTAATATTTTAATTTTCCATCTGTCAGTGAATGTATTCAGTCACTTCGCTTCCTTATGTGAAGGATTTGAAATTAGAAACTGAGGTTAATTATCTGCATTAAATGAAATATGTGAAGACCACAAAAGCAAAAACCTTCACAATTTGGTATGGTCTGTTAAGCTAGGCAGGCTGCTTCAGAAGGAGAGGGGTTATTTTTTCCCCGGTTTTGTTCCGATTGAAGGGTTTTAGTCACAGTAATTGAAATGATTAAAAAGTCAAATTGCTGGTGAATATAATTCTGAGCATCTCTCTGAAAAGATTTGACACTTGGTTGAGAGCAGGGGTTTGCTCAGCCTGGCCTGGCAGCATGGAACAGCCTGTGTTGTGCCACCCCGGTGTGGCTGAGGCTGGGTGTCCTTGGTGCCACTTTATCCACCCTCTTTATCCAGCCTCTTCTGTGGCAATGGGATGTTGGAGCTCTGCTGCAGGGTTAGTAGAGATGATTTGGAAGTGGAACAATGCCAGATGAAAGCTACACTTTTGAACTTACCAAACACAAAGTGTGTTTGACACCATCTATCCTAATGCTATAAATTAGTTAATTAATGCCTGCTTCACTTGGAGGTGCAGCTTTGGACCTACAAAGATCATGCTCTTGGAAGTACACATTCCCACAGCAGTCAGCTGGGTTTGAGGCGATTTGTTTGTGAAAAGGCTCATTTTATTCCTAGTTTGCAGTACACACGTGGCTCAGGTGTGAGTTCCTCTGCAGCATCCATCTCCACTCATCAGGTGCAAAGCTGCCCTTTCCTTCACTGGTGCAGCCCTGAATGCCCAGCTCAGGGAACTTCGGGAAAGGTCTGACTCTTCTGGAGGCACACATCTTGTTCCCCTCCTGTGTGCCAGAGCGAGCTGCTTTGCCTGAAGTCACACTCAGAAATTAAATCGTTGCAGGTCACGCTTGTGTGTAAAAGCAAAACCAGCGTTCCTCACAGCCCTGGTCTGGATCCCTCACTGTTGTAAGGGAGTAATGAATTTATGTAGAACCGTTGCAGTTTTAAGTCAGATTATCTGAATTCTATAAAACCCACATGGAAATTGGATTTTACCTTTGAAGACTCCAGAGTACACTTGTGTGGTAAGACCTGGAATTTCTTGGTCTCCTGGCTCCCAAGATACAACCTATCCTCAAAGTATCACTTTTTTGAAAGTCTTCATCTGATCTAAATAGCTAATAGATGAAGAGCTTTCATCTATCCTGATGATAAGCGCTGGAGGGAGGTAAAGGTATAGCTAGAGGAAAAAGCCTCTTTGAAATACCCGAGTGAGACCTACTGGTTAGCAGCACAGCCTCATGTTAGTCCCTGGATCTATCTCCAGAGTTAATGACCAGAAACTACTGGGTTTTATCCTTCAGCCCTCCAACCCACACATATTCCCTGTCCTGTTGTAGACCAGAGAGTCAGTCCTCTCCCTCTCTCCATCTTAATTTTCCTTCTTTTCTGGAGGTTTAGTTTTCTGTCCTTTATCTCCGGCATGTATTTAGAGGAATGCTGGTTCTGGAATGAGAAGAGCAGTATGACTGGGCAGGCAGGATTGCCTTTTTTCCAGCACTCCATGTTTAGGTTGGGTTAGGTCTGCTGGAAAACCATGTCTTTAGTGTTTAACAGATTTACCCTTTTGGATCATCAATTTTGGTCATTTTTTTGTCTGGCAATCAGCCTCTTGGACTGGGAGAGATGTATCTGGAAGAGGAGCTTCCTTGTTCTGCCATTGCTGCCGGCCTGGTCCAGGCTGTTGCTTGGGACCTCTGCAGGATTGATTGCTTGGGTAGCCAAGGACCAGAGAAGCTGTGGGTGCCCCTGGATCCCTGGAAGTGTCCAAGGCCAAGCTGGACAGGGCTTGGAGCAACCTGGGATAGTGGAAGGTGTCCCTGCATATGGCAGGAGGTGGAACAAGATGAGCTTTAGGGTTCTTTCCAACCCAAACGATTCCATGATTCTATCATCTCTCCAAAGTTTCACAAGCAAAGTATGAATCAGAGCCAAGTCACTGGAGGGTTCCTGGGAATTACAGGTAGGATCCATGGAGAGAAGTGTGGAGACTCAGGATCCAGCTGTAGCTGCTGCATTTGATCCACTTTGTCCTGGCTCTGCTCCATAGAAGTAAGAACTGTAAAACCATTTGGCACTAGGCATGCAAATGAGAGCTGGGATGAAGCTACTGTTACCCTCGAGGATCCCAAAAGAGGAATCAACAAATAGAAATTATTCTATTAGCAGGGGCAAAGTTCACAGGTTAACCATCGTGTCAAATCGATGAAATACAGCCTTGATCTCCTGCACAAGGCCTTTATTGTGTATAAATAAAGAGTGCCTGAGCAAAGACAGCAAGTTCTTGCGCTGTAACATTTGCAATGTGTTGGAGAAAGGGAAGCTCTGTGCAGACGGCAGCATGAAATGCCTCCATCGGACATCGGCTTCATTCCTGCTTCAGAAGATTGTAAAACGTGACCTTGGAACCTTCTTACTCTCCTTGTGGCCCTACTCAGATTGGATTTCCAAGGGCACGTACTTTTTAATTTTTTTCCTAAAATTTGGGGTCTCTGGCTAAGAGGTCTGGTCTTTGTACTTTTAATTCAGTCCATGTGACTGTCGTAACGTTTATTTCTTAGGAAATGAAAAGTGTTCCTTCTTGAGCAAAGCCGCAGACGGAAGCTGTTGGGTAGGCTGGCAGCCTCAGGTGTGTGCAGCATGTGTCTTCTGCTCCTCTGGTCTGAGCAAAGACCATCACCACAAGTCCTTTGCTGCTTGGTCCATGGCTCTACCAGGGAAAGCAATGACAGAAAAGCTGCTGCCTTTGTTGTGGAAATACTGAGATTTCATGTGTCTCTGAACATCTGCACATTCAGGAGAACTTGGCTTTCTTCTCTTGGGAAAAGCTACTTTGAAAAGGCTCCTTGAGCTTCTTAAGACAGACCAATGCGGGCAAAACGAGATGGAAATGGGCAGCAAAGGATGTGTGGATGTGTCACTGCAGCGTAGGATTTGTCACGTTGTAAAACAGTGTGGCGGTTTTCCCCTCTGGATATATGCAGTGAAGTTTGTGACCCGGGGGGTTTGAGTGCTGCAGGCTGGGAAAATTAGCCCAACTGGAGAATTTAAGAAGGCAGAGCATCCCACGGTCCCCAAGCAGTGGCCTTGGGCCTTCCCCTGCCAGGACTGGCAGAGCCTGCAAAACTGATCCATATAAACCTTCCTCTTTCTGAAGAGATGAAGCTTTCCAAATGGGCATGGGAAAAACTTTCCTTTGGTAATCCTGGAGATAACAGGTCATGCAGCTTCACCCAGTGATCCTTGCACAATAACTTGTGGTCAGGCTGAAGTGTCTATTTTAGAAAGGCATCCAAGTGATGGGAGGGAGGTCATGCAGCATTTTTGTTATCTCTTCCCGTGGTTAGTTACTCACTGTTCCCAGTGTGTTCCTTATTGCTCACTTCAGTTTTTTCCAGCTTCAGTTTCTAGCTGCTGTGTTTTGGTGTTCTTTGCTCGATTTGGAGGCTCCAAAAACCTTTGCATGTTAGAAAAAAGCCCTGCTGAATGGGTGTGAATGTTCTCCTTAAGTGGCAGCAGCTTTGTTATGGAAGGCCTTTTGGTTTTATTAGACTTTTCAACCCTCCGGTCGACTGTTAAACAAGCCGGAGCTTGTCATGCTTGACAAACCTTCGCTCTGGTCTCAGACCTAACCTACCAGTTTAAAGGCAGTATTCTTTTGTGTGCAGGTTTCTGGGTGGGGACCATCGGGCTTCTAAGGGAAATTAACTTGCGGCCTCTCTTTCCCCCCCACCTCCCACCTCAAATAAATTAAGTTTTGTGCTAACTGTTCTGTCACTTCCAAAGGCCAGAAGGAAGTGTCAGCCTTTAGGTTTTCTGCTACCTGAGGTACTCTGCTGCACACTGAGAGTGCAAGTAGGTGGGAATGTGTAATTACATTAAAACCAAAACAGCTGCACGATCAGTGTCAGCAAGTGAAGATAAAATGTAGGAAGTTTTTTGAAGTGATTCATCCATAATTATTTAAAAACACGTTGAATTTATTCTTAAGCTTTGCAGGAGAATTCTTGCAAGGCTGGCGTTTGCTGCCCATGATGTTTATACACCTGAGTAAATGCCTGTCTCAGCAGTTTGTCCATGTTGAGTGCTCCAGATCTAAATCCCTTCAAAGGTAAACCCAGCACACGTTTGTCTCTGCTGGCCTTGCTGTCTCCAGGCTTTTCACTGGTGAGGTGGAATCTGTTGTAGCAGTGGCTGGCACTAGGGTGGGCAGAGAGATGAGGCTCACACCATTTTAATATTTGTTGTAGATTTGTTCTCTGTAGGGTTAGGCAGTGGCAAAGGCTGGATGGCACAAACATGCTGATGGGACTAGTGGAGAGGTGGTGGGGAAGCAGCTTTGTGTGCCCACAGCCATGACAGCCAAGCTATGGGCTGCATCTGCTTTCCTCTTTCTATATCCTTCCATCAGTATCTGTTGTGTGGATTGTAGAGGCCTGGGAAAGAACGGAGGGAAGTTCCTTTGGATGATCCCTCTCAAAAGCAGCAGTCTAGTTTTAGAGGTGCTGGAAGTCGTGGTGCTTTTCCTCTGGTTGTGTCATTGCAGGTGCTGGTGTTTTCTGCCCAGCTGGGCAAAACTGAGTATTTTTATTTTCAGCCCTCTGCTATTGAGGAGAGGGGCATTTGTCACATGCTTCTCTCTCCGTGATTGCCAAGAAGTCGGAAATGTGCTGCACTGAACTGAAAGCGGCTGGGGGTTGTTGTTGTTGTTGTTTTTGTGCTAACCCAGCACTCTGCCCGACTCACCAGCCCAGATAACATCCACCAGGGCAGGGCCCGTGCCCGCGTGGCCGGGAGGGCAGCTGGCACCGCAGTGGGTGGCACTGCCGAGCAACCAACGCCTTGCAGTTTCATCAGGTTCAGGGTGCGTTTTCCTCCAGCCAGAGGCGCGGCACAGGCGCTGCTCCACCGCAGCAGAGCTGGGAGAGGAGGGGAAGCGTCTCCTAGATGGGCAGCTCCAGTTGTGTCTCTGCACCCCTGGTCCCTGGGACACTTCACCAGTCCCTGGGACAGGTCTCCAGTCAAGCTCCACTGCTCCATCACACTGCATGGCTGGAATAGATGAGCAAACTTGAGGAAGGCAAAGACTCCACTGCTTGTTCTGACCCCTCTCCTGCCAAACCTTGCTGCCAGCAGCTCCAGCTTTAGTCAAGAGCTCGAGGAGCCTTTTGTGCTCCTGCAGCAGCCTAGGCAGAAAGGTCAGCCAGCCCCACCTTGGTCTGTTTTCATTTCTAGATGCAATGCTGGAGCCCCTTTCCTCGAGACCTAACTATCCTTTTCAAACACCATTGACTTGGGCACTCCCCACCTATGTGCTCCAGTGCTTGTTGGAGCTCTGGAGAGTGAGCTGGTATCACACTGGTTTTATAGTGAGAGTGCTGGCCCTGCCGTCCTCCAGTGCCTGCCCACAGCTATTCCACATGCTGAGAGGGGTAGATGCATCCTACAGCTCGCTGGATTTGCCTCCCCAGCGGTAGGATCCACTTGAGAGGCAGCAGTTGCTTGGCCTCAGCAAGGTCACCTGGGTTTTGGTCGCTGGTGGTGACGCCCTGAGTCAGCTCCGCATGGATTGCTGTGCTTCTCACCTCATGTAGGTTCTTCTGTCCAGAGCCATCAACCACACTGCCAGCAGTCAAGCTACGAGCAACTCTTTTCCTTTGTTAATTGCTGCCTGTGGCTTGGCACCAGCAGTGTCAGAAACCCTCCCAGGTAGCCCATCTTGGGCTGTGGACTTGGGTGTAGTATGTTGCCTCGGGTGGTGTGGAGTAGCATCATCCTCTCACTTCCCAGCTTTGGAAATCATCCTGGAAGCCTGAGCTGAAGAAAGAGGGTGGGTCTGGAGCCAAACCTCTCGTTCCAGATGGGACAGTAGTGGCAGGAACACCTATTGTCCACAAAAATGTTGCCAAGCCACAGAAGGCAATTAGCAGGGAAGAAAAATATTGTTCCTTTAAAATTTGAATTTTAAAAGTAGTTATTCTTTTTAAATTGGACAAATGCACATCGATATGCCAAGTAGACAAAACTGGGGTTCTAAGAGCAAGTATCTGAAACTATCTAAGTGGTGTAGTTACCTACTTAATAAAATGGGCAGGTTTGTCTAACAGGAGTATATTCAGTCCTGAGCAATAGCTGAGTGTGAACAGGGTGTAGAACATTGGGTTACTCTGCCTTTGGCACAGAGGACAAGGAAAACAGTCCTGCAGAATGGCTGAGGGATCTCTTTCTAACCACATTGTTATCAATGCAGTTATGGTGTAGATAGAGTTTGAATATAACTTTTTCCTTCTTTTCGGGTCTCCCATTGGTGTTTCAGATCTAAACTTTGTATTAAGCAGTCAACCCCTTCATGCCTTCACAAGGTGTTCATGAGGTCTCCATTTGACACAGGGGACCCTTCTGCACCAAGCCCCCTCTCCAGCTGATACTGCAGCCGTGGTTTATATTCGTGTCAGGCTGCTGCCTGTCCCAGGCTCTTTCAAGCACATTGATGGCTTTCCTTGAGTTAGTCTTTCCTCCTTGCTCTTCCCATGGTCTCTATGATGCAAGATCACGAAAGGCTCAGTATCTGGCCATAGCTAATCAGGATTTTACCTCTCTCACCAGATTTGTCAAAATACTCATGTTCTCAGTGAGAACATCAGCAGTGGTCACCTTACCTGGTATTGATAGTAGTCTCACTTCAGGCTGGAGGTTAGACTGCTCTGCTCCTCCAAAGGTCCTTTCCAAAGAATACCTCTGTGATTTTAGTCCTTAAATAACTGCCAAGGAAATCCTGAGAGACTTCATCAGTTTTTATGCAGCAATGAGCTCTGCAGAAATTCATACGCTCCTGTGGTTAGGTAATGGCAGTAACAGCTGGATTGGTGGCAGGGAGACAGGGAGCCGTCACTGCAGAGAATCTTGAAACACAACACGGGAGCCTTGCTCTGAGGTAAAACTCCAGTTCCAACAACCCATATGAGCAAGGAAAACCATTTTTCCCCCCCAAAAAATATGCACTGGAAGTGAGGGATTAAATTGCTGTACTATATCAACCTATCTACATTAGGTTGCATCCATATCTGTCTCTCCTCTGTTCCTCTTGGGATGCTTTTAGATCTCCTGTCTGAAAAGTTATAAATGAAAAACGCATGTTTCCTTTCCTCTCCATCATTTAATGATTTTTAATTTGCTGTTTGATCCTGGTTCTCCTGCCTTGACTGTGTGCAAGCCATAGTACTGGGTTACAAATAAAGGACATGACAGTTCCTTTAAAAACTATAAAGCTTAAATCAAATTATGCACTATTAAAATCAAGCATATTTTTCAAATAACATGAATAAAAGGAATATATTTTTTGTTGTTGTTGTTTAGACTTGGTATGCATGTTATGATCCTCCATTCTTTAAACACCTGAGCTAAAATGTGTTAATAGTTAATTTCTCTTTGTATCGTGGTGACCAGAGTCCTACATTTCACCTTTGAGGCCAGTGCAGGTGGAAATAGGTAATGAACTATTTTTAGAAATCAGCACTGCTGCGTTCTGGGAATTCATGCAGTATTTTTCAGAACCAAGTTTGTAGGTTTTGAGCACAGATAGGGAAATATGTCATCTGTGTAAATTGCTCTAAATTACCTGCAATTTGTTGGGAGTTGCCATTTCTAAGTACTTACTGCAACTCTAGATATTTGAGGAAGCTTTTGATTATCCCGCGCTTGTAAAATATAATTGGCTATTTCTTAATTGTTGTCCTCTGTGAAGTGTAATTACGTGTAATATAGAGCTTTTTATTTGTCAATGCCGCAAACAGGAAATCAAGAGTGTCTGATTGAGATAAGTTTGGGGACTCCACCATGACTCGTAATTGCATCAGATGACCTGTTTGTGATGGGACTGGTCTCTCCTGTAAAGTCCTGGAGGCCTTCAAACAATCTGGAAACCTTAAATACCATCTTCATGTATTGTTGTGCGGAAGTCTGGCTTGTACGTTCCTAAAACTGTCTTCAGAGAGCTGCTGTCTTCGTAGCAAGGTAGTGGCATCTCTTTATTCAGTCATATTATATGAAGTTTGAGGAGGAATAGGCTGATTTAGAATTAATTGCTCAAATGCAGTTAATCAGAAGACATTGCAGAGCTTGCTGGTGTTCGTGAATACCTTGGAGAAGTCGGTTAATTAGAGCCTAGCAGCCTGAAGGAAGCTGATAGAGACAGAGAATCCCAATCCTCGTTGGTGTGTGATGGTACCTGGATGTAGAGAATAGGGTTGTACTGAACCTTGATCTACTGCAGACTAAAAGCGTGTCTGATCCCAGTTGGACATCTCTGCTCAGGGACTTGGTCCTCGTGTCCCATCTGCTGCTAGGCTGCCCTTGACCCAGCTGTGCCAGCGTTCCTCTAGGAGCAGGGCATGTGTGGGAACGTCTTGGGTCCTGGGGTGACCTGGCTGGGGGGTATGTTACGTGACCAAGGTCTAAACTCTTGTCTCGTTGGATCTGTGTCATGCACAGTCATGCTGCAGCTTTTGTTGTCGTCATCTTCCCAAGCCGCATCTGTCCTGGCGGGGACATTAAACGTTATTACTTAATTGAACTTAAATGAGGCTGGGAACTTACTGGGAAATTCTTTGAAGTTCCGGGTGGGTTTTGTGTTTTACAGCAGGAATAGAACCGTCAGACCAGGTATGTTCACCCCTCCTTTATCTCCACCCAGGCTTGGCTGTGTTGACCCAGTGCAGCACTGGGGAGCGGTGCAGGAAGGTGTAACGTAGACTGACATGTCCAGTCTGGGGCTCTACATTCTGTGTAAGGGGTTGCAGAGACACAAAGGGAAATTAAAAGCCCTCTGATTGCCCACTGCTGGCCTGAGAGGTGCTATGCCAAGGCAGGCTGGTTTATGAACAGCTCTGCTTCTCTACCTGGCGTTCCCAGAGCTTTTGTGCAGTCTGTGGGTTTCAATATCCTCCTCACTGTGCCTTTAGAGCATGACTGAGGAGTGAAAGCCACTTGAGTGTGTCCTCCAGGAGCTCCTGGCCAATTCTGCCATGCAAAAGCACAAGCTTTCTTTGGAGGAACCTCCTGAAAACAACACCTTAAAATAAAAACCATCTTCTTGCTGAATTAACTGTCTGCAAACATACAAGTATTTAATTTTAGTTTTGCTCTTTTGATGGCGACCCAGTGCCGAACAGTTCTCAGGGAAAGCAGTGAGTCAGCTTGCCCAACAGTGACTCTATTGATAGATGGAAGGAGTGGCCCTCAAGTCTGTCTAGTCATTGTTGGTGCTTGGCTGGAGTGCCAGGGGCTCTGAGGGCAGGCTCAAACACCTCTTGCCAGCCTTGGGAGATCAAACGCTATGAGTCAGGCCACAGAAAATCATGATAGGGCCCAAACTAATTAAACCTCCTTTTTTTTCCTTTTTTAATTTTTTTTGAACCCTGTTTTGGGAGCGGGAAGGAAAGGACACACACGCACTGGGGTGTGTGGGACCTGCCAGCTCGTGTGTCCTTGCAAGTTGACTTTTCTTGTGCCTCCCAAGCTGTTCTGATGGAAATTCTGCCTAGTCCCTTCTCTGCTCTGGAGTGATGGGATCTGCCAACTTTCTCCTCTCTTGATATCCTCTCATTTCTCACCTCTTTGTAAGGGCATGATGCAGACCTGGAAAATGAATGCTTAGCACCAACGCACCACTCTTATATATCCCGGACTCTGGTTATTTTTCAATTCAAAATGCACATGAGCCAGAAAATGTTTTAAGAGAGGCTTCAATTCTTTCTAATTTTCGTGTCATTTTGATCGAGGTAGGGGAGGCAGGATGTAGCCAGATGGTGAGAAGTGCAGCTGTGCTTCAGCCCCACCACCACCTTTCCCCTGGGTTTTCCCATCTCCTCTCCCAAGGCATGGCTTGCTGTCAAATGTGAGGAACCACATCCATGAAGCCCACAGCTTCCAACAGAACTTTGACTATAAACCAAACCTCAAAGGTTATGGATGTGAAGGACCATATCCTATCAATGTCCCAGCTCTTCGTGCTAGCACTGCTGTCCCATGCCATTTCTTGAGTTGGTGCTGTCCCCTGAGCAAGAGAGGGTTACAACAGGCACCAAGAGCCTCAAACTTCACTTTGGGCTATTAAATGCAAGTGCCACACACTTCAATACCTCAGGCCATGCTGCCCCGAGCTTTCTTCAGGTGCTCTGAACATGTGGTGTTCACCTCCCATCTCCCAGGCACCAGGAGCAGGCCAATTTTCAGCATAACGCACAATCTCAACTATTTTATTGCTTAATTTAGGCCATAAAGTCCCTTTGATGTGTTGTGTAATGCAACGTTCATTCTGAAAAAGTGGGTGGAGTAGCTTTATGGTATTATAAAAATAAATAAAATGCCTGGCAGGATTTTGAAACCACATGGTCATTCCTCCTCTCTCTGCAGATAAGTTGATTGTTGAGAGAGAAATCTTGCTTAATATCTAACTTTGGGTGATTTATTTCTCCAGAGTCCTTTCATCTCCAGCATGTATTGGGTTATCTGTGACTTCTAATCTGATTGTTTTAAGTGTGATCAAAGAAACCAAGAGAATGCACTTTATTTTCCCACTGTATGAACAGAATGCTGTTTGTACAGTGCATTACATCACCTGTTCCTGCTGCTCCTGAGTCCTGCACCAAATGGCTGCGGTATAAATAGAAAACAGAATGGACTTGTAGGGGGTGATGAAATTTGTTCCACTTGCCGAGTAAAACAGAGTTAACTCAATGAATGCTTTTTTCACGCCCAGCTCTACCTCAGCACACAACAACACAGGCTGAAAATGTTTGGAATAACTCACTCATGCAGTGCATGGAGCTGGCATTTGGCAGCCTCAAGGAGCTGTGCTGAAAATCCACGGGAGATGGCAGGCAGGAAGACTGCCCTGTCGTTGAAATTGCTGGGATTCTTTCCAGGCTATGCAAAGAAAGAGTTTGGCTTTGCATCAGCCCCATCGTGTTGTTGTAGCTGGGATGGTCCACAGGCAGGGTCTGTGGGCAGAGGTGGGTGCTGTCCTTGCCCAGGCTTGGTGCTGCAGGATCCCTGCACATGTGGAGGGCTTTGCCATCCCAAACAAACCCATCTGTCAAAAGCAGCTTGCTTTTGGAAGGTCTGGAGGAAGCAGAGCACAGGGACCCACCTGACTGTTGCAAGCTGTGCATTTCTGGGGGATAAGCACCGAGGAGCAGCTCTGATTCACATGGAGGCCCAGGAGATGCCTCTGATGTTAAGCCTGGAAGCTGCATTTCTCTGCTTGATTGTAAAAATGCCAAACTGAAGAAAGAATATTTCTTTTCTGACATGTCCTAGTGCTTCACCACCACATAACCTCAGTTATGTCCATGGAGGACTGCTGTCCTCTCTGCAGCTTTGCCATGTCTCCCCTCGCTAACATCTCCTGGCCTTTTCAGGGGCACTGAGCAGCATTTTGACTCTAATTATCTAATTGATTAATGTATTTAACTTGGAACATTTACTCTCAGCTTGTGTTTGACTTTCAGTTTCTTACTTCTCTTGTAGACCGGGGGGGTAATCTGAGGGCCTGGTCGTTTCCTTGCTAGCTTTTCCAAGCAGTAACTGTTGGCCTTAAGAAAATATTAAAATAAAAAAAAAATCCTCTCTCCTTACTGACCTTGCCTTGACACACCTACAGGCCCTCATGAAAATCCCACCTTGGGTAAATAGTTCACGTTTTTATTCAGAGGAGAACTGCCATGCATCAGAAGGTCAGGGAAATCATTAGGGAGATAAGGTGTTTTTATCTTAAGCAATTAGTCCTTAGTGTTTGGTTGGTTTTTTTTCATTTTCTAATTGGATTGGAAGTTGTTCTTTCGCAGCGTGTGATCACTGTAGGAATACTGCACTAAAAAAATGCTTAAAACCTCTGCTCCCCTACCCCTTTGCTGGGAAGCAGGAAGCCAGGGGCATTTCTGATGTGCCATTCCAGCAGGATGAGCCTGGTGCCACTATCTCCCCATCAGCCTCCGGGTGCTGATCATCTGATACTCATCAAAGTTTTGCCCATCCATCACTGGGCTGCTGGTGGTTTTCTCTGTCTGTAGTCCCCAGGTTGGAGGAGCAGGAAGGAATCGGGGAAAGGACGGAAGCATGGAGTTTTCCCTTTGGATGTTGTCACAGTGTGGGTTAGGCAGGACTAACCTGGACTGCTCAGGCACGGCTGGGTCTCCTCCTTGCTCAGCCTGGACTGCTCAGGCACGGCTGGGTCTCCTCCTTGCTCAGCCTGGACTGCTCAGGCACGGCTGGGTCTCCTTCTTGCTCAGCCATCACCCTGTGCAGTGGGGAATTCTCCTTCTTTGAGCAAACCAAGCTGCTCTGCAGTTCCTTTCTAGTGAATTATATGAAAATTACATTGCCCTTGCACCACCTTAGGATGACCAAGTCTTTCCCAGTGTCCCTGCGGGGTGCTGGGCAGTGGGAAGGACTGTGCAATTACCTGGCCTTGCCCAGCACACAGGTCTGTCACCTCTGGGTGCAGTGGGACCGAGCTGGCTCTCCACAGACTCACCAGCAGCCCTGTGTTCCTCACCTCAAGGTCATGCTGCAAAGGTTGCCACAGCCAAAACACTTCCGTGTTGTTTGCACGGTGCTGGTGTTTGGAGGCCCCTGCTCGCTCAGCTGAGGCGGGGAAACGCTAGGACTTGTGTTAGGGTGGGGGATTTTCCAGCCCTTGAGGAACAGCATCTTCCTTGGTGATGTTTCAGCCTTCCTTTCGTGTGACTGGATGGTGGGCAGGGACATCCCTCAGCAGTGGCTGGAAAGCTCCTGTGTCTCTAAGCCCTTGTGCCTGACTGGGACTGAATTCTGGTCTACAGACTGATGATGATGAGCTGAGCTCTCTTTATGGCTGTTTAATTGCTGCTGTTGCAGATCTTAGAGGTGTCTGGTTGGACTCTGCGAGTTGATGGACACAGTCCTGTGCTGAAATAAACTGTGCCTGCTTGAATTCAGTGGTGGGGTATAAACCCTAACCCATGTAGTGCTCCTTCCACAACAGAAATCTATAGTTCAGTGTGATACACTACTAGATTTTTTCCCCCACAACTGCCTTATGAAAAAGCACTTAACAAACACATCCAGAGGTGTGAATTACAGCTGATGTAATTAATTTGTGTTTGTGGGCCTGGCCCCCTGCAGTCTAGCTGGCAGGTAAGAAGAAGAAAAATCTAATCTTGGAAAAGATTAGGAATTCTTTGACAAAGGTTAAGCTGGGGCGATGCTGCCTTATCATTTGTACTGGTGTCCTGTGGCAAATCTGTAATTTAAGTAGACAGGCTGTTCCTAAACCAGCAGCATTTCTAGTCACCTACCTCGTTTTCTTGCAAAACACAAGTCTTAAAAATGGGCATAAAACAAGACTGAGGTAACTCTAGATCCTTGTCACTACAGGAGTGCCCATCGCAGGACAGTCAGAGCCAGAGCCTGCTGTGACTTCTGAAGTCTCTCTTTCCCAAGCCCATCCCCAGGCTTGTCCCAGCTCTTCTTATCCCTCCCAGCCTGGGGTGAGCGAGCAGCACCAATACTGTGCGTTGGAGAGGAAGCAGGGCCAGAAGCAGACGGGCCAGCAGGCAGCTCCGAGCGGGGAAGCCAGCCTTGCCTTCCCTGCGGGCTGCCTCGGTGTGCTCAGCCCCAGCCCAGCTGCAGCAGGATTTGGTCCCAGCACACTTCCAGCCAGCATGTCATGGCAAGCTTCCCCAAGCAGCAGTTTCTACTTTTCCTCTTTGCTGTCTATTGTTTCGTTATTTGGAGGGCTGGAATCCATGATCGAATTGGAAATGTGGTTAGCATCAGCCTCTGACGCAACAGGGTGGGTTTTTTCCTTTCAGATTGGTCTGAGCCTGAGCACATCTTCCCCTGGACAACTCAAGGGCTGCACAGCTCTTCTGTGACCCACACACTTGGGCAGTGATGTAGCACTCACTGTCTTCACTGCCAAACGACCATCCCATTTAGTCTCAGGAGAGCTGCGAAGTGCTGGCTTGAGCTAAATCAGGTGCAAAGATCAGATCACAAAGTGAGCTTCCAAAAGGAGGAGGTTGCCTGAATGCTGATGGTTTAGATTTAGTCATTTAATGTGTCAGGAATAGGTTACATTCTCAATTATTTTGGTTTCAATCTAATGTGTTAATAATGTGAGTCTCCTTGAATGAAAATGTATTTCCAAGTCGCTTTAAGTATTTGCTAGCACAGTAAGTTGAAGACATATGTGAAAGAAAGGGCCATCTGATGAACTGCTATTGTTCTCTTAATTTAACCCACCCCATTTGGGCCACTCGGCATGAATGGCTTTGTGTTTGCTAATAAAATCATGCTATGTTCCCTGCAACACATGTTCTGCATGTCCCGGCTAGTCAGCAGCAGTAAAACCTTATTTTTATAGGTTTATAATGTTACCTTCTCAACTGTGGCTTTTTTTAGATACAGCTTCCAGGTTTGGCACACTGGAGCACACATCCAAATGTTTGGATGAGCCCAGGTTGCTTCTTGGGCTGTCTCAGAGAGTGGCTATGGGCTCCACAGCCCTTTCATTCGCTGGGGGTGGGAGACACAAAGACGATGTGGGCAGTGCTCTGCTGTTGCATGATCCCAGGAGAGCTGCAGCCATCCCGACAGTTTCTTTGGGCAGTCCCTAAGACAGGGATGAAAAGCAACCTCTGCCTTAGCACAGCATCTCAGAGGGGGCTGCTCTCAGCAGTCGGCTGGCAGTGGTCCTCCACAAGCTATGTCCAAGCTGCAGGGAATCAGTATGCAGAGCAGTTACTCCCTTTCCTTGGCACATTGTTTTTTAAGGACCCTAGGGTAGAGGGGATTAGACCAAGTTCTTAGGGGAGGAGAATAGCCAGCAGGGGATGGCTGGTCATTTTTGTTCCTTTTGTAGCACAAACAATCTCTCCCTTACTACTCATAGGGCTCGTGAGCTTTTGTGATGTTTATTTGGCTGAAAGATTTGGAGACCTCTGGTCTAGATAGCTCTCCAACTGAGAAGGGGAATTTAGGCACTTGTGATAGTGTGGCCAAAGAAATTACAATAAATATTTGGGAGATTTTAGTGTTTGGCATTCGTCAAGAATGGTTTAGCAGAATGAAATCTTTAGTGGAAAGGATGGAAGTCCAGCTGAAATTACAAAGATGTGCCTGGGCTGGCGTTGGCACATCTTCCACACTTCAGGGATTAGAAGGAATTGTGTAATAGCAACATAATGATCTGCAGAATTGGCTCATTTAAACTTCAGCTGCTTTTGTTTAGGAGATGGACTTAAAATCTGAAACCGGGTCAAAATCTTTTCTTGCTCTAGAACTAAAAGTTCTA
Source organism: Melanocharis versteri (assembly GCA_013397845.1). NCBI lineage: Eukaryota > Metazoa > Chordata > Aves > Passeriformes > Melanocharitidae > Melanocharis > Melanocharis versteri. The sequence continues at coordinate 75,436 of VZTG01002465.1, forward strand.
CACATTTCAGACTTCTGTTTGAAGAGCCCTCTCTCTTACTGGTGTTCAGCCAGCCCTCCTGGGCTGCGTTTCAGCCGGGCAGGTGACCTTGGCCTGCTAGTTCTTGTCACTTGGAAAAGTGCTGTTGATCAGGATCAGATTTTCTAGGGTCTGGTGATCTCCAGCACATCCTCTTCTGGTGGAATCATGGTCCTTGGTTCCTCTTTAGGACTGACAGAAATGTCTCCTCTCTAAGATGAGGAGCTGAGCAGGTACCATTCTAGGGGGTATATTCAGTCTCCTGGATTCTTAAAATGTTTTCACTGAAGGTCAAAGTTTTGTCATTTTGTGAATTTGCCCTAAACTACCAGCAGGACAGAAGTCTTCCTCAGCAATGGCATTCTCCCCAGAAATGAAGCCCAAGTCTTTGAGAGCTGCTGTAGCCCTGTTTCTCCTCTGTTTGCAGCAGAAAACAAAATCCCCAAAACATTTTTTTTTGGGTGCAGCTGCATTTCCAACAGTAGAAGAGGATTATTCTTGCAGGTTCCAGGGTCAGCTTCTTGCAGACATGCATGGCCTTCTCATCTCCTGGGGTTAGCCCCAGTCAAGGAATTGTGCAGATATTTCTTTGCCCCAAAATTCCCTAACTTCTCCCAGATAATACAGCCTGTGGGGACAAGGAGGATTTGGAAGGTTAGTATCAGGAAACAGCTGCTTGGGAAAGTCCTCTTCCTTAACTCTGGATAAATCAGTGTAATAAATTACTCTGACTGCTCACCTGGACTGAGGTAGGCAATGCCACCAGGCAGTCACCCTGCTGCTCGCAGGAAAGGAACAAAGTGATGCTGCACATGGAGAATCCGTGTCACCAAGTCACCCACAGTGGAATTCATAAATTCCTTTATTATTTGCTAAAAGCTGCAAACGCATCTGCAGAACACACAGACATCTGTTATCATCTCAAGCGAGGAGATGATGCCATTGAGGGTGAGCAACACGCACACACACAACAGAGGAGTCTTCACTGCCTTATTCGAAGTGTGAGTTTCACATCGCAGTGTGGATGTACACGTAGCCCAGGAAGGTCACTCCTAGAATGAAAACCACTGGTAAATACTGTCCTCTCTTCCCTGGATGTGACGAGGTACCAGCAGCAAAGGTGTGACTTTGCTGTCACATTGTGTCACACAGGAGTCCCACTGCTGCAGCTGCAGATGTGGAGGCTCAGATAGACATTGGTGTCACAAGCTCCTGCATGTTTTGATTAATTCATCTGCAGTTTTCATACATGGGTTCAGGGACGGGTGCTTTCATCAACTTTGTGATCAAAATGTGTGCCAAGGATATTATGAGTCATACTCCAGACTCACTCATAGTTTTGGAGAGGGGATTAATGGGGATGTTAAAATATTGCTCATTTACGCTATAGGCAGAGCTGGCAGCAGTGCTGTAGTCACGGTTGCCCAACATTCCCCATTATATAAAACTTTGTTGTAGTTGCTCATATCTTTATCAGACTGTGTTGTTTGGTGTTCTTCCATGCTGAGATTCTGCCTCAGGCTGAATTATTTTGGCAAATTTTAGTAAAAACAGAGGGGGAGGAAATTACATTGTTTTGTTCATGTCAGAGTCTTACAATTTACTTTACATTGATAGCCTTCCAGTTTTCCCACTTTGAAGCAGGGGTTTGGCAAGTGGGTTGCTGGAGGTGGGACGGATGCTGGCAGCTTGAACATGTATTTTGCCATCCATGCGAGAATCCATTCAATATGACTGAATTATAAGCTTGTGAAATGGCACAAGCTCTATAGAAGATGGTTTAAAATTTTGGCAGTCAGAGTATCTGAAAAGTGTGTTTGCTGTGACGGTGCTCATGGCTGAGACTTCAGAGACAGGAAACTGCAATTCCTGCTGCTGCTCATCGTGGAGCCTTCAGCACTCATTGTTAGGTGAGCCAGCTCTCTTCTCACATCCTCCAGAAAAGGCACTCACAGAAAAAAAAGGCTTTTTGTGCATTGATGGGGAGGAGGTGGAGGGGGGGAGTTCCTCTAAGGGTGAGCAGGTGTTGTTGGGAGCTAGCAAGAGACAAACTGTACAGGGTATTGGAACTGGAAAGGGGTTTTCCAATGCCTCCCAGAGTTTTCAGGTGCTGTAGCTGAAACTGCCTGTACTTCAGCCTTTTTACTTTTTCCATGCATAGGGTGGGTTGAGCCAGAGGAGCCAACAGAGCAGGTAGGAAGGAAAGTGCACAGGGCATCTGCACTGCCTCTTGTGTCATTGAAAGGCCCTGTAGTAGAAGAGACAGAAGATGCAAGCAGGAAAACAGAGGTCCTTCTGTGCTGGGTTTTGCCAGAGCAATGCTGGAAGACAGCTCTTCTCCTTGGGACAGAGTCATTGTGTGTGCTTCAGCTTTCTGTGTGCTGCTTGAGGCCCAGATCAGACTTGCTGATGTGCTGAGCATGCATCAAGGCAGAAGTCTTAAAAAACACTGAGTATTAGGCCCAGAGCATTTCAAATTGAGCACCCACATCTTGAGAAAGTTGTGACAGTTTCAGCGTTGCAGTTGGCTTTTTGTGCATAAGAGGATAATGGCTTTTCCTTCCTCCAGAATAGCAGCCCAAATAAATATAAGATACACTTGTGGAAATTGCCAAGAGGAATCTCCAGCAAAGTGAGTAATGCTGCATTCACCATGAGATTTGGGTGACGTAAAAGTACAAATAGGGGGAAAAATAAGGATGTGAGTCCGTTTGTCCTGTGCCCTGAGCAGATGAAGTTCTGCAGAGAAGAATAAGAGATAGTAAATGATACATGAGCAAAAGACATACTTTTTGAGTAGAAGATACTTTTTTTGTTACTTACAGATTGCTTTTCCCTGCTTTCTTAAGGAGAAAACATCTAGAGCAATGATGCGTTCCTGTAGTACCTGCCTGGTCAGTGAAATCCTGTCTGTGTGGTGTGGCCCATATGCACTCAGTAACAGATGGTGGGTTTGTGTCACACAGATGGGCTCCAGTGTTTCACAGCTCTTGTGCTCCAGGCCATACACAGAAAACAGCCTTTCCCTTCATCCATGGAATTTCATTTCTGGTTATGGCACGTGGGATGATTGCAATGTGGCAGTGGGTCAGATGAGCTCTGCTGCTCTGCTCCTGTTATAGAAGAAGAAAATGGTGTCAGCAACACATCATGTCAGTTGGGGTGATTGTGAGTCCACCCACTGCCATCCAAACTGCAGAATTAAACAAGGTCCCACCTCTGGGGCTACAAAAATGTGGCTTTTGCAATGGTCCTGTGCTGTATTCAGTGTCTGGAGAGTTGTCAGCTGGAGCATTTTAAGTGATTGTAAGATCTTCTCTCCATGTAGGTTTTCTGCTGAGATCAGTTATTCAGAGCACTTAAGAGTCTCTCCACACTTCCCCATTTTCACTAATTATCACAGTGTCTCTGGGCCTCCCTCCCCTGTTGAGTTTGGTTGGGTGTCAGCAAGTACCTTGTACTCAGAATTTCTGGAGGGATTAAAAAGACGTCAATGGAACACACAGAGTTTGCTCATCTAGCCTTGTGTCTTTAAGAGACTGAGGTAAAAAACCAAATACAGTCATCTTTTATCTGAACAGTGGTTAATTTGTTTAGAAAAAAAACACATTGCTTGCATTGTCACTTACTCTTCCTATATGGAGCTGTCAACTGGTTTTAATTGTATAAAGATAAATAGGAATGGAACAAGGCTTCAAACAGCTCTTTTATTGCACTTGGAGTGGACATGGTACTTCATATATATACCACAATAATGCATACCAGATGAAAAGATACTGTGGAATTTGTGCAATAAAGGTAAAAGCCCATATATCTGCCTGTTCCAATGGATGAGAACCAAAACAGAAAAAAATCTGGAAGGCAAAAATAACAACAAACGCCAGCACAGTTCTTGAAGTCAAGTTTCACTTGCTGTGAAGTGCCCCCAGAAAAAACAAGCACAGGATTTGCCCAAGCAGTGGCCAAACCTTGTAAGGGTTTGGATGGACCACATGTATCAACTTCCCAAACAGTTAAAGGTGTTTCACCTCCCCCCAGGTCTGGAGTTTAGCTGGACCCTTTGGTATTGCTGTGTCCCAGGAATGACCATGTGAGCTCCTGTGCAATTTGTCTATGAGCAACTCTCTTATTTTTAATTTCTTTTCCTCCTCCCTGCCTCCTTCAGCTGTTTTTCTCTACATTTTAATACATGTTTCAATGAGGTGAACTGGTTCTTGCACCTTGGGTTATTTAGAATGCCTCTGGAGATGTGTCACCCTCAGGAGCGGAGCATGCCCAGCATGCCAACCTTGGAGTTACAGTCAAGGAATTCCTGGTAAACAGGGATTACTGACCCACCTGCCCTGGCTCCCTTGGGATGCTGGTCTCCATCTTTCTCACTACTCCAAATTTCTTTGCCCTTGGTTTGCGAATCAGACACCAAATTTAAATCCATTTGTAAAAGAACAGCCATGAGAAATGGGAAACTGACTCCACTGACTTCATTCTTCCTTTTTAAATATGACTTTGTGTGACCTCGATGCAGCGATTGATGGTTTGGCTTCCAGGTCTGGCTGGAGATGCAAGGTTTGGTGACTGTCCCAAAACTAGGACTGTGAAAGAATACTTCATGCTCACCATCTAAGGAAACATTACTTTAATCTTTGTTTATAAGGAGGGCTGTTTGGAGCAGCTTCACAAGACCGTCTTCCCTCTGTATGCGTATTTTCCAAGGACAACAGCAAGTCATTTGCTGTTAGTCTGCTAAACTCTTAAAAAAGAAATAAAATAAGTATCTCTAGAAAAGGAAATACCCTTTTTAACAGCATCTGTCTGCCTTAGACACAGTTTCTGCATTTTACATTCCTTCTGGTGGTTGTTAGTACAGTTCTTCTGAGGATTTGTCATTGCTGTCAACCTCTAATAGACCTTGTCAGAAGGACAGCGTGACTCAGTCCACCCTCCTCTTGCCCCAGCCCCTGCATTATATTGGCCAGGTCGACTTCAGCTGTGAAGGGAAAGTCAGATTACGAGCTCCCAGGAGAGACCAGGAGACCGAGTTAGGATTTATACTTTTGTTGTGATGCTGACATCTCTTCGGAGCTCAGCAATAAATAATAGAGCAAGCTTAAAAGCTTTTTGCAGCTTGCCAGTATGTTGTTGTTGATACAGCCTGCCGTTTGTTAACATGATCCAACAAGTATCCTTTAATGACCCCATTTGGGGAGCCTGTGAGACTCCAGAGCACTGCTAGAGAAGCTCTGTTTCATGGTGCTGTACTTCTGAGACCTGCTTATCTGTCATGGTTGCAGTCAGCTGATGCTTATGAACTCTTGCTCATTATAAAGTACTGATTGGAGGCAGAAGTCTTCTGCAGGGGTACTTCTTTTCTGTCCAGATCTAATGGTCTCTTGACTTTAAACTTGAATGTGTTCCCTAGAGAGAAGTAAACTTAAATAAGACTTTGCAGGAATTTTTAATGTGAAGGTATGAAACATCTTTGTGAAGGTCTTTTGCTCGACTGAGTTGTTTTTTCATGTGCTGCCAATATCTGATCCCACTTCTTGACCTTTAATATACACTGAGAGAGAAGATTAGGATGTTTCTAATCAGCTGAATCTCCCCTCTGGGAGCACTATTAAATCTTGACTCTTAGCTTTATCTCTGGCAGGTCTTGCCAGCCCTCCATGGTTTTGGTTTTGTTACCAGCTGAGGTCAGAGTTCATTCACCTCAAAGGTTCTTGTTCAATGGGAGAAGTTTCTTGGATCATTTCTGTAGGAGTTAAGACACCAGCGAGCAACTCTGCTTGGAGGCAGACCTCTTCTCTTCATGTGCCTTGTGAGCCAGACCTTAATCAGTGAAATAAAGTCTTTTATTTTGTGCAGGATTACTGCTAATTCTGCCCACCTCATCATTAGTAGGGCTTTGTCAAAGGTCTTCATGGGCAAACCTGAGTGGTTTTGAGGTGCTAGGTTAGGTGCCTCATAGGCATTCAAAATATTACCTCAGCTGGTTTCTTCTGGCATCCAAATTTGTAATTTCATTAAAATTCCAAGTTTGTTGGCAATAAATTGGTAACGAGTATTGAGTTTCAGACCATTGTTTTGAGGGGAATTCAAGTGAGGCTAGCAAGTCTGTGGTCGTGCAGCTCAGCTTCTGTTACACGACCCAGTGGTACAGGCAAGCGGTTTAATGTCAAAGCTGCGAGTAGTCTTTGTGAAACGGAGCCCCCCTGAGCTGCATATCTCCCCCTTTCATTTCAGCCGTCTGCAGTACCACTGCTGTGGTTGAAGTATTGGGAAATTTATCCCTGAAAGCAGTACAGCAGTGGATTGCAGTGCTGGGGTTGATGCCCTCCTGAAAAACTTTGGTGGTCCAAGAAAGGACTGAGCACCCATGATCTTATTTAGCCCTTGGATTCCAGTGGCTCCCGTTCCCCAATGTGGTCCAGGTACCTGTAGATGTCCCTGCCCTGTCCTGTGTTTCTGAACACTCCAGAGGCTCTGTATGAAGGTCTGTAGGAAGGCAGGGAATGATCTGGAGTCATTGGCCAAAGCTGGATGCTTTGTTTCAGTCCAAAACCTTACTCATTCTACAGATCCTGGTCTTAAGTTACTGAAGTTGCAGAGAAATCTGCTCGTAATTTCTTTCTTGTAAGCCCTTTCTTGTTGAGCAGAAATTTTGGCAAAGAAGAGTCAAGTCACTGGAGAATCCCCAGTTCTGCCTGGTTATACCAGGCCTCCTCAGATCTTTCCTTGGAACGAGCAGGCAAGAGGAAATACTTTCCATTTCAGAGAAGCGTGGACAAACAACGTTGCTTCAGACAGAGAAGAAAAGTGGCAGACGGAGTTACAGTGCTGAATCCTGCTGGCCAAAAGCATGCTCTTGCTTTTATTCAGTCATTCCTGGAACACAGTGTTCTTATTGTATTCCTCCTCACCCCGCTCAGTGCCTCTCCTCAGGCTCAGGGCTCAGAGATGCCCCAGCCACGGTGCTGGCAGGTTTGAGGGAGTTAAAAAAAGCATCAAACGCATCTCGGCAATGGAACCTCTCCCTCCTTGCCTGACGTTGGGTAAACGTGTGTTCTGAAAACCTGGATCCCGTTAGAAACGTTCCTGCTGTCTGGAAAACAAAGTACTCGCTCGCCTGGTTTAGTCATTAAGTAAATTTGTGGTTTGGTTGAGACAAAAAATAATGAAGAAAAGCTGTTGAAATCCTGGGATTAATTTGATAGTTTGCAGGCAGTGGTGTTTTTAAGTGGAGCTGCTGCCTTCTTTGTGTTGTGAGCAGACCCAGGTACAAACCTGGGCTTCCCTCTTTCCCTGTGCCTCAGAGCCAGGCATTTGGAAGTAATTTGTTCCACGAAGGCCCTCTCGGTGCGGGCGAGGGGGTTGCTCTGGGCTGGGAGCCGCGGTGCGTGGGTGTCGGCACAGCCGGCCCGCGGCTGGAATGCCGGGAGCCGCTTTCGGCTGCCTGTTCCATCTGCAGAGAGAGCAGCACCCCGGGCTGCAGGCAGGCACGGCTCGTCGCTGGCTTGGCATGACGTGGAAGGCTCTGAACTGTTCACTGGTGTTGTTCCATCTGTGACATGGTGGCCCCTCCTGGGAAGAACCATTTCCACTGGACCTCCTTTACGTCTCCCGGCTTCCCCGCCTGCCTTCCCAGGGAAGCGAAACCGTGGGGCAAAAAGCAGGGAGGCCCATGCAAAGACCCCCACAGCACTTTGCAAAGCGTTTCCCCTCTCCACCAGCCCCAATTTAGCTGGGACAGTCACCAAGGAAAGCAGAGAGCAGGGAGCTGGCACTGAAATGCTCTCTGAAATGCCTGCTCTGTGTGTTCGTCCACTTAACCACACATATATGTGTATATATATGAAGTCACTAGTATTAAACATAGATGTCATTTCAGTCTGAGAAGCCAATTAGCAGAGTGGAAAGCTCTTGCCAATCAGCCTCTTGCTGAATTTTCCCCAACTCTCAGCTTAAGCAGGGGAAAGGAGACTGCATTATCAGCCTTCTCTACCTGTGTCCCTGCTAGCAATCCTGGTGCCCCAGGGAGAGCACGTTTGGAGGGTCAAAAAATGAGGGATGAGGACTCAGGTCCCACTCATGTCAGGGGTTAGCATGCTTGGATGTTCAGCACATCCCTGCACGAGCTTGGTTCTGTCCCTTCCAATAAAATATTAAAAACAGTTCTCCTGTGATGTACTGTCTGACAGAGGCCAGGACGTGGAGGCGAGTGTGGCTCATGGGTGGCAGCAGTGTACCCTGGATGTCCAAAATGCGCACACACTGCTGCGTTTGCCCTTCTTCTGTAGCTTCTTAAGTCACTCCAGCAGCTTTTGGATGGCTGATGCAGCCTGGCTGCTCCAAAGCAGTGAGGCTCTTGTTCAGTTGCAGTTAATGTAGCCAAATCTCCTGTATATTTTATAGAAAATGTCCCTAATGTTGTCAGCCTTTCATGACGGTTAAGGATTCGTATGAATCATGTCATCATTTTAAAAACCAAACAAAACTACTATGTTATGGTTTAAACTCAGACTAATATATTGAAATTAATATAGGCAGATACCTGTTATTGTTAGATATGGAACAGAATGTTCCGCAAGATTTACTTTATTTCAGGAAGATGATCCAATTGTCCTGGTAATTGTTGTGCAGACATTGTGTTGCCCATTTTTTTTTTTTCATTTTAATAAATATGTTGTGCTTTGAGCTATTAAATAAATGAGGTTTGTGGTCTTATTCTAGGGAAGACATGCATTGTTTTTAGAAAGGACTTGCTTTTATTGTTTGTCAGACTCAGATTTTTGCAGTTTTGATTTTGAATTTGTAACTAGTGGACAAAATCCAGTATTACATTGGGGTGATGAGTGAGCACAGCCTCGCCTCCATTGGGAAGGAGGAGCTGGGAGGGCTGGTTTGGAGATGCACAGTCAGATGAAATCTTGAGGGACTTGTTCTGCAGTTTCCTTGGAACACAGTGGTTTCATCCTGTTGTCTGAAAGCCTTTCCTAAGAAAGTTAGGGTTGCGATAGGGCAGTACAGCCACAATATTTTGCCTATCTAGTCCTTATTTGCCTCCTAAGGCAAACATTTTATTTCCTGTATTTCAACTTCCTTCCTAGATTCTCTCCCCCACCTTGCTGTATCCTATGATCTAAATTACTGGTTGCAATTAATGCATCCTCTGTACATTAGTCCTGCCTGAGAAGTAGGATGTCCTTGGTAAATGCAAAGGAGTTAGAAACTGGAAACTCAGACTGGTAAATCTTGGATTTAGCTTTTGTAACTGTGCTTTAATACTTCACAATAATTGCTGAAGCTCCCCATAAGATAATCTCCATGTAGTCCTAAAATGGAATTGAATGCCTTAGAAGAAAAGAGAAGAAGAGCCCTTATCTGTACTTTTAGTAACATTTTTATTTATTTCCCTTCTTCCTCTGGCGTGGGAGGATGAATACGCAGGGAAGAAGATACAGATTTGCAAAGGCAAGGAGTGCTAAAGAGCGTCGTTTTTTTCATCAGCTTTTAAAAGCCAGGCTGTAATCATAAATTCCCTGATAGCTGGAGCATGCAGAAGTCGTCTTTAAGCCTACAAGTGACAGGCTGCTGTTGCTTTTCAAACTTCAGATTTCATTTTTTTGTAAGACACAACTTTGATCTGGTTCCTTTGTAATGCTCTGCAGAGCGCCGGGGCCACTGCGCTCGCCGGCTGCAGAGCTGGAAGTGAACTTTCTTGGCAAGAGCCATCTGGAGACCTCAAAGAACAGATTAACTTGTCCAGAATTGATGTGATCTTTGAAGAAGCTGCCCTTGCCTGGAACACATGTGATTAGCCTGACATTGGCAGTGATAAAATTGAGATGCACAGCAGCGTCTGAGTACCCAGAGTAATTGGGAAGAGTTTTAAGTGGAGCAACCCCAACAATCTGCAATCAGATTACAAGGTAAATCCCCAATTTTAACCTCTTGAGCCGACTTTGTGTCTTTAGCACAGATCAAATCCAGTCAGGAGTGAAGGTTTTCAGCTTTGCATCTTTGTAGACTTTTTGTTCTTAGCTCCAAAACGTTCCCATGATGATGGTTTGAGGAAAGCTGTATGGTGCAACTTCTGTGATAGTTGTTGGTACCGTGCATTGGAAACAGACTTTTCTGTTCAGGTTGTGGATTAATGTAATCTTGTAAGTCGGACTCCGTGGTGGATGCTGTTGTAATCCGTTGTTTAAGGGTGACCCTGCTGCTGGGACACTCTTGTCAGCACATGCTATTTAGATATGCTGAAGGGATTTGCTTCGGCTCGTACATCATAAACCGACATGTGCAGCTTTTAATTTGATTGACTGGATGTGATAATGAGATGTGGAACTGCATGAAGGATGTGACAGTCACCTGCTTGTTGGTAGATGTAAGTTTTAGAAGTAAGTGGCCAGCTGGAAACTCAGTGACCTGTCATTCTGGAAGGACTTTTTGTTTCTTGGATGGAAGTAAGTAATTTTTTAAATTTTTTTTTCCCACACTGAATAAATGGAACATGTCAAAATAACAAGCTGGAAGGATGTCTCAGCATTAGCCTGCATCCTCTCAATCATGAATGTAAAATGACCAGAGACATCAAATAAGAGTAATGCTTAGTGCTGGTTTCCTAGGATAGTCATCTTCAGAAACACAGGACTGTAAAAGTTTGAACTAATTTTTCAGAAGTTGGTGTGAAAAAGCAGGATGGGAGCACAGAATGAGTAGCTGGGTCCCACTGAGTTGCAGCCCTGATCTGTGCTCTCAGGGCACCATCCCTCAGCCCAAACACCACCCACCAGAAGTGGAAAGGAGGAATTGTGTCCTGCTGCAAGGTTGCTCAACTGCAGTGCAGGAGGGAGGGCATCGCAGCTCCTCCGCCTGCCGTTGGCTGTGGTGAGACATCTGGAGTTTCTGCAGAGCCCGTTTTGGGGTGTCCTTCTGTGGGACTTGCCAACATCCCCAGAACTCCTGCAGCTCAGAACTTTCCAAGGTGACTCATGAAGTCCGGGTGGTTATCAGCTGCCTCATGGCATCTGAAAAATGGGATTTCTCCCATGTTAAAAATGAGCTGCTCACCAGAACTGTGGTGACCAAAGGTTCAGATTATGGCATGGGAGGAAAACTTCTGCAAGAGCCATTTAGGGAGAATGCATTGGAGTTTTGTGGTTGTCAGCTTCATGAGTCTTTTATCTCTAGGATTTGCTAATACTGTGTCTCAAACAGCTGCTTCCTTGGTAGCGCAGGGGTTTGGAGGAGCTTTCCTTGCCACCAGGGAGTTTGGAGTTTCCGGGTCACAGAGGTTGGGCACCCTTGCGAGAGGAGGCCTGCCTGGATTCTGTCACAGCTTCAATTCTTTTGAGTAAAACTTTTCTTCCAGAAAATGTCAGTGTCATAAAAATTTCGTGCTGGAGCTGGAGAAGGTGGTAGCAATGAAAACTGATTGATTGATCGGCTTCCCTGTTAAACTGGGAGCTGTTCCAGCCGTGCTGGAACTGCTAGCAGGCTTGGGAAGACCATGTCTCTCAGACCTGCCAGTAGAGTGTTGCGCAACTTATTCCCTCCAGTGGAAATTTAAATTCTACAGAAATAAGTTGCCTAGAGGCCTTTCATCTTCAAGGAAGTTTACTTCTTGCCTTAGTGGTTTTTTTCCCATGCTTGATGGAGAACATCAGTGAAGGAGGTACATAACTGATGAGAACCAAAGGGAGTGCCACACGGATTTGGCTTTGGAGGCGGGATCGGGGAGCTCTTCCTCCCACTGTGGGTGCTGGAGGTGATGCAATTCTTCCCCAGAGCACACCAACCCTGGGATTTTTGCATAGAGCAGAGTGGCGTGTTTGGCAAAGGTTGGGGACTTTGCATCTTTGATTTAAAATTGAAATAGCCATCGGGGGAAGTTGTGTGAGGGAGACTGAGGTTCCCAGGCTGGAAGGAAAAGGATGCCCTCAGGGACTCAGGGCGCAGTGGGAACTCCACATAGAGCAAAAGGACTGAAAAAGACCTCACCTCTCTGCTCAATTGCATTGAGACTCCAAGGTCTGATGGTGCTGATGTCCCAGGTGCTGGGTGTTTGGTCAGAGGAGTGAGAGATTTGGGGATGGGATGGGATGCAGCCAAGACAACGTGCAAAATAAACCCAGAACAACTAGAAGGAAGCCTTAAGGAAATTCTTGCTGTTTTTCTACAGCAGTTTAGACCCTTGTCAGCATTACCAGAATTTGCAGTGATCAGAGAAGGGCTTTTTGCAAAGAAAAGGCAGCTGGTCAGGCTGACTTACTCAGGTCGCTGTGATCTCTGTTATAATTGTTCCCTATGTGATTATTTTGAGGGTTGAGCAACTGAGAGCTGCAGAAGAGACAGGCAGCTTTATTTCTGCAATGTATGAAATGTTCTGTGTTCGTTTCAAAAACGCTCATTGCTCTTTCTGTCTTAAAAAATGAAATAAAATTCTGGAAGGCTGCAGGAATTTTTGTGAAGTCTAACTTTAAATGCTCACCTTTCCTTTTATCGCCCTTATCAGTGCATAGAGCTCGGTATGTGATGTTTTTAGCTGACATTTCAAATTGCTCTGAGGGTGCCTGAATCCCTTTTAAAGCAGCCTCCCCTCCCAGATCAGAAGTGACCAGTTTTTTTTGTTAGACTCCATGTTCCTTTAATGTTTTCCTCCTAATAGATGTTGAAAGCGTTCTTCAGAGGCACGGCACAAAACATTCAAATAGTGATACGAGCCAGCTGAAGAGAGTTGTCAGGGAGAGAGAACATTAGGAGAAGGATTGAATACAGATGGATTCCTCAAAAGTAATGTAACCTGTTATGATTGCTTTGAAATCCTATACCCTTTCCATCTCCTTACGCTTACCAAAAGTTTACATTTGCATTGATGTATTAGAGGCAGAGCTAAAATGGAAGTAATCCTTGTTGTATACATGCTTAAGTGTGTGATTTTAGCTAAATACAACAGTTGTGACCAAACCTGCATCCTCAGTGGGAAAACCACAGCTGAGGAGTGTTGTGGGAGAGCCCAGCCATCCCAACTCCTCCAGAAGTGCCAGGGACCTTCCAGGACCCATGTGCTCACTCTTGGTTCCTTCAGCTGTCATAGTTCCACACCCAGTGACCCCTTCAGGTGCTCTCTGCTGCTCTGTCTTTGTATCAGCAGATACAAAGGAGAAATGGATTGCCCTGTGCATTTTATTCTGTATATCTGAGTGCTTTCTTAATATACTGCTAGAATAATCCATGCCTCTTCCAGAGAGTCCTGGCAAAAGGTCTACTAGAAGTTGGTGCTATATTTTAATTGGGTTGTCCAAAAATCATCCTTCTCTTTGCCCTCAGGGAAGGCCTGAGCTATCCATCATTCCTGCCTCAATTTAAGAGGTTGTCTCAGCCTCCATCACACCGCTGTCATGTTGGATTTGACAGGAGGGTTGCACTGCACAACGCTCTTTTAATGTTCAGAACTGACCGTTCTGCACGGGGAGAATGGCTGAAGGGGGCTGGTAAGGTTTTCACTTATTATCCCTTGCTTTTTAGGGTGAACTTGTTCAAATTAATTCCAGTACTTGTCCTAGAAAGCTGTTCTGAAATCTGATGGAATATAGAAATGAGTTTGCTCCAGTGCCCATCTGCAGCGACTGACAGAAAGTTTGCGTGCTAGAAGGTGTCTGTGGTGATTCACCATCCTAGGGCATCCCTGTGCTCATCCCCAACTGACTCTGTATTGTACCTGAGCGTGGAGAAACCTCACAAGGCTTCCTTCTGTCAAACAGCCATGAAAAGCCTCAGCTGGCTCAGTTTTGAATGCTCTTTGCACCATTCTGCAGCTATACTGAGCTTCATCATCCAAGGAGAAATAGCTCGGAGTTTTGGTTGGTTTGTGGCACACAAAATATTAGTTTTCTCTTTGTGAGAGTGGAGAGTAATTTCTTTCTAACTGACCCCATAATGGACCTGAAGCAGTATGATTTTTCCAAGTGACCAGTGAATATCCATGACCCCTTGAATTACAAGGAAAATAGGTTGTGTGCTGAGGACCCAAAGGGCAGGTGAATAGGAGCTGGGTGAGCAATGCATTAGCTGAAGGCTGTAGCCCTATCCAATTCAGGTTTTACAATACTTTGGTAATGCTTCCATCCTGGTACACCATGTGCCATATTTTTCATAACAGCATCCGAAAACCTCTGCCTTAAATGGGCTCTCTGCCAGTCCCAGTTCATGTAGTGCCTGTCCTGTGTTTATACTCAATACAAATATACACAAACTGCCAGCTTTTCCCTTTGCTGGTGTCTTCCTCACCTCTGGTCCCTCCATCTGTGTGTTTTCCTGGGTTTCCTTGTCTTATGTAAATGTAAACTCATTGGGACAGGGGCTGTTTTCTGTTGTCTGTAGGACTTGAACCGCTGCAGTAGAACCAGAAACACTTTTCTTGGCAGAACAGGGAAGGACATGTTGCACGATGTGCCCTCCGTGGAGATGTTTGCTCAGGGTCCATTGCAAACCACATCAACCAGGTGCCGATTACTGGATTACTGAATAAAAGATGATGCTGATGAGCTTTGTGATCTGAACTGAAACAGGACTCTGATGTTCAGAGCTTGGAAAACCCAGGAATTCATCAGCTTCAAGATATCTTAAAAATGCTGCTCTTCATGCAGAGGGGCAGGCAGGGAGAGCAAGGGATTAAGTGCTGTTTAGTTGATGTGAACATTTCAGCTTGTTCCTTCTTCTGGCACGTTACAAAATGACCTGCAGGAGAACGAGATGCCTGTGTGGCCTGTCTGTCCTGCAGGGTGGCGGAGCTGGAGGCGTGTTGGCAGCAGTGGCTTTTCTGTGCTGGTGGCGGAGTCAGCATGAAGGAATTCGTGCCTGCTTGGTTCACAGGCTGCTTCACCATCAGGTCTCCTCCTGAGCAAGGAACTCACTTCCCAGGTTAGCTCATGCAGGCAGCCTTCCTTCCTGATGTTTTGGTGAAGAGAAGGAGGCTGGCCTGCGTGTGTACTGGAATAACAAGGCATGGGTTGTGTACAAACCAGCCTTCATAGATCCGTGAGCAGATTGTCCACTGGAAAAGCCAGTGTGATTAGGTGGTCCTTCCTGGTGGAATTCACAAGTGTACCATGTACCTCAGTGTGACACTGGAGGTCGGCTTTAGATGCTGTGCTGTGAGCAACAGCTGTTTCTTGCTTCACCTCCTTCCCTCTAAAAACAAGTTGGAGTAAAGAGGGATGTTAAAGTAAGTATAGAATGGGTGAGCTGTGCTACACATCCCTGAGCAGAAGCCTATTTTGACTAAGAAAAATGCTGTCTTAATATCTTTGTATTGCTTTTAGATGCTCATAGAATGACAGTGCTAAGCAGCTAGACCGTGGACTCCATAAACCCTGATGGAAACAGGAGTTCTTCCGTACAGTCTCATTCCCTCCTTATCTCTAACAGTATCATCTTCATTATTCCATGAATTCCCTTTTTCTTCCAGTTATGAGTCAAATTGTTCATGGCTCTGTCAGCGCAACTTAGTGTGAACACAGCTTATTCTGTAGCCTGTCGTTGATGCTGGGGCTCCAGGCAGAGTCCTTCTGCAGCTATACTGAGCTTCATCATCCAAGGAGAAATAGCTCGGAGTTTTGGTTGGTTTGTGGCACATAAAATATTAGAGTCCTTCTGCCTGGTGATGCAGAGCGTGATCAAGGTTGTGTCCTTCTAACTTGCCTCTCATTTTTCTCTCACAGGCATGGGTCGTGGAGAGAGCCTGTTAACCCCTACTATGTCAACACGGGCTACGCTTTGGCACCAGCCACCAGTGCCAACGACAGCGAGCAGCAGAGCATGTCCAGCGACGCCGACACCATGTCACTGACAGACAGCAGCGTGTAAGTAACTCCAGCCTGGGGGACAGCCACATGTGTGCTGCTCTTGGGTTGTTCTGCGAGAGAGGCTTTGCCACAGCTGGGGTTGGGGGGAATGTCTGAACAGACCACGGTTGTGTTCATTCTCTTTCTTTTCAGTTACTTTGTCACTGTGCAGGCTACTCAGCCTTGCTAGCTTTGGGAGCATTTGCAGCATGAAGTACTTTGAGTGATCTAAAATAAATGATGTTCAGTTGGAGTTTCTGCAATGTTTCTTAAGCCAGGTGCAAGAATTGGTAATGTTGGATGACTTTGTAGTAACTGATTTGAGATACATTATGTTCTGAATGTTAGGCAGAGCCTTCTACTTACCTGGGTATTTCTCTTGAGGTTTTATGCTGCCAAACTCACAGAATCAGAGAATGGGTCAGGTTGGAAGAGACCATCTGGTCCAACTTCCCTGCTCAAGCAGGGTCATCCTAGAGCAGATTTCACAGAATTGTGTCCAGGTGGTTCTGCAACATCTCCACTGAGGGAGACTCCACAGCCTCTCTAGACAAACTGTTCCAGTGCTTGGTCACTACACAGGAAGAAGTTCTTCCTCATGTTCAGGTGGAACTTCCTGGGCATCAGTTTCTGCCCGTTGCCTCTTGTCCTGTTGCTGGGCACCACAGAGCAGAGCCTGTTCCATCCTCTGAAACCTCCCTGCAGGTACTGATGGCCATTCATGAGATCCCTTCTCAGCCATCTCTTCCTGAGGCTAAACAGGCCCAGTTCCCTCAGCCTGTCCTCACAAGAGAGATGCTCCTGTCCCTTTGTTGCTCTCCACTGGACTCAGTCCAGGAGCTCTGTCTCTCTCTTATCCTGAGGAGCTCAGAACTGGACACAGCACACCAGATGGAGTAACAGCTCAGTCTATGATGGCTCTGCAGTGGGATTGGTGACTGACCAGTTCTAGTTTGTCTGGTGACCACTGCACTTTAACACAACTTGTGCTGATAAACCTCAGACAAATATATTTTCCCTTTCTGTCTCTCATGACAGCACCTTGTATCTCACCCACAAGATGCCTTCCTTAAAGATAGTCTGCAAAGAAAGAAAAAAGGGGTTATGAGATTTTGTTGTGACTGCATCTCTGTGATAGAAAAAAAAGGATTTGGGGAAAAATATTCACTGTTTGGTCTGGTTTTTAGTAGTGCAAATGCAAAGTGTCTTTCTGTAGAGTAGAAACCCTTTGATTCTTCAGGCGAGAGATGACAGGTTTACAGAATTAGGAGAGGATTTTATTAATGGCAGTGCTGTAAATACAGAGTCCTCCAAGAGGCTCGTTTAGTGTCACTGTGAGTGTCAGGAGCTGTCAGACCTTGTTGGAGAAACTTTCCAGCCTGTGCCGTGGATGCTGTTAATGGGTACTGCCACAGTTCCCCACCGGCCCTCAGTTCATACAGTGAGACAGGGAGTGTGCAGCGTGGCCAGAGGGTTTCTGTGTCTGTGGTGGTCACCGTGCCTGAGCCAGTAGCTTGCTCGTGTCTGGCTCCACAGAGGCTTGGGGCCATGTAGGAGCAGCTGTGAGTCCATTCTGCACCCTGACACCAGCTCCTCACACATTATCCACGTCGTGTTGTAAAATGGAGGCAGACCTTGGCCGAAGGGGCCTGGGAGGAGGAGGATGCCCCCAGGACAGAACCCTGTAGATGATGGCTAATTAAAGGCTCCGTTTGTTACAAATCCAGCTGCTCTGCCACATCCTTCTGCAATTCTTCATATTCGTCAATTCATATGGAGGAGTGCTCTGAAGCTAGCAGGAGTCATGTAACTTCTTGTTATCAGGAGAGACAGATGTAAGAACTCCTCAAAATTAATTAGCTTTTAGCACTTCCTCTCCCACTAGTCCAGCAGGCTCATGGGACTGCACTGATGGTTATACCTGTGATAAGTTGTGATCATTTATGCCAGAGTTCTTCACCCTTCTTATTTTTATTTCACTAGCCACAGTTTGTTTTTTCCACAGGCAGAGTAATTTTTTACTGGCCATCCTATGCTCCCTTTTCCTTTAGGTATTTTATCCCTCCTATGCCCACCATAGGCTGCTTCTAGGACTTTAATTACCACCAATATGTGCACTGCCTTCTCCTAATAACTAACCCAATACTAGTGGTTCATTTTAAGTAAGTTTCAAACTTCATAAGGGTGAATGTTTCTTTCTATGCCTCTCAAACTGGATGCATGCAGAATCCCAAATTGGGATTCTGGATGTACAGCCTTGACCTTTGGCTTACACAGACTCTGTCTGTTTTCAGCACTTGCTCTTCATTACATGCTTTAAAACTCCAGCACCAGATTTTACTCGGTTTTTACATGGCACTGCTGAACCTATCTGCCTCCCGAGTTTCAAAGGAATTTTTGCGGAATTGCTCAAGGCAGCAAAAATGAAGAGCAACCAGATGAAGTTAAAGAAGGGACTCCTGCTGCTTGACAAGACTTACATGTCTCAGTGCTTTGAATTTAGGCCTCCTCTGAGGAAAATGGCAATAAAAGCCTCGTTTGCTGATGAGCGAGGTTCTTCCCTCTGTGTGCTGTTTACACACAGCAGTCACGCTCAGTAATGAAGAAATCTGGCTTCTGCTCCAAGGCAGCACGTGAAGGAGGTGTGATCCAAGGCACAAACCTCCATCAGACCCTCCATCAGAGGAGAATGTGTCTGGACAACTGGGATGCAAACACTGGTTAACTGAGGAATGCTAATAAACTGGGAGAGCAATGCATGCTCTTCAGTGCTGGCCAGCTCAGGCCAGTGGAGGAGGCAGGCGAGTGGTGCTCCAATGCAGCACTTCCCTTCCAAGCTTTGATGTTGGATTGATCCCAGCAATGTGGGGTTTGGAAGTGGCTGCACGCAAGGCCTCTAGCAAAGACCTGAGCAATGCTCTGCCTGTCCCAGCTCCTGAGCTGGGGCGATTTTTTGGGACCAGCCAGCTCACCAAACAGATTGTAGAACTGTGGTGTTACAAGCACACTTACCAAATAGGTCAGCTTTCAACAGGATGTCTTTCCAAGCACTGATAAATATTATTGTAATGGGTTGAATTTATATAATGAGTATTTTATCAGTCCCTGTTTTTGGAGAAGTTTGCTTTTTGAGTGGCTTAAAAAACATTGCTCTTAAATGCCTGCGCTCTGCTGATTATTTTTCAGTCTTCCTGTGTCATAGGAATTCCTCTGCCCTTGTAGGCAAAACAGCTCTGGTCCTCTCTGCTGAAACCTGTTTTTATAATCAGCAGGGCAGCTGTGTTGTTTTAGCTGGTTTGTGTGCAGGCAAGGTCTGGGGAGGACACGGTGAGAGGCTCCAGCGAGCGCTGGCCTGGCAACGCCACAGCCGCAGGTGGGGCCGAGTCGCTCGCCGCTCATGTTCGGTAGAGGGTCAGTGGTAAGTCAGGGATTTGGGGCTCTGCCCACCCCGTGGGCTGCTCAGAGCCTGCCCCAGACTTGCAGCAGCATTTCCAGCACAGTCCTAAACTGCTCTTGTGTCTCACATGACCCTTCTTGGGGATAGCATCTTCCCAAGTGGAGGAGGCGAGTCTGTGGGTGGGAGGGGTTGTCACAACAGAGATGCTTGAGGCAAGTTAAGGCAACTGTAGGTAGGAAGGCAGCAGCTGAAACCATTAAATCTGCATGTGATGTTCCAATTCAGATGCAGAAACACATTAGGTCCATATCTGTCTTGATTTCCTCAAGAGCTTACATGGTAAACAGGAGGTAATGTCTCCTCTTTAGCCCAGTGTTGTGCTCCAGCTGAACAATACTCCTTCCTCTGGGTCTTATCATGTGTCCTGGCTTATCTTAGTTGGGAGACAGCTTTGCCTTCCCCCAGGCGTTTTGGGAAGCTCTCGGTGCCCTGTGGGCTTGGCCAGAGGGATGCTCCTTCTTCCCCAATTCCAGTCAAACCTGCTCCAGAGTAGAGATGGCCAATCCCCAGAACAAAGGGGTTTAGGACAGTGGTTATTCCTTCAAAAGGTCTTGCAGATTAAATGCTATTCCTTGGATGACTGGCCTTTAACCAAAATGCCTGGTGATTTTCCCATCATGCTGCTTTATGTGAGAAAAGTCTCTTGTGACAGAGGTGCTTTGATAAGAGTAATTGGTAGAAAATACCAGTTTGGCTCTGTATTTGTTTCCTGTCTTTCCTAAGGCTAGTGATACAGAATTACCCCAAGTTTTCCTATATTTAAACAAGTTAAGCAGCTTTTTAATTTAAAATATTCCAAACGATGATTTCCGATGTGTTAGGCATAATGGTTTGGTTTGAAGCCTGTCTACAGAGGAGCAAAGACACCTCTTATCAGAAGAGTCCAACTGCAGAGCCAAACCACTGCTCTTGGAGGTCAGTTTGGAGAGGGGAGGAAGCCTCCACATTTCCCCAACAGTAAACTCATTGCATTATCATCAAATAAGCGATAGAAATACTCTTCTTGCCTCGTTGCATTTCAGCGCTGAGCTATCTGGTGCTAAAGAAAATCACGTGATGAAACAAGGAAAAACAGTTCGGGAAAGTTTTATTTTAAAAGTAGATGTGCTGTAAAAAAGTTTAATATTTTTTTTCATATATATATATATATATATATATATATATTATTTTTCTATCTATTGAAAATATCTCAAAGCAAGCTACCTGACAAAAGGAAAACAAAAGTACGGTATTGGTTTTCCTTGCTTTCCCCCCATCTATTGAAAAAGGTTTTGTTGGGATAAAATTAAAGTGCTTATCTTTGAATTTGCTTCCTCTGGTTGAGTTGGCACAGTACATTGAACGAAGGAATGTTCCAAGTTCAGAGGTGGCATTGGGGAATCTAGTTAAAATGACATCAAAGGCAGCACAGCGGGGCTGAACATGTGTTTGAAGCCGGATAGATTAGAGGCCATTATCAGCCTTTCGCTACTGTGCTGGGAACAAAAGTCGCTCTTTCCGCTGGGACTGCTGCTGGGGAGAATTAAAAAAAAAAAAAAAGAGAGAGAGAGAAAGAAAGAAAAATTGCACTTTCTAACATAATGCCTCTTTCCCTGCGAATGGCCGTGTGGCTTTAGTGTGCGAGTTGTGTTCTGGCGCCCGGGTTTTGTGCACTGGCTAAGCTGAAGTGTTGACTATTGATACCGACCAGCAATGGCTAAAATAATCCCCCAGGTTTTTTTATTTTTCCCTCTGAAAACTTGCATTTGTTTTGTTACCATCCAGTCTAGAAAAAGCCGTGTCACGATGCGGTGAAACTCTTTAACCGTTGTGATTCTCATCATTAAAGAAAATTAAGCCACCTAATGAACCCTGTACAGCAACGTGTGGGGAAGTTGTCCTGCTCCCAGGCTGTGTCACTGCAGGCACTGCAGAGATGATGCTCCCAACGCACTCTTCCTCATCCTGCATTACCTGCAGCCACTCACCAGAGCTGTAATTAGCCTGGCTCATTTTCTGTTCCCTCGTTTGTCTTCCTGCTAAAAAGCACTTGTCATTAATCATGGGGCTTGTTTTATTTTATTTTAATGGTGTTTCATTTTGAATGCCTGGGTTACTGCATGAAATTAGGTTCTTCTGATGTAGGTTGGTGGCGATTCTGCCCGCACCCGCATTTCCAGGGAGCCAGCAGGGCAGCCAGCATGATGGGAATGGGAATGAAAGCTGGTGGTGGCCATCCTCACACAGGCTGAAACTCAGGAGGTTTGCAGGCAAAACACCACAGTAAATTGTGTTTCTCTTGCCAAATGGCACCTCGACTTTAAAAATCTGTGAGTGAAACTGTTCGGTTTATGTTCTGGAGAAGCAGCTGGGGAGGGGGATAGGTGCTAAGGACATTTGGCCTGTGCAAACATCTTGTGCTGTGAGATGTGTCAGGACTGTCTTGTTTTCACAGCTCAGAGGGGTGCAGGGTTGGTAGAAGATGTGCCTGGAAGTTGCATGGTAGTTGGGACAAACCAAATCCCTCCATGTGTGACATTGCATGGCCCTCCCAAGCAGTTACCTCTGTTGAACCAGGGAAATGTGTAAAATGAAGAAGCTCCAAATTGCCAGGCTCCAGGCTGGCATTTGTTTTTGCATTCGTTGATTTTCCCCAGATAACACGAGGTCACCAGAAGGTGGGTCTGTGTCCTTTCATAACTGGGCTCTCCTCACTCACCTTCTCCTGGTCCCTGGGTGTGAGCAGAGTGGTGGCCATGGTGAGAATGAAAATGCATTTCCTTTCTTTGCCTGAAGTCACACTTAGGCAGTGATGCTTTGCCATTTGGGGTGCTTAGCAAAGCCTGGTGCCTCTGACCGCTGTGTACCCAGGCTCATGGCAGAGCCATGGACCCATCTCCTGGTCTGTCAGAACCAAGGACTGTGGCCACCACTGTCTCCTTCCTCTGCAGAGACCTCTGACACCACCTCTTTCAGCACAGGCACAAAGCCAAGCAGAGCTGGTTCACTTGGATGTGACTGCCCATGACATCCTTCCTAACCTCATCCAGCCTCCTCTGGGGAGGGGGCTGGTTCTTCCCTCCAGCAACTCCAGGATCAAGCCCATAATTTCAGACTGAGCTAGAGATTGCCTTGGGAGCAGTGGAGCCTATACCCCCTTGCTTTGATAAGCCATTTTAGCAGCTGTCACGCTCTCTTACAAATATATACCTTGTTCCCTGACCGAGTTCCCCTTGGAGTAGATGGTCGCTGAGCTCCCACTCCTCCTTCTCCCCCCTCTTAGCCTGCCCTGTGGTTTAATGTGTACATTACAGGCTCTTTATAGAAAGCAACCAACTATAAAAGGTACCAGGATGCAGTCCAAGTCCTTCTCCCTGCTCTCTGCCTTGAGCAGTGGTTGCAGGAGCCCTGCCTTGCTCTGCTCCCAGCAGATGCTGTGTAAGTCCTCCTGAACCCCCATGCCAGAGCTTTTTTTGGTTCGGGGACCTACGTGAGCTTCGTTCCCCACGTGGGTCCCTCATCCTCTGGGCATGCAAACATGAAGGGGTTTCCTACTGGCCACTCTGTGTCAGCAAGGCTTCAATGAGCATAATGTGTCAGAGAAAGGCTCTAAAGCAGGGCATGTTGCTGTTTTATTCTGCAGAGATGGGATCCCACCGTACAGACTCCGAAAGCAGCATCGCAGAGAGATGCAAGAAAGTGCCAAAGCAAATGGACGCGTGCCACTACCTCACATTCCTGTAAGTAGCACTATCTCCTTCCCAGGGGTAAATATGCAAAATATGTGAGATCTCTAGCAGACAGTTGCTCTGCTTGTGCTTGAGTTTAATCCCCCTTAGTGCTGTATTCGCTTGGGGATGCTTTAATATGACATACATTGGGCTAAGAAAAGGCTTCGAGCCTTCTGCCAAACTCACATCCAGGGCTGCCCAACACACAGAATTTTTCTCAACTATTCAGTCAGTAGCTGATTGTTTCTCCTGGATGAGAATGGAAGCACCTATCTGCAAGCAGTTCCATGCCCTCGGGTGAGCTGGAGGTGTTTGTGGAAGGTGTAGGAGGCTGTTGGACATGGAGGCTGATGCAGCTCTCAGCCAAGCTCAGATGGGGAGAAGTGCAGCAGTCCCCAGCAGTATTTCTGCACTGAGCAGCCAAAGGAGCTGTAACCTATTCTCAAGGACTCAGCAAAGCTCACCTAGGGACACGAGGCAGGAGGAAAAAAAAGGTGCAGGAGTAAGTATTTCATTTATCTGACACTGTCTCCTTGGCTGCTTCAGGTAAGCAAACAGCCTTTGGAAGATGAGCACAACTGCTAGGGCTCTGCATCACCATCTGCAGCTTGCTTATTATTGTTTTCTTTTTGTGAGAAGTTACAGGTGACATTTAATATCTAGTGGGGAATAAAGGTGCTTCTTTCCCCTTTGGACAGCTGGACTCCAGCACAAATCACACAGGGAGAGAAAAAGCCTCCATCTGCCTTTTCCAGAAGTGCCTTCAAACTTGACGCAGCTGTTCCCATCCTGCCTGCACAATACCAGCAGAAATACACCCTTGTTTTAATCTGATTTAAAAGAAAAAAAAACTCACACCAAAACCACCACTCTTTGTTTTGCCTTTTAAATTAGATTATTTTCCTTAGATTTAAGAGGGTCTCCTGTGCTTTGATCACTGGGTTGACAATAAAAGCCCTGGCTGCGGACGCTCATAGCCATCCTTGCTCAGTCACCTCTCTTTTCACACAGTTGCTTTCACAGTGTGGTTGCTGTTGAAAAGGCTGGCTGGGTGCCTTTTTATTTCACTTGATGCCGTTTTTACTGTAAGCATGGCTTTGTTAGAGTTGAAGTTTGAAAGCTTGGCCTTTATTTTTTGTTGTTATTGTTGTTGCTGTTCCCCAACAGTGGGAACTACTGACTGAATATTCTCCAACTTCAAAGCTTGTCAGTGGCTTTACCTTTTGGATAAAAATAATAGTGGCTTTCTGTTGATGGTGTGCACTGGCAATGCCTCGATGAACTGCAGGTTATAAACTCAGAGTATGGAGCATTAAATATGTATAGTGAGCCCTACTTTAACGAACTTCCATCTGCCAAACATTTCTTTTGTTGAACTGAATAAGTGTCATTCCGGCAGCAGTTCCTTGCAGGCTAATTAGTTTTACTTAGCATTAAATTTTATCGACCTTTTTGGAAACCAGCTTTAGTAACGGGGTAAAAAACAAGGTTTAAATTGCCCACCTGCTGCTTATAAATTTTTATATTATCCTACTTACCTACACAGTCTTTTAGAACTACATATTCCTCCTAAACTACACACAGATGCTTCACAAGGATTTTTTTGGGAAACATCCGCTGTTCCCATTAGGTTTTGCACTGTAATTTTAAGTCCCAGGGAAAAAAAGTATCTTGACACATATTTATATGGGAGTGGAGGACTGAGAATTCGAGTTAGTTCTAGTCTTTCTCCAGGGAATAAAAGTTTAGTTCAGACACTCTGGCACCTCCTGCCAGCCAATTACTGACACAGAATTGGCATCGACTTCAGAGAGGCACTGCTCTGCCCTTGCTTATCAATCAGCCAAGAAAGGAGAGGTAATTAGACAATGTGTTTTGACAACACCAGTGTGAAATGTTATAAAGTTACTCTTTAAAATTCAGCTCTAACTGCACAGTCTTTGAATTAAACAGCCCAAATTAGCAAGGAGCCGTGCAAATGTTTCTTCGAGTTCCTTTCCGAAGCCAGTGGTTGGGCTATCCCGCAGCCCGTGGCTAAATCAGGCTGGACCTGGGGTCACCTGCTTCCAAATGTGTGGCACTGATGAAATCACAACCTTTGAGTGAAGGTCTTTACAGACTCCTATCTCCAGCATAGCCAGAGTCCATGCTGATAGTGCCTGCAGAATGCACAGTATGTTTTCTGACTGATAATAGGGAACCTCCTACTTCCAAAAGTCATTTCAGAAATCCTTTACAGACCTTCCCGTTCTCTGACAAATGAGTTATGGGGATATTATGCAAAATTCTGGAAGGACTTATATTGCTTTTAATAGCAGCACTTGTAGTTAGGTCCAGAAGCTGTAAAGTGCAGTGATTATATGTTGAGAGGAGGCTGCCCGCTGGTCCCAGCAGCTGTGCTGCCTCCAAGTAGTGATGGCTGTGTGGAACACCCTGCTCAGCAGCAGGACATGTTGTGTGCATGGCCCTGATCTGCATCTTCCACACTTAGCAGCTCACATCTTCCACACTTAGGCAGTCACCAGTGCTCTAAGTTTGGAAAAGTTGTGTTCTGTGAAGTGGCGCTCTGCCCAGGAATGCGGTGGGGGAGGATCTCCAGCAAGCACTGAGACCTCTGGTTTGTGCCTCTGGCAGGAACACATTACACAGAGAGTGAGTGTTGCTTTCATGTGGTTTTCCATCTCTCTCTTGGATTTGAGCAGAGTCTTGGAGCACCAAGGAAGGAAAGAGCAAGCAAGTTCCCAAAGAAAGGGAGAAAGCCCGGGGCATGCAGGGCTGTACCTGGCTCTGGCATTCATCCATTCCCAGGAGAGGACAGGCAATTCTCCTTTTCCACAGCAAATTCAGAAAAATCCAACCTCAAGCATTAAGACCTGCTGTTTGGTTGGTTTGTTTAACTGCATAAAGAAGCCATTTTGTGATGTTCTTGCTGTAGTTTGATCATCAGGCGGGAGCTCTGCTGTCCTGCCCCACAATCAAAGATACTGCGAGGTGGCTTCCGTGGTATTTCTGAGTGGAACAGAAGGTTGTGAGCGACCACTGTGCTGTGCTGTATGAGTGAGGAGTGCCCAGGAGGAGCCTGGTCTCTTGCTGCCTGGATAACTGCAGCTAAATGAGCTCTCTGCTCCTGTGAGTTGGGAACCTGCTCGGAATTCCCATCGGCTGTTTTCTGCCATTCTCCTCAAACGCCTTCCCGCAGCGGGACTCCTTGCTAATCCCTGAGTGCTGCTAAAGTGGATGCTGAAATCCAGCTATCTGTGAGCTCTGCCACAAGTGTTTCTGGTATGGAAACACCATTTATCCGTTAAAAATTTATGTCACAGAGGAATGCATTAATCTAAGAAACATG
Organism: Melanocharis versteri; assembly: GCA_013397845.1. NCBI lineage: Eukaryota > Metazoa > Chordata > Aves > Passeriformes > Melanocharitidae > Melanocharis > Melanocharis versteri. The sequence goes on from VZTG01002465.1 coordinate 101,818, forward strand.
GAGGTTCAGAAGTTCTTTTCTCTTGGCTTCTCTAGCCTGTCATCTTCCTTTCATTTCCAAGACTGACTTGTGATCTAACAACAGCCCCTCAGGCATCATGGAGGCATCAAAACTCTTGTAGAGGAGGGAGATTTACCAGCACAGAATTCTTTGGCCCAGTCACATCTGTCAGAAATAGTTCAGCCCAAACCACAGATCCCTGGAGCTGCATAGGGAACCTCTACCCAGTGTAATGTTGAAAAATTTCTTGTTTCATCTCAGAGCAGTTGAGTCTGATGCTTCCCAAGGGGAACCTGCAGACTGCAGTGAGATTCTTCCCTTTCAGCCTTTTCACATTTCAGATGTCGGTGTGTTCTGATGTGCAACTTGGTCCTTAAACCTCTGTTTCTCAGGGAAGGTGAAATCCATCAAAACTCAAGAGCTGCATCTGCCTCATGGAGCAAAATCCCTGGAATTCCCACTCCATCAACTCCAGGGAAAAAAGGGAAAAACGTGAGAGCAGCTGCCTAGTGGAACTGCTGGAGAGCTTGTGTGTCTCACATGTTCTTAGCAGGCTGCTTCTTCACAAAGGTACCAGAGCTTCAGACACTTCATGTGTCAAGGACATTGTTCTAGTGATAGGTACCCCAAGAAATCCTTCTTCAGAGCTGTCAACAAGGAAAGATTACTCCATCTAGACCAGTTCAAGCAATTTCTGTTTTTCCCAATCCACCTGGCATTCAGCCTCTTGTCTGTTGTCCTCTGCAGCCTCCCCAACTCAGCATGGTTTGGTTCTGGACAGACTTATCTAACTAGTGCCATTAAATAAAAGTAGATAGGTAATTAAATAAAACATCAGATAAAACAGATGTAGATAAATATTTCTTTAAAATTAAGCACTTCCTTTCTGAATTGTTGATGTAGAATGTCCAGAGACCTTATTCTGGTCCAGACTGAAGGACTGGATCCTCAAAAACCAGCCAGCTCTTGGAGAGTGCTTCACCCTTCACTTGGAACAAAAGCATTAGGAGCCCTTCTGATTTCAGAACAATAAGCAGCTTATTTACAACTCCCTTGGCAGGACTCTGTATGCCCATGGGAAGCTGGGGGCAGGTTCAAAATCCTGAAGCCCTGAAGAATCCTGCTCCGGGCACAGGCTCAGCCTAGCTGTTCTTTGATGGAGCGTATTTCCCCTGTCTCCCTTCTGAAGTCAGGCCCATCATTTGATAAAGGCTTCAAACACTTTGTTGTCTTAAGCCTTTTGGACCAGGTCAGTGCAATCCATGTTTGCTGTCTAGGGAGGCAGAGAGAGCCCTCAGCAGTTATCTGTATTGTTTCAGCACACGGAATTTGCATTCATTATTCTGCAATACTCTTCGTTTTGGGGAAGTCTGTGTAGCTCATCCTTTGGGCTAGGAATAAAGTCAGAGCCATGGTGATGTTCAGAGTATCATCCTGCTCACCAGCTCTCTGAGTTACCCTTACAGGTACCCACCAGGACAGCACAGGACGTGTGCAATGGTATCCATGGGGTTAAGTGAGGTTCATTTCAGTTGCACAGATCTCGGATGCTCAGGGAGACCCTTGCAGAGGGGGCTGCATCTTGCACCCTCAAACAGGCTGCTGAGGCCCTCTGCAAGCTCTTGTGCTGAGTGGGAAGCTCCAAGGACAGGGCAGTGGGTTTTGCAGATGCAACAGTTTCTCAAAGAGAGAAGACAACAAATTCATCGTAAAGATTCTTGGGTTCAGTTATTGTCATTTCTGTAGTTGAGCTTCAGTCACCTCCAGACTTTGAGAGACCGTGGATAAACATGCTGAGGTATTAGTTGTAAAAGACCAAGAATTGTCTTATTTTGAGTTCCCTGGCTACAGCAGTGATTCCAAATATCTTCAGATCCTCAGCATTGCTGGGCCTGCAGGGCACCACCTCATTGTGACAGGACTTGGACACTCAGGTTAGCAAACTTCAGCCCTTGCACCCACTGCTGCCGCAGGTTCAGGAGAGACTTTGGTTTGGGATGCTGCCTTGCATCAAAGGCTAGGAAAACAGAGGGTAAATCTTTCCAGTTGTGCTTTGCTGTGGTAGCTGCACTGGGGAGACCCAAGACCGTAAGTGCTGAGCTCCGAGCTGCCTCTTATTAGGCTCATTAAGCGTCTAACGGAGCAGGGCTTGGTGCTGCCGTCTATAAACAACCGCAGGGAGAGTTGGCATCCTGAGGTGGCAGCAGGGAGGGAACACGTCACCCGGCAGGCTGGGACTTGTCAGGCAAGGGAGAGAATTCCCTCCTTGGGAATCGCTGGCGTGGCCTCACGAGGAAGGATGGTGGTGGTCACGGGGCTGGGGTTTCTGAAGGAAGCAGGATCCCTTAGCCAGAAGTGCTCCCCTGGGCTATGCAGGGGAGCAGGGAGACATCCTGGGAAGCTCCTCAGGGAGTAACAGAGCAGGAACCAGCTCTGCCACGTCTTCCCCTGTGCTGGAGCACATCTGGAGCCCATTTCTGGACTACACCAAGGTGAAACATGCTACTTTGGCCGCTCTGCCAGTATTTCAAGACCGAACATTGTTTTTGTTGATGAAAATCTTTTTTTGCAGTTTAGGTTTTTGTGATACAGGCCACTGGTTTGCAGGGCTGGAGATCCTGGTGGCACTAAAGACGTTGTCATCCCAGGGTGGTGACATCACCTCTCACATATTGTGCCCTCTCCAGTGGCTGCAAGGATGAAGGCAATGGTTGTTTGGGGCTGTTCCCAGCTCGGATGGGTCACTGGGACTGAGATTTGCTGGCAGGCTCAGGAAGACCCATCCCTCTTGGCAAACAAAACGAGCTGTGCTGTAACTGGGACCTCTGCAACCCAACTGGGGTGTCATGAAAGAGTCTTCAGCTCCTCGGTGCCATCAGTGGGTTCTTACTGCCTCTGGTTTTCTTCCCTGCCTTCCAGCTGGCAGAGACAGAAAAGCCAATGCGATTTGCATACTTTTGTCAGGTTTTGAGGCAAAGCAGCATTTTAGTGTTCTGCTTTGATCTTCTGGCTGGCCTGGGATAAATTCGGGTGGTCTCTCATCCTCCTTTAAAGTTTTCAAGCTCAGTGTCTGCTTCTGATGCTGCATTTGTTCTTTTGCTATAAATTATCTCACATCTTCACATTTAATTTTGTCTCTGGTCCTATAGAGTGTATATTCCTCTCATGTTAGTGTTGAAATATTTGAATGCAGAGTTTTATGCGGTTGAATTTTCCAGCTATTTTCCTCCAAATTAAATTTTTATCTCTGCTGTGTCATTTTACTTTTTCTACTATTTAAAAAAATAATACAGAAAGGATAAAAATGAGGGGGGAAATACAGCAGCTGATAGCTTCATACTTCACTACACGAACTTCTTATCCCAGAACCCAGGAATTTAGGGATGGAGTAACTCAGCATAAGGAATCAAGAATGTCCTTGGACTGCCATAAATATTCATTTATTCACCCAGAGCAGGCAGAAAAATGGCACCTCTGTGCTTATAAGAGCGCTGTATTGATAAAGCAAGCAGGGAATCATTGCACGGCTCTGAAGAGCTGAGATGCAATCCTGTAGGATCCTCCAGCAAGAGAGGACTTTGTGGGAGCTGGGACCTTTGGCTGTGTGCTGGATTTGCAGAGATTGACTGGCATACACTGATCCTCCTGGGATAAGCTGAGTAAGTGTGCACCAGAGTCCTCCCTTCTACCAAACTGAAAGCATAACTGCTACAAACAGGGGGTTTGAGAGGTTGAAAGGTCTGTACATCCTTTTGTCACCCTTTGAGATCAGGATATGCCTGTTGACCATTGGGAGAAAAGCAAGCACTTCCATCCCTGAGTGGAATTTGGTGCCAAAAGAGCTTCTTGAATGGCAGCTCCAGAAAACCTTACCCCTAGATGGGCTGGTGTGTGGAGCTGGTGCCAGCTGAGGAACTCGTGGAGGTAGTGGCTCAGCTTCCAGCCCCCAGGTCCTGAGCTGCACCTGAGTGCCTGCCAGCCTGTCCTCCCCCAGCTCCCACCGGAACGACCGGCATTTCCAGTTATCAAAGGCTCCCAAAGAAACGTGGGGTTTTTCATGCATCCTTTGCTAAGCCGTGCTGTGTTCTCCCTGCAGCGTACCTACCGAATGCCAAAGGACATCCACGTGGAACCAGAGAAGTTTGCTGCAGAGCTGATCAACCGCTTGGAGGAAGTACAGAAGGAACGTGAAGCAGAGGAGAAGTTAGAGGAGCGCCTTAAACGCGTTCGAGCGGTCAGTGACCTTCTTATCTCCTCTGCCAGCCTGGCACTCTGCTCACCCTGTACCACAGGGAGCTTTCAGCTGCTGTGGAAGCAACTGGGGTGGCCAGTTCCCTGCTCCACTGCTGTGGTCCTCACTGGCACAGGGCTCCTGGAGGCTCCTGTAGCCCCTGGAGCTTCCACGATGCTGTTCCCGCATCCATGCAGGGCTCTGTGAGCTCCAGTGCTCCCTCCCTGTGTAAGATACCAGCCATGGCACAGCAGTGCCCACTTCTGCCATCACTCAGGGGCTGTGGATGCTCTCCATCACCTTCTTTGGCACCCTGGCTCCCCTGAGTTTGTGAGCAATCCCTGGGGACTGTGCAAGAGGGGTTCACCTTCCCATAGGAGGTTTTGTGTGATCGCTGTTTCCCCCACAAACGGTAACCAGATGGCAGGTGATTTTATGCTTGGGGGTGTTTGTGTCAGGCCATTTCTACCACAACCAGAAGGGTTCTGCACATCAGTGCCTAGCACGCCCTAGAAATTTTGGAAGTGGTCAGGCAAACCTTTTTCTGGGCAGATAAACACAGTGACTCCACTGGGATACCTGGCCAGTGGCACTGAGTGCTGTGAGCCCTGGTACTGCTGGGGCCCCTCAGAGCCTGAGAGTTTGTTGGATGAACCATGGGAAATGTGCAAGGCCTTTAGCTCCACAACAAGCTCCAAGAGGGAGAGACTGAGGTCCTGGTCATCTGGTGTTACCTGTATGAGACCCCTGTTCAGCAGTGTTCACACCATAGCTTTTCTTCTGAGACACTGCATCTCATGGGTACCTGCACATCTTGTGGTGGGGATAGAGAGACCCCAGAGGACACCATGGTGTTACTGAACATCACTGGTTCAGTGTAGCTACAGTCCTGTGTGCCAAAGTTCTGGGGTTCTGCAGTTATTAGCTGCCGTGGCCCTGAGGTGAAGGCTATAACCTGCAACTGTCCCTTAAAGCAGAGGTGTTGGTGCCTGGCTCAGCTGGCTCTGTGCTTTAAGGGAAGTTGAGCTTCTGGGGCTCCAGGAAAGAGCCTTCAGCCCCATTGGAATATTTTAAAATGCTCATCTAGTAGCTCTTTAAACAGGAAAAAGCTGTAGGTTGTAGTGTTGGCTTTAAACTGCATCTGCATTTCAAATGCAGAGAACTGAGGAAGGCAGAAGGATCTGTATGGTCCCCTCCAGCTCCAGGTGCTATTTTGGGATTCGATTCCTGTTCTTCTGCAGTTGCACTGTTCTGCTGTCTGGTGGCTATTGCTTTCTAGACAAAGGCAGTGTAATCAGCAGCATTTTCTGCTAACACAGTCCTAGAACCCTCTTCTTCCTCCTCCCATGGCTCTGTTGCAACCCCCCACCTGTACCAAATTACATTATCCCAGCCCTCTGCCTCCTTGAAGAAGCTGCCAGTAGCAATACCATAAAATCAGCAAATACTTATGTGCCAGAGAATATATTTAAGTCTGTTTCAACACATTTTTGTGTGACTTAATCTATTTTTAAGCCCAGGACTCCCACTAATGCTATATATTAAACCTCTTTGCTGTCTCCAGAATGTATTTCATTGACTGGCTGGCATCTGGCATTAGCCATTCAGGAAAAACTCAGAGTAAGCAATTGTAGCTTTTTTAGGTCAGCACTTAAGGTGCAGGAGCTGCTGGTATCAGCAAGAGGGAGAGCTGGAATCCTGATAGATCACAGAGCTTTTTTTCTGTGACCTGAACACCAGGACTGCAGGGTAACCTCTTCCCAGGTCTGCATGGCTCACTGCACAGCAGCACGGGGAAAACCAGGGGTGTTAGTCACACTGGGCAGTTACCAGCCTAACAGAGAAGCTGGAAATATTTTGCAAAAGCCAGGGGAAAGTAATTTTTCTCCCCCCTAACGAGCAGGCTGCAGGTTCCCTTTCAAAGCCATATCATGCAGTAACATCAAGAGGAGGCATCTGACTGGAAGCCAAATGCCTTTTACTGAAAAGACTGTCAGGTTTCTGCTTTACAAAAAAGCAAATGCTGAACTCATTAATTATGCTGAGAAACGTGGCAGAGGATTAGAGGATGTGCATGTTCCCATATTAGTCTTTGAGACACTTCAGCCTTGTGTCCACCCACGGAATCTGCAGTATCACATCACAGAGATCAGTATTGGATCATACAGATCACTCTGTCTGAACTGAGCAAATGGAAAATAAGCCAGGGAGAAGCAAAGCCACCACTGAGATCCTCACTCTTTGAATATGAAACATTGCCTGACTAGAGAGAGAGATCATTTGCATGATGATCGAAGAGGCACTCGTGCTTAGCAGAGCTGTTTTCCCTTCCCCACCAGCAGCAGCCTGATGGGTGGGACTGGGGAGAGGCAGAGGAGGAGGTTTGCAGCAAGGTATTGCCTGCCTATGGCTCATCAGTGCAGCTCTCAGCTCCTAATTCAAAGGGAAGGGCACCACCAGCCTTGCTGGAGAGTAAAAATAGCTCAGCAGACAGTCAGCAAAGTTGGAGCTGCACCTCTGGCTGCTGCTGCCTGCGGGAGCTGGTGGAAGAGCTTCCTGACAATATTATGTCAACAAAGCACCATCTAGTGGTGATGGCACCGGGGCTCCCTGCCCGCCCAGAGTGTCACCTGCCTGCCCAGATCACTGCCAGGCTGTGCCAGCATCGCTGCCCGGCTGTGCCAGCATCACTGCCCAGCTGTGCCAGCATCACTGCCCGGCTGTGCCAGCATCGCTGCCCGGCTGTGCCCAGCTCCCTGCCAAACTTTTCCTAGCTTCTTGCCAGGCCTTGCCCAGCTCACTGCCAAGCTTTGCCCAGTGGCAGGTCTTGCCCAGCTCACTGTCAAGCTGTGCCCAGATCTCCACCAGGCTCATTCCCAGGCCTTGCCCAGCTCATTGCCAGGCCTTGCCCAGCTCACCACAGCGAGGTGCCAAAACACGGCTCCAGAGCCCACACCACGTACATTGTTTTTTTCACTGCAGACTGAGCACAGTGAAAAGATTCAGCAGAACTGGTTCCTGCAGCCTTGATTCAAACCTTTGCCCTGCTCGAGGAGAGACAACAGCTTGGGTTAAGCACCCCAATTTCTTCATTCACTGCTGTTGTCTCACTGTTGAGCTGTTCCTACCTGATGTGAGGCTCAGGCCAGTGCTGGGGGTGGTAAGGCAGGTCGCCATGGACCCACCCCAGCAGCAACTGCTCCTGCCTGTGGTCCTGCTTGGGGTCCAGATCTGCTCAGTGACACAGATGAGCTGAGCCAGCATGAACTGAGAGAGCCTTTTCTCCCCTTAGCCCATCCTGATCTCAGTCTCAAAGCAAAAATCCACATTACCTGCAAGATGGAGTTCTAGGCAGCCAGAGGATTTCCCACATCCCAGGAACCCATTTGGGTGGACCAGCCTGGGTTCTCACTCTCATGCCACCCTGCTCAGGTGTGGCAGCACTGCCAGAGCTCTGGGCTGAGCAGCAGGGACATGCTGTCATCCTCAGGAATCTGTGCCAGGGTCAGATCCTGCCCTGCACATCAATTGCTGTTTAAACCTGGGAGGTACCAGCTCCAAAAGCCTCCCAGGTGCTGGGGGTATCATTGGGTACCACAAACTGCTGATAGATGCTCTTTTCAGTGGCAGGGACGGAGTCAGCACATCCCTCACTGTTCCTTGTCCCGGAGCTCGGTGCCCAGGGCTGGTGGCTGGCGGGCCGTGGCATGTGGCTGTAGATGAAAGGTGCCTCTGAAGCCCTTCAGACTGATCTGTTAGATAGTGCTGTGTCCCCTCCAGACACCAGCATCGTGTCACACCCCCAGGCTTACAGCGCCCACGCCTTTGGCACTTTGAAAGCCTGGCATTGTCCCTGCTTCAGGCCTGAGCCCCCAGGTGTGACACTGGGAGGAAGTCTGTTATTTGCTTTCTTGCTGTGTGGTTGGCAGCTGGATCTTTGAAGCTGGTTAGCAAGTGATGGATGATGGCATCTGACAGGCAAAGCTGATGGGAGCCAGTGTTTTCCAGTAGATGCATTTATCTGGCAGGGCAGAGATACCCTATGCTGCAACTGATTTCTTTGCTCTGCCAAAGGAGGAAAAGAGCGGGATTAAAGGACTCACTGGAATCCTGCTTATGTAATTAAAACAAATAGGAATCCTGACTTCCAATAAAGAAACTTCATAAATACCTGAGTTTATGTTGGAGCGTAAAGTAGTTCGTCAGCATCAAAACTGTGGCTGTCAGCATGGAGGAGTTTAATTCTTCCTGGCAAGGACTTTAGAGTCACTAACAGCATGTCCTAGACCAGTGTGAACTGCAAGAACAAGCAGTTAGTTCCAACCCGTTTCTTTATCTGCACGAAGTGTTTCACTCCAGCCTTAGCATGCCTGGGAGAAATCAGTGTTTGATTTCCAAAACCATTCATGCAGCTGTCGACCTTCACTTGCTCCCTCCTGTTACAAGCCTTCTCTTGGCTTTGCCTTGTGAAATAGTCATTTGGGTGAGAAAACCCCCCTGGTCTCACCTGACTCAGAACTGATTTGCTGCATATCCTGTAGCTCTGGCCTTTATCTGATGGGCTTTGAAGCAGTGCTTTACCAAAGGCACGTAGGAAGCTGAAGGTACTCTGTGGTAAGTTATGTTTCTGCTGCTGGTTGTTGCAGAACCACCTTCAAGGGATTGCAGCAAGGCTGTGCCTGCTCCAATTGAGTCGTTAGGCTTGTCAGCTGTGTTTGTAAGCCTGGTTGTGATGTGTGGGCTGCCTGGCAGAGCTCCTTGGGTGGTGTGGGGAGAACATTGCTAATGGTGGCTGAAGAAGCAGATACGGAGACCTGGGCTGCTCTGCTCGGTGGCACCCAGACTGCACAGGCTTGGCTTGAGCGTCAGGAATTTCCTGTCAGTCTGGGACAGGTCTCCAGAGGGGTGGTGGATCTCCATCATCTTAAAGGTTTTCAAGATTTCACTGGACTAAACCAGGCCTGATCTAAGGGTTAGCAGCGGTCCTGCTGCAAGCAGAAGGTGGGACTAGGGACCCCTTCCACCACTCCACTGTCATTCCCTGATTGTCCCTGTGTTTCTTGTAGGAAGAAGAAGGTGAGGATGCAGATATCTCTTCTGGTCCCTCGGTCATGAGCCACAAGATGCCTTCTGCCCAAGCCTTCCATCACTTTGCTCCTCGTTATGCTGAGATGGGCTGTGCTGGGATGCAGATGAGAGATGCCCACGAAGAGAACCCTGAAAGCATCCTGGATGAACACGTGCAGCGTGTGATGAAAACGCCAGGCTGCCAGTCTCCAGGACCTGGCCGTCACTCTCCTAAGCCACGGTCCCCGGAAAGCGGCCACTTAGGAAAGCTGTCAGGGACACTAGGAACCATTCCTCCAGGGCATGGCAAGCACGCAACGAAATCAGGAATGAAACTGGATGCACCTAACTTATACCACCATAAACATGTCTACCACCACATCCATCACCACAGCATGATGAAACCAAAAGAGCAGATCGAGGCTGAGGCCACGCAGCGAGTGCAGAACAGCTTTGCTTGGAATGTAGATTCACATAACTATGCAACAAAGTCACGGAACTACAGTGAAAACTTGGGCATGGCCTCTGTCCCCATGGACTCTTTAGGCTACAGGTGAGTCAAGGAACACCCAGTGGGATTCCCAAAGCCATGGCTTCTCTAGGAAGCTCTTCCATAAACAGGCTGTAGCATGTCAGGGAAACAGCTATTGAACCTTTTCTTGTGAGAGCTTATGCTGGGACATGGTTTGAGGGCTTTTCCCCTTCAGAAATGGATATGCCCTGATAACTCCTATAGAGTCCTTTTTATCTCTGTGATCTGGTGCTGAAAGACGCCCTCTAACCAGGATTTTTATTGGCCTTGGTTATAAAGTAGGTTTTCTGCTCCTTAGAGCAGTGGAGATGCTTAGAAATTGCAGGTGCTGATCTACTTCTCCATGCACTAGGAGTTGGATGTTGGGGCTATGTCTCAAGGTCGGCGTAATAGAAACAGGTCTCTTAAGGGGTTTATGAGAGGACAAAAAAAACCCACCTTGTTTGTTGCAAGGCTGAACCCATTCACCAGAAGGGCCCCTTTCTCTTCCTAACAGAGCAATGGACACTGCAGTGCTGCCCTTGCAGCCAGTCCCAAGGGGACATTCTCCAGGGTAGGGCAACCTCTGCCCAGAAAAGCCTTTTTGCTGCATTACAGGCTGTTGGCCGTCTTTCCTTGGCCATTTGAATTCCTCCATCCCTTCCATGCTGCAGGGAGGGGGGAAGCTCCTTTTCTGTGGTGGTTTTTGCTGGTCCTGTCACTGGGTGGCTGCAAGGGCAGGAGTGCAGCTCAGGGCGAGCACGGTGAGGGATGGGGCTGGAGCAGCCACAGGGGAAAGTTGTGCTCACCCTGAGTGTGTCTGGCTCCCCAAGACTGAGGCTTTGGGGGCATTTCTTTGCAGTGTACCGGGGTGGGACAGTTAGTGGAGGCAGGTTGGTTGGGTCTGCAGGAGGCAGGATCGGTTTTCTGGGGCAGCAGGAGGGAGGCAGAGTGCAGAGGCAGCCAAAGCAAACTGCTCTTCAGGAGGGAGAGGCACTTAAATCCACCATGTTTCTGTGGGGAAAGGCTTGTTTCAACAGAGATGAGCATGGCCGTGCTGGGCCAACCCAAAGCCCCATCTAGACACAAGACTTCCTTCTAGCAGTAGCTACAGTGTATATTTAATGAGATTTTAAAAGGACACACTCAGAGCTGTCCTTCCTCTGGCGCAAACTCCCAGTTCCTGGCAGTCCCTGAATTAGAAGCTTCACAAGACAAGGGTTTGCATCCAAATGGTCTTGTTTGGCAGCCAGCAGTCTCTTGTGGTGGCTTCTCTGACTTTTTGTTGAACCCAGCTGGTGTGCTGCTCCCCCAGCCCCCCATGACTGTGTCTGTGGGTCAATGATAACCTGCAGAAAACAGCATTTTTTTTGTTTCCACTGAACCTGCTGCTGCAGAGTTGCATTTGATACCCAGTTGTCCTCATGTTGGGAGAAGCAGAGAAGAAGTTGTCAGCTTGCCCTACCTTTGTAGATCTGCAGCAATGCCTCTCCAGGCTTTTTCCAAAAAACTCAGCAAAGCTATCCAAGGGGCTGTTGCTCCTGTGTGGTGTTCAGGTTGTTTTTCCTGTGTGTGTTGGTGAACATGCAGGAGCGAGGTCCTGTGCAGTACAGCAGGTGGATGGTTAGGACAGTGGGAGTCTCATGGAATGACAGGCCAGCACGGGGGAATTCTGCATGGCCTCCTGAGCATGCCATGGCATTCCTGCAGGAGCCTTTGCTGCAGCCACTGGTGTAGCCAGAGTGTTGGCTACTGCCTGGCATCCCTCTGGCTACAGTGGTTGATGTGGCTGGACTTCCCCACCCTGCTGGGGTGTGATCTTCCACCATGAGGTGGAAGCCTCGTTCAGTTGAGGGTAAGAAGCAAACTCTGGGCATGGCAAGTCAGAGTTTGGGGTATCAGTGAATTTGAGGGTGATAGGAAGGACCCAGGTTTCAAGCAGTGGTCAGGCATGGACAGGTAGCCAGTGGATAACCTCCTGCTCTGAGCAAAGAGCTGAGGATTTAACACCACCCTTCTCGTGGCAGGAGATCTTGCTGGGGCTCATTTGGCCAGAGGAGAAGCTCCCTTTCCCCCCAGGTTGTTGGGCAGAGAAGCTGCTGTGCCCAGATTTGGGCTGTCTTGCTCTTAGCCTGAACTGTGGCACAGGTGGTTTGAGCTTTGGTAGAGCAGGGAGCTGTGGAAAATGTCTGGAGATAGATGTGTCCATCCTCTGCCCCTCTGGTGGTTGGCATAAGCAAAGCACTAATGTCCCAAGTTTTGTTCTTGCAGTGGGAAAGCAAGTCTGCTCTCAAAAAGGAATGTTAAGAAGACCGATTCAGGGAAAAGTGATGGTGCCAACTATGAGATGCCAGGATCTCCTGAAGACGTGGAGAAAAACCAGAAGATCCTTCAGTGGATCATAGAAGGAGAGAAGGAGATCAGCAGGCATAAGAAAACAAACCATGGGTAAGGGCTGGCAGAGCGAGGGATAACCACACTCTTGTATTGCATCCCCTGCACAAGGGAGATGGGTCAGCAGGCTGCCTTCCTCCCAGACATCTTGGAAAGGCAAGAATCCACCACACAAGTGTTTAGACCCTTGGGAGACTGGGGATTACTCAGGGGCTATGAGGGCTGTTGTTTCTGAAGGATAACCCGTGGCCATGGCAGGAGGTTGCAGCCCCAGAGGAATCTTAGAAATTGCTGCTGTGGTTCCAAGGTGGATAACGTGGCACATGGTAGGCAGGGGAGAATGCCACAAAAGATGGAGCTGCCTTTTCCTGAGTTTGTTTTTATGTATGGGATTGATGGGAGCCGTCACACTCAACTGTGGGGTTTGTTTCAGGGTTGGGCTGCTCACCCTGATGTCTCAGGACTTGCTCAAAATCTTCTTTAGCTTTTGATGTTGCACCCCTCTCCCCTGAAAGCCGTGCTGCGAGGAGCTTCCCAGTGGTGCCTGTGTCCAGCAGCAGGTCCATCTGGGAATGCCTGTGTGCCTGTGCAGAGCATCCCAGTGGTGCATGTAACACGTGTGTGTTTGTGTGTAGCTCTTCAGGTGCTAAGAAGCAGCTGCCCCACGACATGGTCCGGTCCCTCTCCATCGAGCGACCTGTGACGGTGCACCCGTGGGTCAGCGCCCAGCTCCGAAACGTCGTCCAGCCTTCTCACCCCTTCATTCAAGATCCTACCATGCCACCCAACCCAGCCCCCAACCCTCTCACCCAGCTGGAGGAAGCTCGCAGGAGGTTGGAAGAGGAGGAAAAAAGGGCTGGAAAACTCCCCCTTAAGCAAAGGTATGATGATATGGTCTGATTGTGTGTGGCAGGGCTGGGAGAGACTGCTCTGAGGGATGTCCATGTGCTCTGCTCTGGTCTCCAACATGCAGAGAGGTCAGAGGAATCTGCCTCAGTCCCTCTGACATGGTGGTGCAAATGCCAAAACCCACCTTGAGGCCCTGGGCTTGTGATCTGTGGATGGAGAGGCTGGAAATTCTCCTGGCAGGGTGGGGAGGGGCTGGGCAAGGAGCACGTCTGGAAGGGGCATGGCTGGGAGAGCTCTCTCCCCTGGTGCTCGCTGGCTCTCCACTCATTCACAGTCACACAATGATTCAGAGCTTGGTGCAGGAGCAGAATCCATCAGGATGCAGCAGAATTAAGTGCAGAAGACAAATCTGTCTTTGCTCTTTATCTCCATCTTGCACAAGCTTCAGGCAAAGGCCACTGGTGGCCTCTGGATGAGAGCTCGGTGCTGGAGCCCTCCTGCAGCAGCTCTGGCTCTGCGTGGCCGTATCCAAGGCATCTTTCTGTGACTCAGCTTAATGGCTGTGGCAGAGCTCATTTTCCTGCTCTGTGTTATCTTTCAGGGGACATCATTTGCAAGGCGCATGGAGCTCTCTGGTGAAAAGCATTTTGGAAGTGCTAGATAATTACTGTTAACTGCTAAAAGCACTTTGTCCATTAAAAACCTTTCACAGCTCTACAGCTGTCTTCTGAAAACTTGACACTTTGCGGTCTGACTCATAGAAACACAAATGTAATTTTAAAAAGAAGCTCTTAATTGACAGTCTCCAGTTATTTTTGCTTGCAGTGACCACATAGCAGATTTCTGTGTATTCATGTCAGAGCATTGATTGAAAGCCAGGTAATTAGAGGGCTTTCCTGAGCCAGGTTAAGCCAAGTTTATGTGATCCACCTTTCGGCGTGTGTAATTGGATAGGGTTTATTAGGAGAGTCATTTATAGTTGTACTAAATTCATGCACCTTCCCCAGAAATGTCTGTACACACTTTGGAAACAGCAGCCTGGGCTATGCAATTAATATTCTGACAATAATTTGGCCTGTATTTTAAGAGTGGCTTACAGAGGAGGCCCATGGTGTATGGTAAATGCCAGGCATGCCAGCAGCAGGATGGGCTGAGTAGTTCCAGTGCTGGGCTTCTCTGTTTCCACTGCCTCCTCTTGAGGTCTGGCTCTTCTCCCAGTGATGCAGGGATCCCCCAGCCCTGCCCCATGCCTGCAAAACCAGAGAGACATTCACCAGTGAGGACCTGCTTATGAAAAGTAGATGTGTCTGTGTCCAGTAGCAGGCAAAAATGGATGTAGTGGTCCCCAGGGAGACAAAGATTTCTGGATGTTGGAATCTCTCTGCTGGTTTTCGGTAGGATTGGGTGCTCCAGCTGAAGCACACCTGAGCTGGCAGCTTTATGGAGAGCTCCTGCTCTGGTTAGCCCAGGAGCCTGCCTGGAAATAGATCCCACAGCTCAATGAAAGCAAAGTTGAAACTGGGAGAGGAGCTCCCATGAAAACGCCATTTATTTCGGTCAGGAGCTTTAAAGAGCACTGGGAAATTGGAGCCAGTGTCCCAGGTTTGTCAACAGCCTTGGGGAAGCACAGAGAGGTGGAGGTGAGCCCGGAGGTGTCCTTGAGCCTCCAGTTGAGCTGGCTGTGGGTGGAGAGCACACCTTGCCAGCTTTCTACAGCCAGACTGGCCTTGCCAGCACAGTTATCTTGCTCTCCAGCCACTCCTCTGTGGCACAGCCCTCCCAGCAGTGGCCTTCCCCACCAAACTGCCCACTGCCAACTGCCCTGCTCCCACCCCAGCACTGCCCCACTGGAAATCAATGAGGCACCTGCAGTGATTGTGCTGAGAATTGTAAATATTCTCCCAGAAAAAAGCATTTCTCTCCCTATTTCACAGCATTTGGAATAACCCTGATCTCTGAGGCAGGGACCTGGCTGCTGCTGGCAAGCAATTCAGGATTGACCATCCAGTACTAATGACCTGCAGATCCAGCAGCACACCAGTGCCCAGCATTGGTGTCCCAGTCACCATCAGGTTTTTCCATGGACAGACAGGTTTTGAGCCATTTCCCATAGCTCAGTCTCACATTTCACAGCTCGATTGAAGTAATTAATACCAGCTCCTCAGAGAAAGGATTTTTTGCAAGCAGGGAGAGCATTTAGCATGATCTCAGTTTGGAATTAATTGTGTTGGGCCAAGCTTGGAAGAGGAGCAGAGCTGGTGGCTCGGACACCCACTGAGGTAACATCTGCTGGGTGCATTTTGGGCTTTCAAAGCTCTCCAGCCCCAGGGTTGAGTTGGAGCAAGCTGGACACCTCTGCATCACAGCAAGGTTGGATTGGTGCTGCAAGCCAGACTGGGGTTCCCTGTCCCAGCACTGGTGGGATGCACAGCTGAGGGTCAGGACTGGGATGCAGATGCAGTGAGGGGGACGAGTGCTGCTGTTTCCCTGCTGGATGGTGTTTTGTGCTTGTGACAAACACAGCAATGGGAGGTGATCTCAGAAGGGACAGGGCGTGGTACCTGGCGGTGTTTCTGGGTCACACTGACACCCAGGAGGTGGGAGCAGGTGGAAGATTTAATGAGGCAGGGCTCGGAGTCAGTCTGGCCTTTATGTGCAAGCCGAGGTCTCAGGAGATCTCTTGGCAATGACGGAAGTGGAGACAGTTGTGTTGTTTCATTCTCCTGAGAGGAGCTCTTGGAAAATTACATTTTCAGTGATTCCATATTCATCAGCTCTGCATTAGCCTGCTAGAGGTCTATGGCTGCAGTTTGGGGTGTGTGTGAGGTCTGCTGGTAGAATTAAAGCAACAGGAAAAGCTGCTCTTGGTACATTGGTGATAAAAGGAAGACTGGGGAAAATGCAGGCCCTGTCTGAGAGGAGATGGGAGAGCTGGTTACCTGGGGCATGCAGGAGGCTGAGGTACTCCATGGCTTTTTTGCTTTGGTCTTCACCAGTGAGTGCTCCAACCACAGCACCTGAGTCACAGACAAAGGCAGGGACTGGGAGAAAAAAGAACCACCCACAGTAGGAGAAGATGAGGTTTGAGACCATCTAAAGAACCTGAAGGTGCACAAGTCCATGGGACCTGAAGAAATCCATCCACAGGCCCTGGGGGCACTGTGCAGGATGAAGTGTCTCAGCCACTATCCATCATATTTGAGAAGTCATGGCAGTCTGGATAAGTTCCCACTGACTGGAAAAGGGAAAGCATAGCCCCCATTTTCAAAACGGGAAAAAAGGAAGGCTTAGGGAACTAAAAGCCAGTCAGTCTCCCCTCTCTGCCTGTTAAGATCACTTCTGGGCATCACTGCAGGCATCATTTTCAGGACGCATCTCGCTGGAGCCAGGCTGAGCACGTTCAGGAATGGCCTTTCAGGTGTGAAGTGCACAGCAGGAGGAAGGACGCTCCCAGCCACTGGCACAGTCCTGCTCTTGCTTCTGCCACAGCAGAGCTCAGGGATGTCCTGTCCTCTCCATCTCCCCAGGCAAAGCAGAACAGCAGCCCTGAGGAAGCAGCTCTGCTCCTGTGCCAGGCTCGTCGCCGTGTCCCCAGGCACACAGCAGCCCTCTCTTAGTCATGACTTGTCTCTAGCAGGATTAAGAGAAGCTTAGGGACTTTGAGGTTTTCCAAACCCCTTCAATTAACTTCTGGCTCACAGGATTCACAGAATTTGCCTGAATTTATGACCCATTTTTCCTTTAAATGCCTCATATTTTTTTTTCCAAGGATGACTCAATTCCTTAATGTTTTCCTAGCTAAAGGGCATCCTGTATTTTGATACAGGGATGGGAGAGGCTCCGAGAGCTGTGCTGGCACCAGCAGCAGACCCTTGCCTCTCAGAATGCTGCATCTTCACCAAAGGTCTCCCAGGCAGAGCAGGCACCCGGAAGGTTGTTCAGTTGAACTTTAGACCTCTCATGCCTGTAGGAAGAGGTGGAAGGGCTGTGTCTGGTGTTGGTTTGCAGTGCCAGTGTTGATGTGGGCACACCATGAAAAGGTGCTCTGCCCGCCAGCCACTGTTTAAAGGTTAAGGTCAGAGTCATTTCCAAAACTGCGATTACCTCATGTGCTTGGCAGATTCTAGGGTTTTTACAGCAACTTTCCAGTCATGTACATACAAAATCATCTTTTTTTAACCAGTGTGCTTTTAAAATAATTTTTTTTTAAATCTGCCAAATGTGTTTTATGTGACTTTGAAAGGGAAGGCTGCCTCTGGCTCAGACCACGCATGCCAAGGTACCAATTTGTGTAGGCTGCTCCAATGTTTGTGCAGCGTTTTCAGCACCCCAGATGAAAGGCTCTGCAGAAGGGCAAAGTACCCTGAGCTGAATTATTGTTGCTTTTGTCTGTCTCTGAAAATGGGGTGAGGGCTGGGCTGGCAGTTTCAGTCTAGTAATGGCACCACATAGCTGAACCCGGTGTGTGGGCTGGAGGCAAGGACCAGAGCAACATTCTGAGAGCTGGGAAAACACAGGAGGTGTAAAGTCACGGAGGTTTTGGGGATGGCAGCTGCCTTGGCACCCCGCATGGACAGGACAGGCAGTGGAGCTTCCAGGACATGCCATGCTGGGAGCTCCGTCCCCTCAGACCTCCATGTACGCTGGGAGAGGTGCCCAGGGGAGCTGTGGGGTGCAGGAACATCGTGCCTGCAGATGTGGGCCAGTGGAAAGCCGTGCTGGGCTGCTGTGGCCGTGGTGGCAATAATCCCGAGCAGTCTGAGCAGTGTCTGCACGATCGTGCCCTGTGGGATGGTGCTCCAGCCCTGCGTGCTGGTGTGCACCAGGAGCATGGTGAGATGGTGATGGTGATGATGGTGGCCTGGCTCTGCTGCCTTGGCCTGGGGTGCTCTGCCAGTGACTCCCCAAACCGTGCTGTGAGGAGGGCCTTCTCAAAGCCTGGAGACAGCGCGGAGGGACTGAGTTAGAACCTGCACCCTCCTTGTAGCTGTGTCCTGGCCTCGTTCAGGCTTTCCAAGTGCTCCTTGACCAATCTCAGTGTGTGTCTGCGTGCCAGGACAGCTGCTGGTGGGAGCAGGCGGAGCTCAGGGACCGCGCTGCATTTCCACCAGCCCATCTGGGGCACCTGACCCGCTCCTCTCACCCGGCAGCCCCGAGCCCTGCCGGGCACCCAGCACGATGGTTCTGAGCCCCCTGGGCTGGCACTGAGCAGCTCCCTTGTGTCTCTCTGCACAGCAGGTTGAAGCCCCAGAAGAGGCCGGGCAGTGGCGCGTCCCAGCCCTGCGAGAACATCGTGGTGGCTTATTACTTCTGCGGGGAGCCCATCCCCTACCGCACGCTCGTCAAGGGCCGCGTGGTGACGCTGGGACAGTTCAAGGAGCTGCTGACCAAGAAAGGGAACTACAGGTAAGGGCTGCTCCTCGCTGGTGGTGACCCCCAGCAGATGCCACTGCCAGGGCACAGCAGCGTTGCCCCCACAAAAAGGGAGGGTTGGTGGAGGTAGGTCAGGAGGGCTTCCTCAGGACGTGCTGTGTGGGAATGTGGCAGCCCAGCCAGGGTGCTGTGGCTGAAGAGGCAGGTTAGCAGGGGTGAGGGAGGTCGGGTTTTGCAGCAGAAATGCCCTGCGTCATGGTTTGCACCTCCAGCAGGAGCTGCTGAGCTGCCCTGTGGGTTCCTGGGCAGGTGTGGAGCAGCATCAGTCAGTGCTCAGTGATGCTGTGGGGACTCTCTGAATTTAGAGCTGTTTTGGCTCCTCTCAAAGTTCCCTCTGGTGAGGACAGGGAGGCTGGGTCCTGCCGGAGTCCCACAGCAGCCAGACATGGGGCATAGAGCTCTCAAAGTTCCCTCTTCCAAATAGGAGCTGCCATGGGAAAGCCTGCCTAGAAATGCTCCACCAACACAGGTGCCTCAGCCACTGCTTTTGAGAGAGCTGTGAATGGGCTTGGATTCAGGGCTGGAGTCCTGGCCATGCTAACGTGGATTCTGACCACTTTTTGTGTTCACTGTTGAGGGCAGGAGTGTGGCCTCAGTTCCCTCCATGTCTGGGGGAGCAGCTTCCTGTGCTCCACGAGCTCAGAGCCATGGAAGGGCTGTACCCAGGTTTGGGGATCATGGTGCCCTATGACCATTCACCTGCTTTTTTCCCCTCTCCCCCCTCCACGTTTCTGTTTTTTTCAGGTATTACTTTAAGAAAGTGAGCGATGAGTTCGACTGTGGTGTGGTCTTCGAGGAGGTGCGGGAGGATGACACCATCCTGCCCATCTTCGAAGAGAAGATCATCGGGAAGGTGGAGAAGATTGATTAGGCCCCAGGGCAGTGAGGACAGGACTGTGAAGGACTCTGGGACCGGAGGAGAAGGCCTGGGGCGGACGCTGGCAGTGCTGCCTCCACGGGCACCAGGCGAGCCCAGGGCGGAGAGCGGCAGCTCCGCTTTCCAGCACGGATCTGGGCAAGCTCCAGGATGCCAGTGGATGCCCTTTCACCCCACAAACCTGCCAGTGGGAGCCTGGGCTCCCTCTCCATACCGAATATAAGTGTAATGTAGCATTGTACAGTGCATTAGAAAGTGTAATATGACCTTGTTTACTAAAGCTGCATATTTTTGATATATTGTAATAAAAGGAAAATATTTCCAATGTCACAGTGCTCTTATGTAAATGTAAAACATACAGGTACTGCAGAACTCACCCAAAGTGTACAGCCATCCATCAGACTCCGGCTGCTCCGCGCTTTCCCGGCACCCTGCCCCGTTTTCCCGGCGTGGATGGCTCTGGAGCACCGTGGGGTAGTGGGGTAGAGCCACCCGAGGGACACCGGCGTGCAAGGGGCAGCCCCGCTCCAAAGGGGCTGTGAAGATCATTGAGCCATTTGGAAGGAGTCATCCGTGGCCTCCTTGGCAGGCTCAGCTGCTGGACATGGTAGGATGGGTCTTTTTTTTCTCCTCCTGAGTTTCCTTGCGACCGAGTAAATCCCCAAGGGATAGAAGGGTCAGTGCCTGTCAGGACTGGGGGCTTCCTGCGGAGTGAGGACCAGCTCGGAGCCAGGGTGGCAGGCTGGATGCTGGCATCCCACAGCCTGCACGCTCCTGTGTGTCCCCGTGTCCCTGTGGAGAAGGAAGTGCTTCCCAGGAGGGTGCTGCAGTTCTGCAGAGGGCTGGCACCTGTGTGCCTGGTGCAGACATGCCCAGACCCCTGGGCCAAGATGTGGTGTTGGGCAGGGCTCTCTTCAGTAGAGCCGTAATGGGGAGGGGAAATCATGAGACATGAAAGCTGGAGACAAAATCTGTCTTTTTATGAGTCCTGCATCTTTTGTCAGCTTCTGTGTCTCAGGGAAGGCAGCAGGGCGCTGCACCAGGGGGGTCGTTGATGCCAGTTTGTGGCTCCTGCAGGGCCAGCAGGCAGCCCTGGGAAGCCTCCTGGGCTTACTCGGCCGCAAGGAAGCCGGGGCTGTGCCGGTGCTCCTCCAGTCCTGCCTTCGCCCAGCCCAGGCCCTGCTGCTCCGGCACGGGCACGGCTCTGTGCCAGCTCCTTTAGAGAGCCCTTGCCCACCCACAGAAACGGGGGTGGCCCCAAAGGCCGGGGGATCCCTGGTGGCGCTGGCCCTGCTCAGCGCCATTCCCAGCCCCAGCAGTGGTGCAGCTGCCGGGACCCCTTGGCACCGCGCCGGGATCGACTCTGCCTGTTGTACATGTCACCGAGTGCCTTTAAAACACGCTTCTGGACTTGCCTAATACACTGTGTGAAGTCCAGCGAAATCTGCAAATGTTTTCAGCCCGGGAACAGTGTTATGAGGGGTTTTACTCCCTGTTTTTTGAAGTTCTGATGGTGGTGTGTCTGGTGAGGTTGTTGGCGTGCCCGGGATTTCCGTCTCCCCCTTTTTTTTCGGGGGGTCCCTGTAAATATGTACAGCGGCCGTGCAGCCCCGGCATTTCCTCTGCATTCTCATGTGCTGACTTGTACTATGATCTTTTCAAAGGTACTTGGATAAAATGAAATAAAACCCCACATCCCACTGCCTGCTGCTTTTTTTCCTTCCCCGTGGAGCAGACCCAGGCCCTCAGCAGCCTCTGGGGTGGACAGAGGATGGGTCAGGTCTGGCTAAGGGTCTGGGCACAGGGCAGGGCTGGGGCTGCTCTGGGCTCCCAGGAGGGGTGGCCGAGCACGTCCTGGCCCCAGGGGACCAACATGTTGCCCCTGAAGGAATGGCTCAGCGGAGAGGGGACAGTGCTGGAGTTGCCAGAGGCTACAAGCCAGGCTTGTGTGCCTGTAGAACCCCCTGTTGCCTGCCTTGGCTGTGACAGCAGCTCCTGGGGATTCCCTGGGTCTGGGATGTCATGGAGGGACCCCAGCTGATCCCCCATCACCTGAACCCCACCAGTCCAGCACCAGGGCCAGCATGGAGAGCTCCTTGGCCACCTCGTGCCGTGCGGGGTTGCTGGGATGGATGAGTGCTGTGGCACAGCTGCCCCAGGGGGACAGAGGGTCTGCCCGTTATCAGCCCTGCTGTGTCCCCTGGACAGGTGGGTGCACCCAGCACATGGAGACACAGACACAGACCAGAGCCCACGTTGTTTCCAGGTGGTTTATAGCACATGCCCGAGGGACAGGGCTCACAGCTCATCCCGGGGTTCATCTGTCCCCGGCGCACTCGGCTCCTCATTGCCTGTGCTGTTCCCAGGGGTCTTGGTCACCTGGAGAAGGCAGCAGAGAGGATGGACACACATTCCCTGCCTGACCCTGTCCCCGTCCCCATCCTGCAGGCTCATCCCCTCGCCCAGCAGGGGCTGGGGACTGCCGTGGGCAGGGGGGCTGTTCCCTGACCTCACTCACCGGAGGCTCCTCAGGCAGTGTCCCCCCGTTTTCCAGGAACTTGGAGAAGGTCTCCACATCTCGGGTGCCCTTATACTCAACCATCTGGAGCCATGGGAGGGGAGGGCGCTGAGGGTGCCACCGTCCCCCAGGTGCTGGTGACCCCAGGAGTGCCCACACCTACCTTCCTGCCCGGCCCCGCGGGGAAGTAGTGCAGGGTGGGGTAGCCGTTGATGGTGATGTTCTCCAGCTCGTTGGCCGTGGAGTCCATCTCGGCGATGACGATGTCCTCGCGGTCCTTGTAGCGCTCGGCCAGCTCCTCCCAGGCAGCCGCCATGGCCTGGCAGTGGGAGCACCACGGCGCGTCTGCGGGAGGGGGCATTGCCGAGGGGTCTGAGACAGGGCTGGGGCTGTCCCGGAGGGGCTGAGCCCCATGGCAGAGCTCAGGGAGGGCCATGGGTGGCCCCGGCACTTACAGAACTTGACAAAGACGTTCTTGGTCTCATCGAACGCCACCTGCTCGAAGGTCTTCCCCACCAGGACTTTAACGGGCCGCGTGTCCCAGTCCTCGGGGGGCTCCGCACTCAGCAGGTGAGGCTGTGGGGACAGTCAGGACAGCCACAGCCTGGGCTGAGCAGTGCCAGAGGTGCGTGGGGCACAGTGCAGGCTGGGGCAGGGCTATGCTCCTGGCTGCCTCTTCCCCTCTGCTGCCATCCCAGCTCTGTGTGCCTCCATGGCAGCAGTCTCCTGCCCCCTTGCCCATAACAAATCCCCAAGTCCTCAAGCCAGCAGCAGAAGTATCAACAAACAGATCCCAGCTGTCACCGCTTGGCTTCTGAGCCAACAGCCCATCTCTCCCCACAGGGCAGAACCCATGGGTGCTGGCTGGCACCATGCTGCATCCCTCACCTTCACCTTGCCGTCCAGCACCGCCTGGATGAAGGTGCGAATGGCCGAATCCGAGAAGTTGTCCTGCTCCATCTGGTACTTGTGATTGCTCTCCATCTTGACGAGGCGCAGGGTGGGGGCATCAGCAGCGGTCATGCCAAAGAAGGGCAGGACGTTGGCGCCGTGCCCGGTCACATCCACCACCACGAAGAGCACCTGGGCAGGGAACAGGGGACACTGAGGCTGGAGAGTTCCACAGCCACCCCGCACGTCCCTACCGTGGGGCCCCTTCACCTCTCCCCGGAATCCACCGGCGGCTGCCCTGAAGCTGTCCCTCAGCGACAGCTGCTCCGGTGAGGACTTGTTGAGGAAGAGCAGCATGTGGTGGGGGATCTTGGCACCAAAGATCTGGTTGGATGTCTGGGGAGGAAGAGGAGGAGGAGGATGAGGGCTGGGCAGCCATGGCCCTCGCAGGACAGTGGCAGGGCTGGGAATGGGCTGTACCTCGTCGGTGAACTCCATCACCAGCTGCAGGCTGTGGACGCGGAGCAGCCGCGTGAGCTCGGCCGTGTCCAGCCCCCGTGCCGGGTCCACAGGGAAGTTTGTCTGTCTCTCATCAAACTGCCAGGGCAGGGGCCCATCAGGGCTGAGGGGAGGACAGGACGGCCCCACCATTCCCCTGCCACCCCCTCACCTTCTTGAACAGGCAGACAGTGTCAGCCGACAGCCCGTACTCCTGGAAGAGCTCAGCTGCCTCTGCCACACCGAACGTCATGTCCACCGTCTCGGCAGCCACCTCGAAGAACGCCTGGGCTGCCTCACCCCTCAGGTCCTGCACGGCCACCCGTCAGTGCCACAGCCACAGCCGCGGCCACGGTCCAGCCCCGACCTGCCCCAGCCCACCTTGAAGAAGCCAACGACCACCAAGTCCTGAGAGCTGACGAAGGCGGCGGCAGTGTCGGTGTCCTGCAGCAGCGTGGCGCTGGGGCCGGCCCGGCGCTGCATCCAGCGCACGATGCCCTGGCTGTCCTTGCGGCCTGGCACACAGAGCGGGGCCCCCGACATCACCTGACACCCCTCACCAGGCTGCCACCCCTCCCTGTGCCACCAACCTCAGCCACCCACCACCACCGTGGCACTGGCCGCCATCACCACCTCATACATCATCACCACACCGTCACCTGTCCACTGTCACCACCAGGACATTGCCAGCCCTCTCACCACCACCACCCTGTGACCTCCACAAAGACAGTGCCAGCCTCCCACCATCAGCCCCTGCCACCTGCCCCAGTGTCCCCCTCGATGGGTGCCAGGGACACTGCAGCCCTACCGGTGTATGCCAGGGGGTGGGTGCGGTTGCCATCGCGGAAGAGCTTGAGCGTGGGGTAGGAGGTGATGCCAAACTCAGTGGCCAGGGCTGTCTGTGCCGTGGCATCCACCTTGCCCAGCCGGGCCGGGCTGGACTCGTTCCTCAGCTCGGTGGCTGCCTGGGCAAAGGCGGGAGCCAGCTGCTGGCAGTGCCCACACCACGGCGCATCTGTGGGTAGGGGACAGCACTGATAATGGGGACAGGTTTGTCCCCACCCTGGTCTCTAGGGTGGGACTGTTAGGCCAGCTCCCTGGCTGTGTGAGCCCATTGGGCCCCAGCTTGTGCCCCTGTTCCACACCCACACCACACGTCCCTGTCCTGTGTCCCATGCCTGTGCTACACCCCCCTCACCCCTGTGTCCCTGCTCCGTGTGTCTGTCCCCATCCCACGCCCTGCCACATGGCCTGTGCTCTTGCCCCTCTGACCCACAGCCTTGCTCCTGCCCACCGCACCTACCCTCCCTCCTGTCCCTGTGTCCCTGTGTCTGTTCTGCCCACACTCAGCCACGGCCAGTCCCCCCTGCCAATCTTCCCTACCCCACATTTGCCCCTGCCCACACCCCTGCCCACAGTGGGGGCACTCACAGAACTCCACCAGCAGCAGCTGGTGCTCACTCAGGGCACGGGCAAAGTTGTGCTCGTGGAGCACCAGGACATTGTCCTCCTCCTCGATCTCATCTGAGAGCACTTCATCCTCTTTCTTCTCCTTTTCCTCCTCTTCTATCACCTCTTCATCCTTATCCTCGCCCCCCAAAGCCGGGCCCAGCCAGGCCAGCGACAGCACCAGCAGCCAAACCAGCCGGGACCCGCAGCCGCGCATGGTGCTGGCGCTGAAGATGTTGTCCGGAGAGGAGGACGAAGATAAGGGACCTGGGGGCGGGTGGTGCCGGTCCCCTGGGGCTCGTGGCCCTCCGCTACTGGCTGTCCGGCCCCGCCGATAAGGCAGCGGGGCCAGGTGTCTGTTTCCCAGACGCTCGCCGCCGCACGGAGACCTGGCCCCGCCGGCGGGACGGGGACAGGGCCGCGGGGGACGGGCAGCGGGGGGACGGGCGTAGGCGGTGGGGGCACAGACACACCAGTAAGAGACCAGTCTGTAGGGTTTAATGGCGATGGAAGAGCACAGCCTGCGACCGGGCGGGCACCGGACACGGCACCACCACGGCAGGGTCACAGCCCCGGCCCCAGCGACGGGGACGCCGTGAGGACCAGGCGGGCGTCGATATTTAAAAAAAAAGAGCAATTAAAAATAACTTTGGTTGCGAAGACCACGACCACGGGCTCTCACTCGCTAAGGGACCCCCCTCAACC
>VZTG01002465.1:131510-157964 GCA_013397845.1 Melanocharis versteri
CGCAAGGTGAGCGGCACCGGCACCGGCAGCTGCCCCGCGGGGAGGGGACACCGCGCCGGGGCCGGGCACTGGCACGGCGGAAACCGGGCACCGTCACCGTGGGGAGCGGGCACCGCAGGGAGCGGGCACCCGGTGTTGGGACTGTGGGGATCGGGCACCGGCATCGCGGGGAGGGGGTACCGAGGGCACAGGGCACCGGCACCGTGTGGACCGGGGACGGGGCGCTGGGACCGTGGGGACCAGACAGTGGCACTGCACTGGGTTACGCGGGCATCGGGGGCCGCCGGCGGCGCGGGCGTGGGATCGCCGGGGACCGGGAACCAGCGGGACAGCGGGCACCACCCCGGCCCCCGCACCCCCACGGGGCACCGGGAACCGCCCCACGAGGGAATACCCGCGGGCAGCGCCCCGGAGCTGCGTGCTCTGCTCCCCCACGCCGGGCTGGGGTGCTGCCACAGCCTCGGCTGAGTTCACTCCCTAAAACCGGGGTTCCCCGGGCCAGGGATGCCCGGAGGACGAGTGTCTGCAGCTCCAGCATCACACGCTCGCCCGGCTGCTGGGTGCCTCGGTCAGGTTGTGGTGTGCCAGGCTGTTCCTGGGCTGGGCACAGGGTGCCCTGGGGCACGGCGGGGTTCCAGGCTGTCCCCAGGCTGCGCACTGGGTGCCCCTGTTGTGGGTACCCAGGCTGTGTCCGGGTCACAGGGAGCCCGGGGTCGCGGTGAGGGCAGCCAGGCTGTGTCCAGGCCCGGTGCCGCCGTCGCGGGGCTGAGCACGGCGGTTCCTTGCCCGGCAGATGGAGCGGATGATCGTCAGCATGCAGGACCCCGACATGGGCATCAAGATGAGGAACCAGCGCTTGCTCATCACCGTCATCCCCCACGCCATGACAGGTGGGTCCCCGCGATGGGGTCCCCCGCGAGGCGCGTGGGGAAGGCGTGTGGGAGCTCCCCGGGTGTCCCCAGCGCTGCAGCAGCGCCCGCCGCCGGCGCCCCGCGCCGCTCCTCTCCCCGCTCCCCGGGTGCTCAGCGCTGCAGCTGGGATCAATTATGCATCGGCTGCGCTCGCACGCCTTTGGCAGGGCCCCCGTCACCCTGCGCGACCCCTGGCACCGCCACGCTGTGCCAGGTGCCCCAGCCGGGAACCCCCCATGTCCGGTCTGGGGGACCCCATTGCACCCCGCTAACGCAGCCTCTGTCCCCAGGGAACGACATCGTGGAGTGGCTCATCCAGAAGTACGGCATCTCCGAGGAGGGTGAGTGCCCTGGCACGGGCAGCCGCCACCGCGGGGGCAACTGGGGCTGCCGAGCCTCCACGCAGCCCCTAATCCCACTCCGCAGAGTCGCTGCACCTGGGCAACCTCATCGTGAAGCACGGCTACATCTACCCCCTCAAAGACCCGCGCAGCCTGGTGCTGCGGGCGGACGAGTCGCCCTACCGCTTCCAGGTACAGCCGCGCCGGGGCACGGCACAGCCCCAGCGCCGGGACCCCCGGCGGGGCACCGAGGCACCCCGTGGCAGGTGCCTCAGCCTCTTCCTCCCCCGCAGACCCCCTATTTCTGGACCAGTACCAAGTGGCCGGCCACGGAGCTGGACTACGGTAGGTGCCGCCGTGCCGCGGGCACCAACACGGGCTGCGACCCCTCCCCAGCCCCCCTGAGGTGCCGCCGCTTCTCTCGCAGCCATTTACCTGGCCAAGAAGAACATCCGCAAGCAGGGTGATCTGATCGAACACGAGAAGGTGAGCGGTGCCCTCCTCACACCTGTGGTGAACTGGGGGAGTCTCGGCTCACCCAGGAGCGGGGGCTCACCCGTGGAGAGGGGCACCGGCGCTCCCTTTGTGCTGGAGGGGCAGCAGGACCCGGAGCCAGGCAAGGGGACAGGCGCCACAGCGTGCCTACCTGTCGCTCCCCAGGACAACTACAACCTCCTGCACAAGCGGATCAACCACACGTGGGACTTCGTGGTGATGCAGGCACGGGAGCAGCTGCGGTGAGTGCGGGCACGGCCGGCAGCGCTGCGCCCCGGGGAGCGGCCGGGATGGAGCGCCCCTGGGTGCCGGGCAGGCAGGGTGCCAGCACCTCCCCGCTGCCTCTGCACGGGCAGGGCAGCCAAGCAGCGGCGCAAGGGCGACCGCATCGTCATCGACTGCCAGGAACAGGCGTACTGGCTCGTCAACCGGCCCCCGGTGAGCGCGGGGCGGGGGGGCGGGCTGGAGGGTGCAGCCCTGGCACCACGCACGGCCCCGGCCTGGGCAGCGGGGCTGGGGGGCACAGGGAGTCCCCCCAGCCCCTAGCGTGACGCTCTCGCTGCAGCCAGGAGCGCCCAACGTGCTGGAGCAGGGTCCCGAGCGCAGGAACTGCCACACCACCCGTGTCCAGCTGGTGAGTGCGGGTGTCCAGGCAGCCCCGGGGCTGCCAGCGGGCACAGGGCACGCCCAGTGCCTGTGCCGGGGTGTAGAGCTGCCCCGGTGGGTGCCCATCCACCTCACCCCGGGCTGTGCCCACATTTTGGGGTGAGGGGTGAGCCCCCGCTCTGCTAACATCCGTGTGTCCCCCACCCCGAGCATGAGGAGTCCGTGTGTTTGTCCTTGCACCCACCACCCCTCTGTGCCAGCCCCTCTAATCCCCGCAGGGCAGCCGTGCTGCAGGGAGCCCGGGGTGCCAGCAGCAGCCGCCAGGCCCTTCCTTGTGTTGTGACCCCACTAATGCTGCCCCAGCACCCCCAGGCTGTCCTCACTAACCACCCACTTTCTCTTCTCTGCGCCGTGTGCCGTGTCCTCTGCCCACGTAAGTGTCACTAACCTAGGGCTGGTGCCACACCGGGGTGCGGAGGGGGGGAAGCCAGGCTTCATTCCATGGGCTGTGCTGGCTGAGCCAGGAGGGCTGGGGAAATGAGGCTGGAGGCCACAGGGATGGGCTACAGGGTCCCGGGGTGGGGGACTGGGCGCCTGGATTGTCCAGGGTGGTGGTGGTGGGACAATGTCCCGGCCCCACCGTGCCCTCACCCAGCCCTGCGCGTCTCTTGCAGACCAAGAACATGGATTACTACAAGCGAGAGGTGAGTGGGGCGAGGGGTGGAGGCAGCTCCTGGGGGCACGAGCTGCCAGGCACCCCAACATCTCCCCTGCGCCTGGCCCCAGATCGAGTACTGCAGGAAAGCCATGGCCAGGACCAGGGTGAAGTCCTCCATCTGCCTCGAGGGGTGAGTGGCAGCGGCTGTCCCAGCCACGGGCTGGGTCCCCGTGGGGGTGACAGGGGCACCACATCCCAGCAGCTGGTGGCTGGCACCACGGCACCACAGCCCTCAGCCGGGAGTGGAGCTGAGGCTCTGTCGAGCTCGGGCACATCCCCACCACGTCCCTGCCGTGTCCCCACGGTGGCTGGGGTTGGTGGCCCCGGTCGCCTCCAGCCGCCACTCCTGGCAGGTACATCAAGTTCAACGAGCAGTATGTGCCCCACGACCCCATCATGTCCGGCTGCCTGCCCAGCAACCCCTGGATCACGGATGACACCACGTACTGGGCCATGAATGCCCCCACGTAAGTGCCCCAACCCAGGCCCCCCAGTGCCCCAACCCACAGGACAGGGTTGTGGGGTCAGTGGGGCCACGCAGGCTGCCATGGGCTGCCAGCCCCAGTGCTGCTGTCACCACAGGGTGACAACCCCCACGAAGCTGCGCGTGGAGCGCTGGGGCTTCAACTTCAGTGAGCTCATCAATGACCCCCTGGGCCGGGCACAGCTCCTCGAATTCCTCAAGAAGGAGTTCAGTGGTGAGCGACCCCAGCCCCAAAACACCACTACATCTTGGCACCCCAGACCTCCAAACCCACCATGTCCAATCCCAACACCACCAAACCAACCCACTACCACGTCCTGGCATTCCTCAGCCCACCACCCCATCCCAGTACCTCCCAGCTAACCTGTCCCAGTTTCCCTGGTTCCACTGCCCCAGCTGGCTCTGTCCCACAGGGACACATGCCCAGCCATGCTGGCCTTTGGGGGTTGCCCATGAGGGGTGCCCGGTGCCGTGTCCCCATTCCCAGCACCATGTCCCCCTCCCCAGCTGAGAACCTGAGCTTCTGGGAGGCGTGTGAGGAGCTGCGCTACGGGGAGCAGTCCCGCATCGCCGAGATCGTGGACTCCATCTACCAGTGAGTGCCAGTGGGATGAGGGTTCGGGAGGAAAGGTCTGGGGGTGGTCAGGCCACGCCGGTGCCGTGTCCCAGGGCGGGGCCGGGCTCACCGCCGTCCGTGGCTCCTCAGGCAGTTCCTGGCTCCCGGGGCCACGCGCTGGGTGAACATCGACAGCAAGACGATGGAGCGGACGCTGGAGGGCATCAAGACGCCCCATCGCTACGTGATGGACGATGCCCAGATGCACATCTACATGCTGATGAAGAAGGTGGGTGAGGGCGGGGCTGGGCACTGCAGGGCTGGGCAGGATCCTGACGTCTCTGCTCGCCCAGGACTCCTACCCACGGTTCCTCAAGTCGGACCTCTACAAGACCCTCCTGGCCGAGGCCATCATTCCCCCGGAGACCAAGAAGCGGTGAGGGCACGGGCCGTCCCCTGGGGCCCACCTGGGGTGGTCCCCGCCGGTTCTGACCCCGTTCTGCCCGCAGGGTCTTCCCCTTCATGCGCAAACAGCGGCATTCCAGCCCCAGCCCGGCCCTGCTCCTGCCCGCGGGCGATGCCGAGGAGAGGAGCAGGAGCCCTTCCACTGCCCCCGTCCCCGAGGAGGAGAGCTGAGAGCCGCAGCCCCCGCCAGTATGGGAGCCCCCCGACCCAGCACACCCAGCCCCGCGGCAGGACCCTGCCGGCAGTAGCACTGAAGGAGAGAAGCCATATTCCTTCCCCCCCGGCGCCCCGGAGCCAGGCTGACCCCGCTCGCAGCCCCACACCCTCCTCTCCCGCGGGGAAGCCGCACCCAGCCGGCCTGGTGCGGGGTCACCCCCTCCTCCCGCCCCCGCCCCGGGCACGAGACAATAAAACCCCCACGGGGAAACACTGCGGCTCCCGTGGTTTTTGGGGAGGGCGACCAGGGAGGCATGGGCAGGGTGGGAGGTGCACGGAGTGCGGGCCACTTCTCCAGGCTGGATTGTGACCCGTGCCCTGGGCTGGAAGCGACGCCCTCCCACGCCCTCCCACGCCCGCAGCAGCCAGCAAGGGTGCAGACCCCGAGAGGGGACCGCGACACGCGTGGCCACGGCACAGCCGTCACCCAGGACTCTGCTTGCTCCGAGGGGCAGCACCGGCCTGGCACGGCTGGGCAGGCACTCAGGCATTACTGGTGTGCCCACCTGCACCCTGGGAAGGACAAAAAGGCCTCTGGAATGGGGCTGGAGTGCCACGGCCCTGTGGGCTGGCAGGGGCACCGGGAGCAGGGCTGGCAGCTGAGCCACTCTCCCTGTCCATGCACTGCTAATCTGAGCAGAGGCCGAGGATCGCACGGCAGGATTATTCCCTTCCTGGGAGCAGAGCCCCAGCTGCAGGGGATTATCGCTGGTGGTTACATAAAGGAGAGGGGGGCTGGTGTCCAGCAGTGCTCAGCCCTGGAGCCCAGCCTGCTCCACACGTACCCACACAGCGGAGCTGGCGACAGCTCCAGCCCCAAACGGACAAAGAGGTGCCAGCCTGTATCCCGGCTAACAAACACCGTCGGGATGCTGGGGATGTCACCCCTCCTTGCCGCAGAGCCTGGCACAGAGCAAGGGGCGCTCTCAGCTCGGGGCTGGGGCAGCCAGAGGGCCCTGGGGCAGGGGAAGCTGCTGGAGCCTCGATCACAGGGTGGAGCTGGGCCCTCGGTGCTGGCAGCCGCCGGGCAGTGACAGATGGTCCCGCGCTCCAGGAGACCGCGCCTGCCACGCGTCTCCCTCCGGCTTGATCCAAATCCAAACCCCGGCACGAGCTTTTCGTGCTGATGGACTGCAGCGGGAATCTGGGGTGTAAAACCAGGTCACAGAGCCCCAGGCAGGGGGCAGGGACGGGCTGGCCCAGCCTGGTTATCTAACTCCAGCCTCTCTCCACACGCTCCCTTCTCCCTTTTCCCGGCCCATCACCTGAAAGCAGCAGGACAGGACAGCAGGCAGCTCCTCAGCCGTCAAAGCATCACCAGGACACCTGGATCCCTCCCAGGGAATGGGGGTTCTGCCCTGGGGAGGTCACTCAAAGGGCTGCCAAAAAATCCCAAAGTCTTGCGTAACCTCAAAGCAGGGCACCATTTACAAACAATGCGAAAGAGGGTTTATTGAAACCATTCCGGTTAGAGCAAGTCCTGCACGGCACAGACTGCAATAAGTTAAAGAACCAAACCAAACAGTCTCAGAGTTAAAAACCACACTAACACATAACACAGTGATACAGCCATCGCCACGCAGCTGAGTTATTGAATCAAGGCACAAAGTCATTCATTAAATACTGAAAAAAAAAAAAATTACACAGGAAATAAGCTGGAAAACAGACTGGTTTTGTTAAGAAGGTGCTGGTTTGGCACTGGTGCGTTTAATTGAGCTGCCATGGTGACATCTGCATTTCCAAACTGTCCGGAAACATTACTGGACAACTTAAAGCCAGAAAAGCTCCCCAAAGCTGAAAATCCAGCTCTCCTGAAGGAACATTCAGTGTGCCTGTGGGAAGGTCAGGTCTGGGTAGGGATCTGAGGAGGTAGAGAGTGGTGAGAATACAGCCCAGGCACCTTGCTCCCTGCCAGGGGAATCTCAGCAGGAAACAATCCACATCCAACACTCAGGCAGGACTACAGTGCAAGCCTGGTGTCCCCTGCCCTGTGCCATGCCCCAGCTGGCTGAAGGGCAGCCTCAACCCAGCCCTCAGAGCCTCTTACGGCTGCAACGCTGGCACAGGGACCTGTGGGGCTGTCAGGCCTAAGGTGCTGAGCAAAGAGAAACCCAAGCTGGGGGATGTAGCTGGGGAGCCTCCCTGCACTCCTTGACTCCCTCAGAAAACAGCTGGGAAGAGAGGCAGAGGGGCAACCCCACCATTTTGAGCCCAGGGTGCTTTGAAGGTTGTGGAGCACTCTCCAGAGAGCGTCCCTGGCTTCCTGCACAGGCAGGACAGCCCAGGAGTGGCTCCCGTGACTGCCCGGGATACAGGCCATGGGGCAGAGGGAGACAGGGCACCCTTCAGGCAGCCACTGGTCAGCTGGAAGCAGGAGGTGTCCAGGCAGCCCAGCTCCCTGTGCTGTCAGCCTGGGAGGGCTGGGGCTGTGCTGTGAGCTGGTGGCAGCAGCTGCCCAGTGGCACGCTGGGGCTCAGCAGTGGCTGAAGGGAAGAGCTGATGCCTGATGCTGCACATTCCCATCCTACAGTGTTCCTACACATCCTCCAATGTCAGACTCAGCAAGGGAGGGAAGCACTGGCCAAACTCCCTCCAGCACTGCAGAGCTTGAAAGGGGTTATTTTTAGGGCTATTTTTATTTTCAGGACCAAGCAGCTGGTTCAAACTGTTTTCAAGGCTCTGCACCTTGTTTCTACAGCCTGCACCAGCACCTATCAGGACAGGGCAGAGCAAACACCTCACGGTGCTACATGAATCTCCAGGAGAAACAAGTCATCTTCACACAGCAACCTGTCCCATCCCCCCAGGACACCAGGCTGGGCAGAGAGAAGAGTGCCTGAGGATCCTCACCCAGCATCACTTCAACTCCAAGGGCAGGGAGGCAGCACGGAGCTCCTGCCCACCTCCTGGCAGCAGGAACAGTGCTTGGAGAAGGCTCCTCAGCAGCTGCAAGGCTGAATGAGCAGGGAGCTGGCACTGCCACTTGGGTACAGGGCTTCCCAGAGCGGCAATCCCAGCTCCCAGAAAAGGTTAAAGTGCAATTCTACTCAAGCCAGATCCTCTGGCTCCTTTAAACCTGGAGAGGGGGTGGTGGTACCTCCAGGGACCAGCCAGCCTGGGCTCAGGGTGGATCTCTCACCACCTATAAGCAGACTGAGGGAAGGCAGGAACATGGATGCATCCATCAGGTGGGAGACCAGCTCCCTCTCAGTGTCACCAACACTGCACAGCCTGGCTGGGAAGGAAGCAGCAGAGGACACAGACACAGATAGGCTGGTGACTGCAGAGTAGGACACGTGAGGCTGCTCTTGGGAGAAAAGACCATTTGCTAAGTAGAATGACACTTTAACCTGTGCTTTGCTGGCCCAAGTGACACCAGACACACCACAGCCGTGGCTGGGTCACCACACACCCCCCACCACTACTGAGGCAGGGCCCAACCCAGGAGAGGACAATGGCAAATCAACCTGCAGCCAAGCACCTCTCCCCAGCCAGGAGAGCTGACTCAGAAAGGAAATCTAACACCACACAGCAAACTCCACTTCTCAGACATCCCAGAAATCATCAACTCTGGCATCTCAGCAAGCACGTTTTCCTCCAGACACACTCCTGAGTCAGCACAGTTCTGCGGGCACAGAGGGATGGAGGGGAAAGCCCTCCTCCCCGAGCTGATGACACTTCAGTGGTGGCCAAGCACTGAAGTCCCATCAGCTCTGAGGATGGCAGCTGCCCCCACAGCCTGCCTGTCCCCAGACACTGGGGGCGCTTCCCTGCCAGCCACGCTTTGGTTTGCGGATCAAGAAAGGCAGCTTGCACTGGAATCCAGGCTCTGGGCTTGTTGACAGCACGGCTGCAGAGCAGAGGCAGCCTCTCCCCGTGCCTCGGCAAGCTCAATCTCGGGTCTGGAATCGCATCCTGTAGAGGCGGTCCCGGATGTGCTGCTCGTTGTCCCCGGCCATGTGTCTCAGCCAGATCACCCTGCTGCCCAAGACATCCTCCTTCAGCTTCCTCTTCATCAGGGACACGGGGCCTGGCCCCTCACTGGGCTGGGGGCCCCGCAGCAGCACGTAGCAGGCGTGATGGCTCCGCTCGAACAGCGCCGCTGCAACACGGAGCACAAGGAAATACAGCCTGAGCCTTCCGTGCCTGGACTGGCCACCAGACCCACCACCACCCACAGGGGCCGGGAGGGACCAGTGTCCTCCTGCAGCTCCTCGCTGGAGGGCTGGAAGGAGGGGACTTACCAGTGAACACAATTATTTGGTCTGTGCTGTTGCGGAGCTCCAACAGGACATGATTGTAGGAAGGATGGAAAAGGTACAGCTTCTGGAGAGGTGCTCCGTGTTTCTGCAACCAATAGGACACTGTCAGGACACAGACTCACACTTTATCCCTGAGACAACACCAGCACCAGGCTCAGCTATTACTCACGCTCGACAGGATACACCCAGCCAGACACTTGTCCGTGTCAGTCCAGCTCATGCTGACTGATGCCGTTAGGACAAGTGCTGGGGTCTTGCTTACTGCTCTCCTTCCCACCCCAAGCTTCCTGCAAATAGCTGGCCTGTCTGCTGCAGGCAGGAGACAGATTTCTGCCTCAGGGTTGGCAGAGCGAGCAAGCAAAGCAGAGGAAGCTCAGCTGGTGCTTCAGCAGCCTCTGAGACACCAACTGTCACCAGCGCTGCCTGTCACTGCCCCGAGGGCTCTGCAGGCAGCTGAGCTGTGCACTGAGGCTGCCAGAGGCTGCCTGGGGCACAGAGAGGATATTCACGTGGCCACAGAGATCACTGCATGCAATGCTGCCATGGGAGGCTCCCAGGGAAACAGCAGCAACTCCAGAGGTACCAGGCCAGAAGCCTCCCACCTCACCTACAGTGGCACCCCAAGGCAGGGCAGTGACTTTGCTCACAGAGCCACCAAGTTCCTTTTCTTTACATAACCAGGCTGAGGATGACAAAAGCTGCTGGTGCCACCCCCACCTGCAGGGACACTAACCCCACACCCAGGGCAAGAGGCTGCAGTGTCAGTGGCACAGACAGATGGGAATATCAACACTGTGAGGAGGGGATAACTCCACCCAATTCTGGCCCAAAGCCTGGAGAAGAGCAGCCCTCAGCAGCACTCACTGTCTCATTGCCTGGCTCCTGGTAGTCTCCCCACATGAGGAAGGCAGAGCGGTGATCCGCAGTGGAAAGTGTGGCTGGGCCAGGGCTCCCTGCTCCCGAGTTCAGCTTCAGCTCCCACTGGACTGCTCCAGATCGACTCTCAACAATCATAACCTAGCAGGGAAGAAAGAAAAGGAGCTCACGACAAAGGCATCTAACAAGCCATGAGAGAGAAGTCAGGTCAGCTGTCTCCCCTCACACTGTCTATGGGAACAAGTATGTGACACATGGGAAGATGAGGAAATACTTGAAGCAGAGCATCACAGAGCTGTGAGACCTGGAGTCAGCCACGTTAGAGTAAAGTCACAAGTTTTGCTACTTCAAGGGGTTCAAAGTTCTGTCATTGAAGCCTCTTGCTGAGAAGAGAATTAAAGTGCTGAGCTGGCTTCAATAACCTGTTGAAAGAGAGCCTTAGAGCTTCCTAAAATCAGCTTAGAGCTTCCTAAAATCAGCCAGAGGGAACACATCCCACCAACTGTCCTTGACTCAGTTCCTGCTTGAGCTGTGACACATAGAGAAATGGGAAGTTAAAAGGAAGAGATTTCAAACCTTCTTCCTGTTGGGTCCAGTTTCACTTTCCAGGACAATACCGTGATCATCAGGTTTGTAGTAACCGAGCAGTGGCTCACTGAGGGAGAGAAAGAGCAGGGACAGATCAGAACCCACCCTGATGGTTGGGCACCCTTTGCTTTCCCAGTTGCCTCTATCCTCCCACAACTGCCCTGGTAGGAGACTTGACTGCCACAACACTGGGTTGGCCTGGTACCACCCCAACTCTGAGCCCAGCCACATCACAGCAGGCACAGAATGAGGAATCAAAGCTCTGAGCTCCTCCATCCTGAAGCAGCACCCAGCATTTGAGGGGACACAACACAATAAGCAAGATCAAGAAATGACCCAGGCAAAAAAAAATTGCATCTGCCAGGACACTGCTGTTGTTGAGAACCTGGAAATGCCACATCTAGCCCACACTGAGAACATTACCTCAAAGCACGGGACACGTTGAGGGTCCACATGGTGTGGAGATCTTTTGTGTTGATCAGCATAGCCATCTCTGAGTTCACAACCAAGATGTTGTCCCGTGAGTGTGCAGGAACTTTTGCCAGGTAGTGAATGTGTCCAAATCTGAACAAGGACAGAGAAAGGATTAAGCTTTTTAGACCACAGATGGTTTTACTGTGAGGTTTGGAGTTTTCTCCCTGTACAGTAAATCCAAATAAGAAACCCCAACATGCTTTCCCTGCCTTCCTGTGAATCCCTGATGAAGCCATTAACACCAACCCTCTTCCAGAGCTTTGGATGTGCTCCTAGTCCAAAAGCCACATAGCCAGGAGAGAAGAAAGCCCCAGCAGGCCATCCTGTCAGGAACACCAGCACCCTCCACTCCACCAGCCTCCAAGACATAACCTCACACCTGGGAAGGGGTAAGCGATGTGTGGCATGGTCAATGTGCTTCTCCCAGTGAGGATCCGGCTGGAATTTGGGAAGCTTAACTTCCATCCCAACTGCTGCACTGCACAGATCTTTCAGGGAATACGCATAGATAGAGTTCTCTGTGCAAAAATAATAATAATAAAAAAAAGCAAGAATGAGAGAGATAAGTTATCCTGCCCTTGCTCTGAACTCTATGATTTTCCAGATCTGTCAGATCAACTATATTTTTAGGGCTTGCATCATAGAGTTGTAGTGGTATTTTGAGACTCAAGCCTGCTATTGAATGCTTTTAACATTTTATCT
The DNA here is from genome assembly GCA_013397845.1 of Melanocharis versteri. Lineage (NCBI taxonomy): Eukaryota > Metazoa > Chordata > Aves > Passeriformes > Melanocharitidae > Melanocharis > Melanocharis versteri. The sequence continues at coordinate 143,205 of VZTG01002465.1, forward strand.
TTTCGTAATCCAAGTGTTCCACAGTAATCATTTGCTATAAATGACTGCCTAATCCTTACATGCTTGACATTTGTTAAATCAAATCACTACAGTACATAACAAACCGCAGTTTAAGCAGAAGCACCCCCCTTCTCTTGGCCCTGAACAGCTCTTTGACTAGGTGAAAGCTCCACACAGCTTGTAAGAATGCAAAACACACTCTGGGATGATGTTTACTAATCCTGCTCTCAGCTACAATCACTCTTTCAGACTGAATTCCCAAGCAGAGCTGTACCTGTGTAGAAAAGGAAGTAGGAGGAGGCGTGCAGGTGCAGCCTGACGTAGCGAGCGTTGCCGTCCACGGTCAGGCTGCCAGTGGAGCCGATCTGCTGGCCAGTTTTTCCTGAATGGATGAACGTCCTAACCTATGCAGGGAAGGGATTAAAGACAAAAACCAACAAGGTTAAAGCTGGTACAGAACAGCAACTGAATGGGAGCAGCACAGGCTTGGATGGAAAGTCTCTCCCTGGTTTTGGAGGAATGGGCACGAGTTCGGTGACCCCTCTGCTCTGAATTCTTCTGGAAGTTTGAAAACCACCTCTAGCATAACCACCTGCTCTGAGAATTTGCTACCTCTGTCACCCACCTTCCTTACAGACTGAGACTGTGGAACAGCAGCCCCAGCTCTGTAAGGACAGCAAAGACCCATTCAAGCCTAAGATGGAGATGACCTAATGCCAGCAACAGTGCAGCAGGACATGGGAAACTTGGCTTCACATGGCAGCTCTGCTAAATATTTTAAGTGCCCTAATCTACTCCTCCTTAGGCCTATGTGAGTCCAAGAAGATAAAAGAGCTGATAGGTTTTTTTCTATTCTTTGTGCAGGGTAACAAAGTCCACTAAAAACACTTCACCCTGGAGAATAAAGGTTAAAGTCAGGATCAGATTTAAATATCTGAGCAACAGTCAGAGTCTGGGGAGAGCAATGGACTTTAGGGATAAGTGAAACATCTGACCAAGAGAAACAGCATCCATTAGAGATGCTGAGTAAGGCAGGAACCCTTCCCTCTACTTTGAGAGGGAGGGACTGGGAAAGAGAAGGCAATCTGCTGCTCCCAAAGCAAATCTGGAGAGCCTGGCAGGTGAATAAGGGATACAGTTTGCTGGGGAGAATGACAACACAACTGGAGAGGGAGAGCAACACATCCACCAGCTGTTCCCACTCTCCTGCACTGGGAGGAGACACACACCAGCTCTGGTAGATCAGCTGCACCTTTCCTGGCAAGCACTGGTCCAGTGGCTGCCCCGGGACAGTGACAGCCAGAGGTATTTACACAGAGAGTGAGAAAACACAACACCTCCCTCACTGCACTCTGTGCTGCCACAGGAGACGGATCCTGAGAACCGGGGAATTTTCTGGGATGTGTTTGTGCTGCAGCTTGCAGCAGGCAGGGGTCCATAGGACACTCTGGAAAAGCTGCCATCTAACCCTCTGCACACAGACCCTTCCATAGACTGCTCACAGCTCGGTCCTTTCAACCGCAGCCCTTGAGAGCAACAAAGCTCCTCTACTTGAGTGCAGAACCTCCCTTCTGACCAGCCCTTTCCAGGCTGCACAGCTCCACTCCAGCTCCTGCATTTGCGTGATTTCTCAAAAGAGAACATACTTTTCCTTAAGTCGGCAGAGTGCTTGCCAAATCCAGAGGGAGGAAGGGATTTCATACCAAGATAGCAAGAGAGCTTAAATGGAAAACAGATCAAAAGGCAGTCTTGCAGAACAAAGGCTACATTCAAACATTTCTTGGCCGCCTAAGATTAAAAAAACAAAAGTCTTGAGATAACTGGGATAGCGAAAGCAAGGAGGAAAGAAAACAGAGAGAACTGTAGGAGGTGGAAAAGATAGAATTTCTGATGACTCTGGCAAGAACAATGCCTTGGACAGCAAAACCCTACTTTCTTGTGAAAGACATTGGCCAAGATGGCCAACGGCACCTGGCTTGTACCAGCCATAGTGTGGCCAAGAAGTGCTTCTGCCCTTGCACTGAGCACATGTCCTGGGAGGTGAGACTGAGGGAGCTGGGGGTCTCAGCCTGGAGAAAAGGAGGCTCAGGGGGGACCTCACTCTGCAGAACTCCCTGACAGAAGGGCAGAGCAAGGTGGGAGTCAGGCTCTGCTCCCAGGGAAAAAGGGACAGGACAAGGGGAAATGGCCTCAAGCTGTGCAAGGGGAGGCTCAGGCTGGACATCAGGAGGAAATTTCTTCCCAGAAAGGGTTATTAAACATTGGAAGGGGCAGCCCGGGGAGGTGGTGGAGTCACCATTGTGGGAGGAGTTCAAGGAAAGCCTGGATGTGGCACTCAGTAGTCTGGGCTGGGTGACAAGGTGGGGATGGGTCATAGGTTGGACTTGATGATCTCAGAGGTCTTTTCCAACCTTAATGATTCCATGGCTCAGGTATGGAACATGAAGGACACGGGGCTCCCACTGCTCCCATCAGACCCACAGGGAGCTGTAACTTGTGTGCTTTGAACAGGACAGACTGGGCATGTAGACGCTGTGCCACTCCATCATGGATGCAGATGTTTTAGCTAAATGACTTTCCCCTCTCAGAAATGGGAAGAGCAATATTTGGAGGGAGATAATACAACCAGCAGCTGTTTCACTGAATGAACTCAGATCAGAATTAACCAGCACACTGACACTGGGAAGAGCAGTGCAAAGCAGACCACAGGCAGAGAGAGGGAAGGGATCAGAAAAGGGCAGTGCTGGTACAAAAGCACTGACTGTCAGCTGTGCTTTGATCTAAGAGCCAAAGCTGTCAGGGTTTGTTCACTTCCACTTCTCTAAGCAGAGAAGCAGAAAACTGCAAGCTCATCTTGCCCCGGCTCCCTCCCCAGACAGCCCAGGAACACGCAGTGAGGAGAGCACACTGAAAAGGGGGAGGGATTACTGGCTAGCTCTTTGAGTTTTTTAAATTTTTTAAACCATAAAACACTCGTGTTGATTTGGGAGTACATCTCTGGAGGGTGGGAAAGAACCCACCCCAAACCCACAGAAACCAGAGGCCTCTGGACACTTCCTCTGATACTACACGGTGGAAATAAACAGCATTCCTGCCATCCCCTGTGGCAGCCACTGGGGTTATCAGAGCTTCAGGATGACATACCTGGCCTTCTTTAGTAAGAAAGATCATCAGGTCCTGCACTCCATCATTATCCACATCTGGAATCACTGACAAAGGAGTCAGCACAGTATAATTAGCTCCAAAGTCACCGGATTGCCTCCACAGAACTTCCCCTGGAACACAGTTAGTGGGAAACAGTCATTAAAAGGCATCTTAGGTTGGAAGATTATGAATGCTCCTGTTCCAGCCCATCAGCACCACAAACCAGACACATTTATGCTCATCATGGGGTACTTCCTTGCCTTTCTGCATTCCCAATGAATCCCAGTATCTACAATTTCATCTTACATTGGAAAGCAATCCTAGCTGCCTGCAGGAATGCACCCAAACACCCTGGCAAAAAGAACAGCTTGCTTCCCTTGTGTCTTTGTTTAACAAGCTTCCCCGCACGTTCATGGCATGGAGAATCCTTTGTTGTGATCCAAATCCCTGCTGCTGTGCCATTAAACCTGCACAGACATTTTGAGACCATAAAGCAGCTGAATTCTGACCAGGGTTGCTGCAACTCCTGGAAGAATCTTCTTTGCTGCAACTTGCCTCCTGCAGATGTTTCCCCACTGACATGACCAGCCACATCTCAGGCCACATCCCACCCCTCCCTTGTCTGAAGAACACACACTGCCCAAACTTGTTTGTAAACTGAGATAGCAAAGCTTTGCTTTTTAAAAAACAGGAGGTGGCTGGGGTGGGTTTCTCTTCAACAGCTCCAGACCAGTTGAGTGGCTCTATCCATCCACTGTCCAACACTGTGGGCCACTTCCCAGCCACTGACCAGTGGAATTTGCAGTGGAATCTGGCAGGGAGGACACTGCTGGGCGGTTTTCTTTCTAATGAACACTTCAGTGTCTGATTAGGTGCTCCCAGGGCAAATGTTTACCCTCCCCCTCACCCAGCATCACACACAGCAATTATCATTTCAGGAATGCAAAGTAATAATCTGTTCTTTGTCAGGAAGGCAGCTGGACTGAAAGCCAAGGAATTACAACTTGATGCTGTCTGCAATAATTTAAGGCAGGCTGTATTTCTAGTAGGATTGCTCCAAAGCTTTTACTGCAACACTGAAAAAAACACTTGGATTTGTTACTATGACAACAGATGTGAAGTGAAGAGAGCAGATTTCCTCGTTTCCTTAGGAAATCATGGGAAGGCAAAGAATTTTGCCCTCGAAGAAAATAAGCAGGCAGAGGAAGAAGAGAAGTTTTAAATTACCACATTCTACCTTCAGGACAGTCCAAAGGTACAAGAGTAAGACAAGGCTAATGAAATTCACTTCTCAGTGCAGAAGGCTCTAATCTTTGGTGGTTAGACAGCAGATAGAGTTCAGGAGAAAACATCTTATTCTCTTAGAAGAGCAGTCTGAGTTAAGAGAAACAGGTGACACTGGGCTGCATTCAACACCAAGCACTTGAGAAGCTTTCCATGCCCTAACCCAGCCCACAGGGAGCACAGACTGTGAAAGCAGCCCCCTCCTGCTCCATCAGCAGGAGATGGGACTGTCCTGCCTGACATCCACAGTGCCACGGTGCCTCCTCAGAGCCCGGGGTCACGGCACCAGCACGGCAAGAGGAGCCAAGATGGAAATCAGACAAGTGCCTAGACTATAAATCTAACCTGGGTGAAAGGGTTGGATTTTTTTGGTCTGGAAGGAATAATAAAATCAGAACTTAGAAGACTGAGTTCAGCTCTCACTTCAAGCAGCCACAGAGGACACAGAGACATTTTTCCCTGTCAGACGTTCTCCAGGTTGGAGTTCTGCTTTGTCTATTTAGTGATTTCTCACACAGAAGCAGTTCCATACATCTGATCACCGTGGTGCCCTTTCTGCCATATTCCTCAGGAGACCAGAACCACCCACAGGGCTCACAGTTCAGGCTGCTGGAGGATCAGATGAAGAGAGAAGCTGTAACAAAACCCTTACTCCTGCCATCTTCCTTGAGGCTCTGCTTTTGGCTATGGCAGAGATGGAATAATACACAGCTACAAAGACTTTTGCTTTGACCTGGAACAGTTAATCTTAAGCTCCTGTGTGTCCCAGTTTGCTGGTAAGATAAACATGCAGGAATGTCAAATGTCCCACACAAATGGGAGCATGCACTCCTACACTTCCCTTCCTGCCCGCTCGGGTCACTTCTCGTGGCAATGAAGAAAGCAGGATTTAACACAACTTCAACTAATAAAAAACCACTAACTTTATCAGCATTTAAAGATCAAAACCACATCAGACACATTCAGATGATAATCTGCCTATCTCTCCTCCAATCTTCCTACAGGCAGGGGCTAGACAGCCTGGGAGCCCTGGAATCTCACCAAATCCTCCACGATGATGAATCATTAACAGCTAAAGATTGTGCTGGCTACTGTTTTTAGCACACTGTGATGTAAGACAGACTTCGCCTCTTTGAATACATTTAGCCTATTTAAATACATTTTATTCTGCTCTGCCCTCCTAAACCCCAGTCAACTACGCTCAGAAACCATTTTTAACCTACTTAATAGCAAAAAGGCATCAAATACACAAACTCCTGGGTTATTCACTTTTCTATCTGAAGCATTTTTTCCTCTCTTGCTTTTAAGTTATCTATGGAATGTCTTCTTTGCTGTATTGCTGTGACCTGTAGCTTAGCCTGGCTCCTTCTCTCCACACTTGCCTTTTTGGCTGTCTTCAGTTACACGCCTTTGGCTCCACAGCCAACTTCCTACACTTTGACCTGAAAGTAACTACTTCATTAATAGTCTAAAAATAACCTGTGCTAAAGCCTACACATGAGGGAAACGGTGCTAAGATATCTCTGTTGGTACAGAAACTTTCTAGCTCTGTGTGTATCTACGCTGGAAATTAAAAGCTACACCAGATTTTCCCCAGATTCCTTAGAGCTGTACCTCTTGCTATTTCTTTTTTCCAGTTTTGGGAAAACAGGGTGTGAGGGGTTCAATACCAGATACAGAGGATGGTATCCTAGGGAGAACATGTATTGTTTAGACCTTTGAACCAGTGCCCCCCAAAATGGAAATGTATTTTAGGCTTCACCAGCAAGGAGGGTTCAAGGTGCAGCAGATGATCACTGTTCCTAAAGTAGTACAGGCACTCCTTACCCCCACCCACGTTAGGCAAGATGATGATGATGAATTTCTCCACCTCTAAGTTTAGAAAGGAAGAAACCTTTCCAGAGGAACCAGGCAGAATCGCAGACTACTGAAACAGACTGGCAAGCACTTATCTTAAGTGCTCTCCTTAACGACTTTAAAATCATAAATGCCTAGAACTCCCACTCCTCTTGCCACGGCAGGCGCTCCTGGCACGCACACACAAATAACTGGGAAACGTTGCAGGTGCAGGTTTGTGTCTAACCCTGGAGAGTATAAAGTAACATTCACAGCTAGTGACTGCTCCTCCTGTTTCAAAAGCTGTGGGAACACTGGTCTTATGAAAGACTGGCTGGCACAAACCCCCACCAGAGCCCAGCCTTTGGAACAACGAGGCTGACAGCATGCGCTCCTCAATGCCCAGCAAGTGGCCCTGGCAAGGCTTCCAAGATAATAAATACCCAGTGCCCATTGTTCATGTACCAGCCAGTCATGTCACGCTGACATTCCCCCTGGAGGCCACCAGGTGAGGAAAGCAGGTGGCCCGTCCCCTGTGTGGCAGCAGGGCTCTGCTGGCACTCACCTGTCCGCAGGTCGACTGCTATAAGGGCCAGTGGCTTCTCCAGCACGAGGCAGCCCGGGGCCTCCGCCGTGCCCAGCTGCTGGATGCCACACTGCAGCCACTGCACGTCCTCAGCAGCAGGGCTCTCCCAGAGCACGCTGCCATTCGTGCCGGCCACGGCAGCAACGAAGGCACAGGGAGACGGCAGCCCTGGGGAGAAGAGAGATCAGAGGGAGCTGCTCCTGCACCCACCTTTGCTGCCCTGCACCACCCAGGAGCTGGGATTCACCCAGCTCCTCTCCCCACCCAGTTTCTCTCCCAGTCACTAACTGGAACTAAAAGAGAAAGGACAGCCCTCGCTAGAAGGCATCTCTGAGGCAGGTACCTTCATCCACACAGGACCTGTTGAAGCTGCTGCTGCCGTTGCTGGATTTGAAAGCAAAGAGCACATCTTGTACTTTGTCTTCATTCACATCGTCTAGAGCAAGGAACTGGTAGGGCACTGCAAGAGAACAGAAGCCAGGCTCTGGTGAGGACTTTCTCAGCCCACAGCAGACAAAGTTGGAGCAAAACATGAATTCCTAGAGACCTACTCACTGCCTTCATCCTGGACAGTGTAGTATCAGGACAAATTGGCTTTTATATTAAAAAAAGCCACGTACACAAGTACCAAGGACAAGAAGTTAGTGCCAAAGGATTTTTAAAATTTGCTATCCCCCAGAGGATTTGTCTTTTTTAAGAGGCAAGCAGCCAGAATTTGAACTATGCTGAACAAAGAACAACTCTGGTCTTGGAGTGGGGTTGCTATTCTCAAAGTATAAAGAAGCCCCACCCAAGCACCACAAAACCCAGACAACTCCATCTTTCTATCAGCTAAAAGCAGCTTTCTTGAGCTCAGAGTAGCAGAACCTGGGACGTCTGCAGCACCACACGCAGCTAAGTCCCTGCTTTGAGCACTATCTCTGAATTTACAGCACACATAGCACAACCCACTGCACACAAGATTAAAGAAAAGCTCTCCCAGAAGTGATTGCCGAGCCACTGGGGAGCAGGACCCAGGCTAAAGAGCCAACTAAAGCAACCAGAATAAAAATAGCTATAGTAACTATAGAGCAATTTATTAAAAAAACAAGATGGAATTATTCTTCTCCTCTTCCTGTTGGCTGTGGGGAAAAGGGAGAAAGTCAAGTGACAGAGGAAAAAATGCCTAATTGCCTCCAACCTCAGCTTGAACTTCAAGGGAACATTTTACAGAGCAAACTTCAACAGAGATTTATTCCCAGATACCCTTCCTCATCTTTTTTTGTGAACGAGGCCAGCCTGCTGCCTTGTTAGCACTTCAGAGCAGCATCTAATTTCTCCACTAGATCCTGTAAACACCTCCTGGAAGGCCACTCCAATTATGATGGGCCATTGCTTATCCAGGTCAGGTATTCACAGCTCTGGCTCCCAAGGGCTGCATCCCTGCAGGTCTGGCTGCACGTTGTGCTTAGGTGGAGGCCCACAACCCAAATCCGTGGCACAGAAAGGAAAAAGATTCTTGGTAAGTATTTATTCTGCTGCAGCGAGCTCACCTGCATTGTTGTAGTACTGGAACCATGTTCTTTCCGAAACTGGCCTCTCTGGGCAGGGAATGATAAAGGAGAAAGCAAACACAATGACCAGGCAGAGGAATAGGGAGATGAAGAAGGCGGCAGTGCGCCACCGCGACAGCCGGGACAGCCCCGAGGACTTGACAATCCTTCTCTCCATGAAGTTTTCATGGTTCTCCTGAGCTTTTACATCCTCAGTCTTCAGAGGGTGGATCTCAGCTTCTGAGTCCTTGTTATCCATCATAGCTCATTCATCAGTATTCAGATAACCTTCTCCTCCTTCACCTGCAACAATGGAAAGAGAAGTTAAAATACATTTTGAAATATATTTTAAAAACACCAATTGAAATGTTCTTCTACTTCCTGATATTCACACTGGAAACATTTAATGGGAGATGAGCAAACCAGTGTATTGTCACAGAGCTGGATACGACACATTCTGGTGCCGGAGGTCTCCCACACAGAGCAGTGGGGAGAGTCCGTGGAATGCAGGAACAGCACCAATCCTTCTCCAGAGGAAGAAATAAACTCTGCTAGAGCTGGACAAAGAAGCCTACAGACCCCACGCAGAAAGGACTGACTGGTCTGCAGGTCTCCCTCAAGAAAAACACCCCAGAACCTCCTTTTGCTGCAAAGACTTACTGCCACCTCCCGTGTATGTCAGCCTGACTCCCAGCTGGAGAGGTGAAAGGAAACACTTGTGACCTTTATATCCCAACATAAGGCTGCTCCCTACTGTAACGTGCACTTGAGCTTTCCCAGGAGAGAGAGAAACAAACACCAGCATATTCTGTATAGGAACAAACCAAAGCTATTCAACACCTTCTTACGTGAGAAAACCACTGGGTAAGTTCAGCAACCCGGCCCTGCAGAAGGCAAGAGAGTGATGACTTCCCTCCCTGGAGAAAAAACAAGGCAAGAGTTGAGACTAAAATCAAGGCAAATTTGAATTCATCAGACTGGAAGAGCTAACAACTGCTATTTTAGTTTCTCCTGCTGTAAATCATAACCTTGGGCTATAACTACAATGAACCGAGGGGTTCTGTGCTAATTTGCTGTAAAAACAGGGGGGGAAAGAGCCCTAGTCAGAGGAGCCTGTAACTCATTAGCCACAACAACAATAAAAACCCATGTTTTATACAGATTCTCTGATAGTGCTTCTTTAAAAAAATACCACAAGGGAAGAAATAATAACACATTCCAGTAGGCTTGGAAAAAGCTACTTGACAGTGTTATGAAAAGTTATATCAGAGCAAATAACCACAACAACCAAGCCAATTTTCCATGACCGTGCCCCAGCAGTCACGTGTCTGGATTGTCCACTGGAGCCATTTACTTCCCCAGCAGAAAAGAGCTTAAAGTCAGCACCAACACAGCGCAGAGAGCCTGGGATTTCAACTCCAACAGTAACAGGGCTCGCTGTGTCTCACATTTCTACCCAAGCTCATTTACAGGTTCTGTGAAACACAAGATGAGTCACCCTGGGGAGGCTCAGCTCCTTCAGGCAGCTGTGGCTCCCCAGGCTGTCCCTGTCCCACTGCAGAGGCCTCTTCTCTTCTGGGTACAAATCACAGGGGGACAGATCCATGGCAAGGCAACGCTGAGGCACAGGATCAGCAGGTCAGCCTGGCACTGTCAACCCTTTAACCTCAGAGCCTGCTGGACTTAGAAGCACTTACTCCAATCCCAGCACTCTGGCATTTGCTCTACATCAAGTACAGGATCTCACCCCAGGTAATTTAATTCAACCAGCACAATACCATGCAAATGAATCAATAATGCAGAAGTTGCATCTTATTCCAAAGATCTTACCCCAAGAATTTCATCTGCCCTTCTCATCAGCCTACCACCCACACGAGGGACACCTACACGAGGCCGGCTGTTCCCGGACCAACAGCAGGCACCTGCAGGGTAGGAAGGCTCCAGATGGAAAGAGGAACAACAGATCAAGTGGTGCTTTCAACCTCTGCCCCGAGCTGAGCATTGCTCTTTTACTGATCCAGGCTTTGAGCAGGTTCAAGGTACAAGGCTCCAGGCACAGGCTGAGCAAATGATTTACTGGCGTGGAGCAGCCAGGGCCACAGAGATGGGGACAGTGGCAGCAGTGAGTTACGTGACCTCCCCGTGCTCGGGCAGGTGGCTCGTGTGTCCCTGGCACGCCCATCTCCAGCGGCATGGAGAGAGGGATCTTCTCAAAACCAGCACCCACAGCATGGGCGGCAAAAGGGCTGCAGCACAATCCCACCAGCCTCTGCAGCAGAGCCCTCCACAGCCTCCCAGCACAGAGCTGGGAGAGATCCAGGGCACAGCTGAGTGCTTCCAGCACCTGTGAGACTTCCCAAAAGGAACCAAACCCAGGCTTCTCCCCTCTCTGTCCAAAAGGGACACCACCTAACACAGCACTGATGGCATATCTTTATGACTCACTATAAATCTCGCCACTGTCATCTAGACTGGGATGAGAACAATAGAAAAGCAGTAATTATCCTGACAACCCCAGTAATTCCCCTCTTCATTGCAGCGATGACCCTACGGAGCCACCGAGTACAAAGAGCGCTCAACGCCTTCAAAGCAATTCTCTCCCTTTTCTTTCAGGGTTTGAATAATGCCCTTTGCACCCCTGCCAGAGCAGAGGCGGTGCCAGAACGAGGACCACGAAGGTCAATGGCAAAGACTCAAACAATGCAGGAAATCCCAGCGCCCACCGCTGCCAAAGTACACGCTGGCAGCATGTGGAGTGGCCTGAGCTCGGAACAACAAAGAGGGCTGGTAATCAGTTTAATTGAAGACAAGCAGAAAATGATAGTGTGCATCTGGGATGGTTTTACTGTCCTCTAACAGCCGACATCTTGTCTCCTGCTGGAAAAGGACACAAAATAATTCAGCTGGGAAGTTTAACGCATCCAGGCACCTTTCAAGGGAACAGGCAGTGACAAGATCCTGTGTCGCTGCAGTGCAACACACACTACATGCAGTAGATCTGGAGACAGGAGAAAACATGGGAGAAAAACCTTGCAGAATGAGAAATAATTAGAAAACACATGCGACAGACCCAAACTGAACCCACAGAGGCCAGAGAGTGTGGCAGCACAGCCAGGATCTGCATCTCAGCCAGGGCTCCAGAGCTCCCCAAGCTTTAAAGGCTGCTTCCCCCAGCCGTGGGATGAGCTGGGAGCAGTCCCCAGCCCAAGCTGAGGGGGAATGAACGCCCTTTCCTGTACCACAGTAACAACAGGGACAGGACACACACAGCTTTACTCACCTTCACTGTCCTGTTTCCTGAAGCCACAGAGCAGATTTACAGATCTGATCTGCCTCAAACCAGTGATACTTGCGCAGTTAAACCCAAGGGACAAACCATCAGCAGCAGTCAGACAGAACTGCCCGACAAGCACGGAGAACCACAGACAGTCAGGTGTGTGAAGACTGGTGACAGAAACCGTTTAAGGATCCGTGCATTGGAAAGGTTTAACTCATTTTCCACCCATAAAACACCAAACCACAGCATCTGGAATGTCACCAGGCACCAGTTCTTCCCGGAAAATTTCTAGCAATATACCGTAACTTAGATTTGATGTTCAACACGTTTTTATCTTTCACAGAATGATGAAATCAGGTTCTGACTGGACATTTTAGGAAAACAAACACAGCATTTGGCTGGTTTGGTTCTGGTTGGTTGGTTAGTTTAAGCACCTCAGAGGTTTCCTTCCTGTCAGCCAGAAATTGTTGAAGCCCCAATCTGCAATCAATAAAGACAAAAGAGCCACGTTTTGCTCTGAATAAGATGCAACATTCCCATCACAGCTATTTTCCATGAGCAGACTGCTGGGTTTTGATCCCATGCACAGTGTGACACTGCAGCAAACCCACCTGCTGTGACATTCAGTCTTGGGTCATTCGTTCCTTTTTCTGCAGGCCCACTTACATCAGGACAAGAAGAAATAACATGTAACATTTTCCAAAACGAGCTTTTCTCTCCCAGAGACACTCAGGCTGAACACTGCATATAAGCTTATCATTTTGCTGGATCACCTGCAGCTCACAGCTCTTTCCTGACCTCAGGTCACAGCCAAGGGCTGGCCGGGGACACTGACCCGAGGAGACCATCCCTGCCTGACACTGGGGCACCTCTGCTCCTGGCACGTCCCTAAGGCCTTTGTAAGGACACGGTTTGTAATCCAAACCCCACCAAAGAGACTGGTGTGGCCCTGGCACAGGTGTTCCAGAGAATCTGTGGCTGCCCCATCCCTGGAAATGTCCAAGGCTGGGCTGGACAGGGCTTGGAGCAATCTGGGATCGTGGAAGGTGTCCCTGCCCATGGCAGGGGGTGGAATGAGATGAGTCTTAAGGTCCCTTCCAAACCAAACCATTCTGGGATTCTCCTGCTGGAGTTGTCCTCAAGTTCTTCTGAAATGACATTTAACCCTCCAGTGCAGACACAGCACGTGCCACAGAACACCCACAGCAAGGGAATTAGAAACTCCTCCAGAGCACAGCCACCGTGCAATGTGACACATCTGTCATTTGTAGGAGAAAACTCTTATCCAGGGCAGTTTTCACCACACACAGGAGTTCAAATACAGAAACTCAAACTGTTTAGGGAAGAGCAAAACAAGACCCAGTATTTCCATGAGAGCAATGGAAAGATCAAAACTCTGAGAGGAAGAACAGCATTGAAGCTGTGTGGAACTGATTACAGGCCAGGCCAGCAATAACAACTGAGCTGCAGAAACACCAGTCATTTATCATCCTAGGGTTTACAAGCTCCACTGCATCCAAGCCACTCCTCTCACCAGCTGTTGCAGATCCCTTGTGCCAACCCCAAGGGCAGCTGTCAGCGGGGTGCTTGAACCTCCCACATCAGAGACATCCCCAACTTACCCAGAGACACCCCCACCTCACCCACAGGGCTCCCCCCTTGCCTCAGAAGCAGGGTGACATCCCTCACTGCCAGAGACTGAGCGCACAAGGGACTCTGGAGGGATCTCTCTGCACGAAAACCCCCTGGAAAAGGCTGTGGTCATTTCATGTGGGTTTATTAAAAAGACAAAAAATGTACATTTTTTAGGTGGGGCACTCACTCCACAGGTCACAAATTCCATGCTGCCTCCTGCACAGTCCAAGGAGATTTATGGTAGCATGAATGGAGTGTTCAAAGGCCAGGTTGGATGGGACTTAGAACAACCTGGTCTAGTAGAAGGTGTCCCTGCACAAGGGGCAAGATAATATTTATGGCCCCTTCCAAGCAAAACCATTCCATGATTCTATGAAACAATGGCCTTCCTCCAGATGCTGTTGCCCTGCACAGCCACCTTCAAGAGAAACCTCTTTTCTTCCCCCAGAAGTGGCATTTTTCTTTCTGTCCCTCACACATACACACAGAGCAAAGCTCCTTCACAGGCCACTCCACCCACACACGAGACATCCATCCCTGGGGAGCCTCTCAGCTCCACAGGCAGCCCAATCCTGCCCTAGTACTGGGAAGGGCTGGCTCCAGTCCCTCCCTGCAGGACACGCTGCCCCTCTTGCTCCCAGCAGTTACGCAAGATGTTTTTGCCTTACAAAATAAGAAGAAGAAGCTGGAAATGAGGTCGGAGTGGAACACATTGCAGTATTTTTCTTTCGGCAGGAAGCTCTCTAATTTACGCCTGCAAACCAGGCTTGTGGGCTCCCGAGGGAAAGAGCAACAGGACTTTAACCCTCTCCGGGAAGAGCGCTGAGGCTCCGGGTGTGCTGAGCTCTGCAGAGGTGAGGGGCTTTCTTCGACTGATGTACAGACCCGCAGTCCCAGGTGCTGCGTGAGCAACTCCCCAGGCCCCCCCGCAGGTGCCAGCCTCGGGATGAAGGACCTCGGATCAAAGGCAGCAACCCGGGCTTTGGAAAAAAGGATTCAACTCTTTCCCAGGCTTCTCGCTACGGTTTGGGGGGCACTTCTCGAGCTGCTCAAGGCGGACAGCAAACCCCTCCGGGTCAGCGAGGAAGGCCCCAGGGCTGGGCTGGAAGCACTGACAGCTGAGGGCTCTCACCGGCCCGGCCAGCGCGGAGACAGCGCGGAGACAGCGCGGAGACAGCGCGGAGACAGCCCTGTCAACGGCCCCAGCCCGCGGCTGCACCGGCCCCAGCGCTGCCACTGCCAGCTCCAAGCTCCCGGGGCCGGCGGCAGCGCGCGGGCAGCGGGGACGCTCCGGCAGCCGGCTCCCTTCCCCGAACGCCCCCTCACAGCGCGGAGGCGCGGCCCGGGGACAAGGCCGTGTTCTCGGGGCGCACCCACGGAGGCGTCAGGAGCTCGCCTTGCGCCGGGAGCGGCCCAGGGCACCCCCGCCCCGCTCGGGTCCCCCCGCGGCCCCGGCCCGGCCCCCG
>VZTG01002465.1:158141-175641 GCA_013397845.1 Melanocharis versteri
GGACTGACACCAGGGGAGCACCGCGGCCGAACCGGAGCCGCGTTCGGGGGGAGGCGGGGGGAGGAGAGAATGGAGGGAGGGGGGAGCGCCGGCCGGAGCCCGCCCCTGGGAACGGCAATTAACGGCGGCAATTAACCGCCTCAGCGAGCTAACGAGCGGCCGCCAGGCTCGTGCCTGCCAGCGCCCGGCTCGACGGGTGACAAGGGCTTCACTCACACCGTTCCCACAAAATGCCGAGCCCGGGGGCCGTGGCTGGGGCTGGCGCAGCCAGGCGCCTTCCTGCCCTCGTGGGAAACAATCCGAGGTACAGACCAGCGAGCGACAACAGGCAGAGCCTCCCACGCGCCTAGGGACGCGGCTGCTGCCCCGCTCCCAGGAGGGGCACGCACTGCCACGGGCTCCATCCCGAGTCACCTCGGCCCCTCGGCACATTCTGCCTGACTGGCCGTGGAAAACACACCAAGGCTTTTGTCTGCAGCTCAGAAAGCCCCGCGGGGAAGCTCTGACTGCAGAGTGCACAGTAAATAGGCAGATGAGCTGTGGCTGTGCTTCTCTAGAGAAGAAACCAGCCCGGTTTCCCACTGCTTTGCTCACACCAACTATCTGAACTGTTAAAGTACTAAAACCAGACTTGAGCCCAGCTTAGAAACATGTTTCAGCTCATTTGGTCATCCTCAATGATAAACAGCTTTCAGAATAGATCAGGGCCAAATTTTGTCTGTTTTGCCTTAGCTGGGCAAGGGAGGCAACTCTCAAGTGCTGGAGACATAAAAATGAGGTGGCTAAGTACTAAAAGGAAGAAAAAAAAAATCTGAATTTTCTTTTAACATATATAAACAGAAGTAAAAATATAATTGAGAACCAGTGCTACTGGTGTGCTCACAAAGGGTCAGGTGGGTCTTTTGGAAAGGGCTGAAGCATTACAAAGGTCAGGGCAGCTCAGGGCTCCAGGCACAGCATGGCCCTGACCGCTGCGCTCACTGCGCCAGAACAAACACGGGGTGTCCGCACTGGCCTGGACTGAAAACCATCCATCCAGATTTATTTATTCCTACTAAAACAAAATCCTGTTAAACAGTACGTAACTCTGTGTCTCTACAAACTCACAGCTATCTGCCAAACAATAAAAATCCCAAACTACAAAAGATGAGTTGTATTCAGTAAATATAAATGGGAAATTTAGGCTTTGTGTAGAATGTTTATCAGACTATTTACAGTGCAACACAGATCGTTTGAGTTCAGATCTCGCCAGCTTCTCTCTCTTCTGACCTCTTGGAACGAGATTTGCCATTTGTGCTCTCGTGCCGCCTCTCAGAAGAGCTCTTCTCTTTCCTCTCTCTGTCTCGGGACTTTTCTCTTGAAGATCGATCTCTAGAAGATCTGAAGTACAAAGTAAACCATCGCTATCAGCTTCACAACTAAAAATTGTCAAATACCCACCAAGCAACATCTTTCCCTAGCAGGGCTGTGGGATACCAGTTCCATACAGGAATATGCCTGGCTACTGTGGCACGGGGTGTGGGTCCCCCATGACAGCAACTCTGGGCCCTCTGCAGGTTTCTGTGAGGGAACGTCGGCTCTGCAGCGCTGAGAGCACGGCACAGCCTTTGTTACTCCTTCCTCTGAGTGATCCTTTCAAGCTGTTGCCACAGGGGCTCTCTCAGGTATTCCCTGCGCCCCTTATTATTTTTCTGGGCCATCCTGAAGCGCCTGCAATTTCTTCCTCATGTCTGACTCAGCTCAGTTCATGGCTTCCAGAGCAGTTTTTCATTATGCCCTAAGCTACTGGCTTTCTGCTCAACTGCTTTAAATACCAACTGGATTCTTTCCTGGCTCAGCCCTGGGCTTCTCACTTTGCATCCTGACAAATGCTGGCTTTGGCAGCATCCCGGGTTCAAAGTCAGGATGATACAGATTTCTATTCACAGCCCACAGCACGGGCACATCTTCTCACAGCCACAGATTTTCAGCAGCGCTTCCCTGTGTCAGCCCACGCAGAATTAAGCAGAAGGCTTCACATTAGGTCTAATCTGAAAGGCTGTTTCTTGTGTGATTCCTGCCAGCTTAGGGAATAGCAGGATTCAAAAGGAGCTGATCCTGAGTGAGCTCAGCAGAGGCTCCCACATTTTATTCCAAGGCTCAGTACACAGGGTTTTTTTACAGTCATAAAGAAGGTACCTTAGAGGTTCCACTTTCATTCTTGTTGATTTTAAGGTTTGAAAATACTGCACAATTGATATATCAAAACCCGACAGCCATTTCATTTTCATTAAACTGTGTCATTTAACATCAATCTGTCTGATGACATTAACTCTCTACCTTTTCCACAACAATGCCTGCTGCCTGCAGACCTCCTACCCTGAGATCTTCAGATCCTGAGACACACTTTCCATTTCTTTCAGCAAGCGACACCTCAGACCAGCAGAACCTGAGGGCAGATTTCATTAACTCTCGAGGTGAAAACAGAAGCTACCCTCTTCCAGGAGACAGGGTTTTTCTGTTTATTCTCTTGTTTTTGTTTTGTTTTCTTAAACTGCTGCTGGCCTCTCCCCAGCTCTCAGCAATTTTGTGCAGGTGTGTCAGCTGGCCAATCCCCCTGCAATCTCAATGGGCTGGTTTGGATGTGTTCAAGGGTTCCGAAGTAATCCCTTACCTGCTCTTTAGTAATAGTTATTACAGGATCTTCCTCACTTCCTAATTGTCCAAACTTCTTTTCTTTATTTTTCATGTTCAAGACAGATTTAAAAAAGCACTTTAGTATCTCAGCCATTGGAGAATCAACAGTATTTACACCCCCCCTCAATTATTAACAGACTCATTTTTCAGACCATTATTTCCCTCCCCTTCACCAGGTATCTTTAAAAGAAAAGCTGTTCTTACCCCTTAGCCAAACTGACACAAGACACACAACAGTAGGTTTGTTTCTAGAATTGTACTTGAGTGCTGCTGCCTAATCAGGTGACAGTGCTAAAGCACACCCCTATTAACCAGGAGTCTTTAAAAAAATCCAGATCTAACCTCAGCAAGCACCTGTAGGTAGACTTGCTCCTGGGCTTAGAAGGGCGGTAAGGAAACACAGTGATTCCTGTCAATTTTTCTAATACTCTACACACACTTGCCTCATCCTTCCTCCAACACAGAGGCTGTTTTGCTGAATTTCAGAAAAACTTTAAGCCCTTCTTTGGACTAGAGTGCTTCTCCTCAGAGACAGAAGAATGGTATACTCCTCCTGTATTTCTTTTTCAGGAGGAAAAAGTGCTGATTCCTAAAGAATTCTCTCTCTCTCAAGCAGCCTTCTAACAGACTATCCCCCAGATCTCAAATCATAGACTCCTTCCCAATGCCAGTGCTGAGAAAAGGAATCTGGGAAGCAGGTAATAACTACAGAAGTGTAACATCCAAACTGCCTCTCAGGCACTTGGCTTTTACAGCCCCAGGGAAGCTCAGTTAGCTCAGGGAGGCTTCGTGCTGCTTCCCATCCAAGGAGCATCTTGAGGCTCAGCACTGCAAATCAGGAAACCTGCTCTATCTCCTGGACTCTCAGCTGGGATCTTGCTGTACAGCTGCTGCCCTCACATGAGGCCACTGGGAAATCCTGCTTTGGGCCAGGAGCTGGCACAGGCCACCACAGCTGCTCTGGAGAACCCTGCCACGCTCCTGCTCGCTCTACGGGCCGGGGAGGTCACTGTGAGCCAAGGACTCCCCTTTCCAGAAGAACTCCTGTCGGGAATACATACTTGTGTTTTGAACTCCTGTCTCTGGAGCCCCGGCGGTGACCTCTGCTGTGGCTGCGGGAACGGCTCCGGTGGCGCCTGTGTCGGTCCCGGGACCGGGAGCGAGACTTCCGCCGCTCCCGGGAGGCTGATCTGGAGCGCCTCCGCCTCCGCTCCCGAGACCGCGATCTGGAGGGAACACAGACTGTCTCAGTGCCTCGGATCTGCACCCCTGAGCCACCTCTCGGACACTGCTGAGTGACGAATACCCAGAGCATCAGCACAGTCCACACCCCTGCCCCTCACATCCCTGCCCACACCCAGGGCTGGCCACCCACACCCACACACCGGGCAGCTCCCTCCTCCTGGGCCTTGAGCTACCAACAAAATGCCACTGCGTTATTCAGTTTGCTGGGAAGCTTATAGAAAAAGCTCCCACCGTTATTGTAAGCACGTAGCAAGGGCCAGAGCAGAGCTTACAACCCTGCATCACTCACAAGTGAGGCCTGTGTAAGTAGAAGAGAGGCCAAAGGAAGTGGCCTGTGAAATTACCATAATCCTAAGAGAATCTTCCTCATGAAAGTCCTGCACTTTAGAAGATTTATTTCAACCTGCTCTAAAAATAAGAAAGATGCCAAAGGAAAGCAGTAGAGAGAGAGATCTCCAGGTCCATGATCACAGAGAATGTTGCCACAGCATTAAGGCAAGCTCTTCCCAAAGATGTGGGGGTTTTAATCTCAAATCTCTGTATTTTCACATCTGAGGTATTGTATATATAACAGATACTTCAGGTATTAAAACTATGGACATATATCAGGTATTTATTGAAAGAGGCCTCGAGGACATTCATGGGCTCACACTCTGGAGCACACAGAGCCCATCCTGGCCAGGCTACTCAGCACCTGCTCTACAGCCCAACAAGTGACACCAAGCTGAGCAGCACCGCTCAGGTGCCCACACTGCACTTCCCATTTCTATCTGGGAGCAAATCAGACACTGAGGCATTGAGTGAACTCCATTGGTGAGACCCAGGAAAAGCCTCAGTGGCTAGAGAGAAACACAAACAGGCATTTGGGAGAGCTGCAGAACTGGGCACTCACCTTCGACGATCTCTATTTCTTGATCCAGACCTAGAAAGAAGAGGAGAGTTAAGTGAGAGAAGTTTTGATACAGCCAGTGGGTTTTCAACAGGAAAATTCATCCACCCTGGCAGCTCTTCACAGGAATAAGCAATACCCCAAGTGATATATTAGTTTAAAAAAAAAAAAAAAGCTTGCAAATGAAACATTTAATTAGCTTAATTAGCTTCAATTTTAGGAGCAAGAAGAATTTGTCAAAAACTGGAAAACATGAGATTCTGCACACTGAGCTTCCTGTCACAACAGAAAAGGTCTAGAAACCAATTCAGGCACTATTTATAAAGCACCACAATGAACACTTCCAACTAATTTTCTCTGCATATTTGTTATATACTCTTTACTCCCTGCAGTCTAACACCAGATGGATCAGCTCTAACATTTTCAAGAAGTGCCACTCTCCAATCAAAAAGACATCTGCCAGTTTTCTGATTTTGGTTCCTCTGAGGCAGTTGCATGTTAAAGGGGTTTTAATGAAGAAAAAACAGCCTTTTCTCACTCCTTGTAATTGTTTACCAAACATTAGAAGGAAATTTGCATCAATAATTTTTTCCCTTTTGGGAAAGATAACTAGGAAAAAAGAGGGGACACAGCCACAAGAGAAGAACTATTACTGACAAGTGACAGAGATAAATTGAAAATCCTTAGAAAGCACTTGAGAAGAATAATCCAGGCCTTGCTATCCTTTCCCACATTCCACGAGCTTCAGAGCTCATGTGTGGCACTCCGAGCTTACTGCTGTCAGCAGTAGCTCTTGACAGTTTGTAAATAACAATGGCAGGCTACTTTCAACTTCTGCAGCACCATTACTCAGCACCACTTAAAATACCACTGCACATGGAAGCTACACCCTCCCTCTTCCTCCGTGGCCACATTTCAGAGCCAGCTGAACATCACACGCTGTCTGAACGGTCTTGTTTTGCTTTAATTAAGAAGTGGCTCCCCTCCCTGTTTAGAGACTCACTCCTGTAGCTGCTCCCCACTGCACACAGACTCACACGGAGGTTCCATCTACACCCCACAGAGCTCTTCTGGCACCCTGACACAAGATGTGGCTGAAAGCTACACACAGACAAGAATTTAAGAAGCTATAGAGAAGCATCTGTTTTAATAACATCATTTAAAACCATGACTGAATAGGATAAGATTAAGAAAATCTATGTGAACTGACATTTCTTCACAGTGAAATGGGATTGTTCATCATGGTAGAAAGTAAAAAAAAAGCCCCCAATTTAGAAAGGAATTTAGGTATGACTGTAAACAATGTGGAGCTGAACTTGGAGTCTGCAAATGAAACATGCACTGTGGCAACACACGTGACCAGGTGAAGGAGAAGTTGATAAACCAGGAGAGCAAGGCAGTAACCACACACCTCCATTCCAACATAACAGAACCTGACAGAGCAGCAGGACCTCCTGCAGATACCTGGCAGGCAGCTGGATTTTTTTGGTGGTTGTAATTACTCCAAGTTCTTAATATTCTTTTTCCTCCTGACCACTTTATTCTGAACCACCAGAGCACACATCCACAAAAGCCCTTCCACATCCCCTGAAAAGCCTGGCTGCCCTTCCATGCCTATGATCTGAGCAGGAATATGCACAAAAACCGTCTGATAATCACTCCCTAGAACCAGACTTCAGAATTCAGGAAGTATCCAACAAAACAGCAGTGTCCTAACTAGCCTGGATCTTTGTACAGCAGGAGACAAAAGGAGACTGCTGTCCATAGGAGCAAGAGGCTGAGCAAGTCTATTTTATTTATTTTTTCCTTTTTTTGTCCCTGTATCACAGAGACTTTGTGCTGAGTTTCATAACCTGTCTTTTGTCCAGCTTAACACAAAGGAAGTCCATTTGGCACCTCCACCAGATTTATTTGCTGGTGTACTCTGGAAGCAAACACCAAGGTCTGCACTTCCCAGCATGCCACTTCTCCACAGAATTCCAGTTTTTAGAGATGACTGGGCACCCAACAGCCACCAGCAACATCAAACAAGACTCGTGTTTATTACCACTAGGGTGGCAAACCAGTTCACTAATTCCTATGTGGAATCACAGTTTATTGACAAATTAATTACAGCTGTGAGAGGCAGAGTTTCACAAGGGAATCCACAGGTTTCTAGGGGTGTCACAGTGCCTGTCAGTCACCAAAGATCCCCAAAGTCAAGCTATACTCTTACTGAAGTAACACCATGAAGATGCTGTATAGGAGGATATGACAAGAAGAGTTCTGAAGGAAACATGTTTCCTGTGGTTCCTTAAAGTACCAAGTTCTGGATAAGAGAGGCTGTCTGGAAGGTGGTAGAAGTCACCAATAGTTTTTGATGAAAAAATGCCCCTGTGAGCATGGTGTGCACAGCTGCCAGCAGATAAGGGACTGAGAAATCTGGACTCCAACCTCAGTTCTGACACTGACTGTCCACTGGGAAAACTACTGTCCTTGGGTCAAGTTCTCATTTTGGAGAGGCAATTGATTTGACCTCTTCTGTATGGCACTCCTGACTCCTTCCTAACAAGTTTTTCTGTGGCACAAACAGGTGCCTCTGCACAGAGCCAGAGCAAAGGCCAGCCACAGTCTCTAAGTACTGTCACATATGGAAACAGCAAGAACTCAGACTTTAGGCCAGCTCCATGCAGTTCTTAAAGCTTTCCTATTTTAAGCCTTAAATAAACATTCAAAAGCAGCCTTCAAACCCCCTCATCAGATGCATCCACATATGGACTGCCTGTGAACACGAGAGGCTTTTTAGCTCTCAAGAATTGAGGGCTTGGGGTTTTTTTTAAAACCACTAAAACAAAACCACAGGCACGCCACAGGAGGAAGAAAACCAGCATTTTGAGAAGATGTGGATCAACAAAAAGATCCAGAGGGTTCTTCCTGAAGGCAACTCTGTTGAGCAATTTTCACAGAGAAATGACCTCCAGGAAGGAGAGGCACTGTGGAGACAAAGTGAGTCCAGGTCAGGCAGGGTCCTGCTGTGGGTCTGGAAGAGCCTGCCATGAAGCAGCTGCATGAGAAGACACTTCCCATTTCACTTCCACATCTCAGACCACGGCAGCAGCAACAGCAGTCCCTTTTGATTAACTCCTGCACTCATCAGGTAGTTCCAGATCCTGCAGCTCCCAAACTTAACTGCATGACAGTTGCATGGATAACAGGAAGTTGTGAGGCTGTCCATGAAATGCTACAGTTCTACAGAAAGCTGTAACATGAACTGCTCCTTCATATCACACCAGGCAATCCCCAGAGAAAACCCAAACTCCCTAACTGGAGTTATATATAACATGCATATAATAATATGGAAAATGAATAACAATTTGGGGCTCACATCTTCATAATACACTAAAATCACCATGCTGCTTCATACTGATATTTGTCAGCAATTCCAGCAATGTATAGCCAGAGCCAGCACCATCTCAGAGCACACTGCAGTTATAAATCTCATATTCCTCAGACAAACTCGCTCTTCAGCTGACTCTGAGTTTCAAAAATAGCTCTGCACAGGCAGCAAGGTTGGGGTCTTTTTGATGCAAGAAGTACATGAGGAGAAACAAGGCAACCAGGGAGATGCTGTGACAATCAGAACAGCATTCCTACCCAGCCACTTCCTCTGCCCGACCCCTGCAAATAGCCACCCTCCCCACAGCAGGCTGTTTAACTGAGCTGTTGACATACAAGATGCCTCTTCAGTTCAAGTACAGAAGAAATTGTTTTTCCAGTTCAGCTGGCAAGATGCAGAAGAGCTTGTCCTGAGAAAACCAATGTTCCAGCCCCTCCCACTTCTCAGGAATTACAGACATCTGAGCAGAAGGTGACACACATGGCTACAACCACCAGAAGCAGCCATTCCTTGGGATCCCTCAGTTTCCTTAGGAAATACTTGCCAAAGCTCTCTGCCAAAAGCACCTCACTTATTGTAGAAAAGTTACAAGTCCATTATTTGGCTCATGGACACCAGCCTGTTGTCACCTCCAAGCCTCCAAGCAGTGAGGAGGGCTGTCCAGGAAATTTCTGCATGACTACTGCCTTTTGAGCAAGCCTAGTCCTCGCTCATCTTAAACTTTCCCACTCAGATGCTCTGGATGAGGGTATTTTATCCAGATTCAGATTCCCTAAGACAGGGATTAGACCAATATAAGCCTGAAGACTACAGGGAACTCCCATCTTTCAGACACACAGTGGAGGTTAAAGTACATGTACAATCACTCTAAGGTGGGGAGGAGTGGAGGATTTGTGCATTGTTTTCATCTTTAACTGAATCCCAGGATGCTCACACAGCATCTGGAGCACATCCAACAGCCACTCCAGGAGCAGATGCTGAATTCCTGCAGTGCTCATGTACAAGAAATCAGATACTTCTAAACCAACTTCACAGGCCAGTTCCCAGGTTTCACTCACCGTCTGCCCATCCTCTCCTCTCGTTCTCTCTCCTCTCTCCGTCTCAAACGATCCTGGTTTCTCTTCTCTTGCTTTTCTGCCACTGTTTTCTAGGGGGAAAGAATAAATCCACATCATATTTCAGCCATATAGTAATAGGTCAGATTTGCAGGAAGACCATTCCAATAGTAAGACAAAGAACCATTTCACTGCATTTTATGTGCTAAGTCAAGCTCTATATCAAGGTTCTCATTTTTCTCAGTTGAGGCACTGACCTCAACGCACTGTGAGTGAGGCACAGGAATCACAACTCTTACTCAGCTAAAGGTCTCTGTTTGCAAGCAAGGCCAGTACCACAACCCATTACAAATCATTTCAGAAAACTCCTAATGGCTTCAGCCACTCAAGACCTTTTCACTGACAGAACCATGTGAAACTTCCGTACAAACATTTCATTAAGAGGTCTCAAAGTCAAAAAAACCCAGAGTAACAAATTTCAGTTATATTAATGAGAATGTCTGTACCAAAGCTCCAAGGAATAAATTACATCAGTGGTCTGGTTTGACTGATTCTGAGGGTACATATTCAGTTACCCAGAAAAGAGAACAGAACCCAACACAAGGCTAAACAAAGCTCCATTTCACGTTTTAGGGATTCTGCAATCGGAAATTTCTGAGCTTTTACAAGCCCTCTGCAAAGAACTCTGTATTAATTTAATAGAAATGTTCAAGGTCTTCAGAACTACAAAGAGAAGGTTTAAAACAGAGAGGCTTACCCTCAGCTGATCCAGTTTCTCACGAATCTGAATGAAACCCAAGTGTAATTTGCCTCCGAAGTGGTCAGCAAGACGCCGGTCGTTGTCATGGAGACCCAGATATGCTGAACAGACTTCACACACACGCAGCTTCTGCTGCTGGAAACTGGATGCAGGCATTGAATTTCGGTATTCTTCCTACAGGGAGGCAAGAAAACCCACACAAATGTCAGGGAACCCTTACACAGACACAACCCTCCAGGGAAACCCTGCAAAGAATTGCTTTGAAGAATCAAAGCCCACCCTCACACAAAGGAGGTGCCACACAAATGCTTTGTGGGCACAGCTAACCCGACAGTCTATCCCTGCAAGGGACTGGTGACCAAATATTTCAGAGGACAAATCCCTCCCCGCCCCACTCAGCTCTCTGCACTAGATAAAAGTTTCTAAAAAGCTTTTCATCCGCCACACCACACTGCCACCTTTTTGCTGGCACATGGCTGAAACTGCAAAATGAGGTGCTGGCACACAGGAACAGAGGTAGGAACCACCCAGCCTAGCCCAGACCCCTGTGACAACTCACAGGAGAGCCAACACTGTACCTCTGCCTCTTTCTTTTTCGCTCGGACTTTCTCCACTTCCATCAGGATCTTTTGAGACTCATCAACATTTCCTTCAGCTCCCAGCTGTTCAGCTTTAGCTAGGAGTTTTCCAATGTCTTCATTCAGCTCATGTACTTTCTCTGCCTGAAGAGAACAGTTAGTTT
The DNA here is from genome assembly GCA_013397845.1 of Melanocharis versteri. Classification (NCBI taxonomy): domain Eukaryota; kingdom Metazoa; phylum Chordata; class Aves; order Passeriformes; family Melanocharitidae; genus Melanocharis; species Melanocharis versteri. Next base: position 168,885 of record VZTG01002465.1, read on the forward strand.
TTAATCAGACAAAAATGTGATAAAGCTCGTAGGAAAACTTTTCATTTTTCTTTAAGAAATACTGTGTAACGAAATCATTTGTTGAAGAAGACCATGAATCTCCAGAAGTCCCCAACAAAAGGGACTGGTGGACTAATGTCAATGCAGTCACAGACACGGGGCAAAGAGAGAAACTGGATTTGGAGAGATCATGATCTGCCAGTCATTTCTGGCTTACAGGTCAGCACAGAGGCTACAAAAGGAGCTCCAGAAATGTCTTGTATTGGCCCAATTAGGCAAGTTCCCAAAAAGGAAACTCCATGAGCATTTGTTAAATGAAACAAAAAATCATGGGATGACGGACTTACTATTCTAAATTATTATGGTAACATTTCATAGCATGGGGGAGAAACCAATTTGTTTTATTTCCATGCTAAAGCAATCTCTTTTAGAGTCCATGGTGCTCTGTAAGTTCGTCTCCAGAATGGCCAGAGCAGCATTTGAGGAGGATGGCTGGAATCCCCAAATCCTCTGTGGAGCCTAACTGCCCAGTATCACCAGTGTCAGGGGAACAGAGCACCAGTGCTCCCACTGAGACTTTCAGAACCAATGTTTAATGAGAGGCCAATACCTTTGCAGACACTTCAGCACTGATCTCTTCCTGTGTCTCAGCCAGGCGTTTCTTGGCCAGTTCTGTTCTCCTGTCACACTCTGCAATGAAGGATTCCAGGTGATCCATCGCCTGCATGATCAGACAAAGAATTATGAATAAAGGTGCTCTCCATGCCAGATGTAGCTTTGACAGCCAACAGCTGCAGCCCCTGTTTAATGCACAACCAACCTCAGGAACAGATGCTTTGAGAAAAAAAACAAATGACACTTTGCAGACCAAGTAACATTTGACCCCTGCCCTGTAAACCCGACCCAGTTCCTTTACTCTGACACATCACAGGATGCTCACATTAACACTGCTTTGCACTGGAACTTCCTTCCTATGCAGGAGCAACAGGTGCAAAGACAAAAGCACTGGAATATCATGAAAAGGAAAGACAGAATTGTGCTTTCCCTTGATCTGCTCCATCACAGAAAGGTGAAATGAAAGCTAAATCTGACAAAAGTTAAAGTACTGAGCAGAAGGCTTTTAATGTTAAATCTTTTTCTGGGACACGGTACCAGGTTATAAGGACCTGGTACAGAGCAGCAGGTGTGGGATCCAAAGAATGCCAGGGAGCCTCCCAACTAGCTGGGCTAATGAGGTGGCAAAGGCCATAATTACTTCTACATTCTCAAGTCAGCAGTCAGGCTAACATTCAGGAAGGGGCTGCACATTCTGGACAGGTGACACATCAAGCAACATGATGAGCTGAAATGGCCACTGAGTTCTACTGTTCAGTGCAGTAACTTCAAAAAGCAGTTTCCCCAAAAGTAACTAAAATTTCTCCATACTTACATCCAGCTCAAAAAACAGGTCTCTCTCTTTACTGGCAATCTCATAATCTGCTCGCAGAGCCAAGTCATGGATCTTTGTACATTCTCCCAGGTCCATTCGCTGTTAAAAGAAAAAGGAGAACCCACATAAGAACCCTCCATTACGGCAACAAGCAGCAGGTATCTCTTGCCAACTGCACCATATCAAAATAAAGTGTTTTCATGAAAAGCAGCTTCCTCTTAACCTGTCAGTACCAGAACCAGCCAGAAGAACCACATGCTTGCCAGAACTCCTTTTCTAGGTGTTCTGGGAACAACATTAAAACAGCCCAAATGCTTTAAGTCCAGTCCTACTCCTGCTCTAAGTCCCAGGACAGCCTCAGAAATGGCTGTGAGGGAGGTGGGTCTCCTTCAACAAGCACCAACTGCAAATGCCTCCTATCCTGGAGCCACAGCAGAGCAAAATATACCTGCACCCTCTTTAAAGCTCATCTGGAAATGCACATCTGTCTCAGGATAAGCCCAAGTAACATACGACATAGCAAATTGCAGGACACACAGAGAATGCTTCCTATCAACAACAAAAGGACTTAAAAGGAATAAAGGCTACAGCCAGTAGAAATGCACAACCCCACACTCAGCAACAACAGACTGTTAATTCCACAGCCAGACCCTTCCCACATCTAGCTGCAGCCTGGAATTTGAAAACCTGCCCAGCAAAGCTAAGTCCTACACATAAACCTGTTTAATGAGATACTTAAGAGCATCTCCCTTCCCAGAAAGCTGACCTGCATACTGCCCTTCCCTCCCACTGCACTCCATGCTATTTGAATTTATTTCTTCTCACACCTAGCAGTTAACAGCCACATGAACCCAAGTAGATTACCCAAATAGAAGCTGCATTTCGACATTATTAATTTTTAACAAAGAACATTTCTCTTACTCTTAGAGTAGAAAAAAAAATGACATTTTGAAAGCCAAAATAGTAAAAGCCCTAATTGTGAGCCACTGTAGGAATGGCAGGGTACATGTCATTGCATGAAGGAACCCTCCAACTCCAACCCACCCTCCTCTTCTCTCACAGTCACCACCAGTCCCCAGGAGCCCAAAACTGAACATGCACAAAAGGTGTCAACTCAGTGAACTGCAGAGAAAGCTGAACTGGCATAACGCTGAATCCCTGGGGAATATCACAAACTAAAGCTGGGAACGCTTACATGAAACAATCCACTCAGGCAGAAGTGTTTAGAATGAAGCAAAGCAACTAAAGCAAACTCTAAGAGTTTATGCTCAGGTTTTCAGCAGGTGACTGTTATTGGATTTTCTCTTATAGGAAAAGAAAAAAATCCAGATGACTTGCCACTATTTAGCCTTCCTCATTTTGCTCAGATTTACCAGAACCAGGAGGCCACAGGCAGCAGGCTACAGAAACAGACACTGCATCCAGAATATTCCTGCTGAGCTCTCTAATGGCAGAAATCTAATGCCTACAAAAAAAGCATGTTGGTACTTTTAAAGCTTGATCATGTTCAACTTCAGGCAAGCCGCTTCAAAGAATGCTGGACAGTTACTGTTATTTTACCTCAAAAATAACTTTCTATGATGTGACACCTCTCTCATTCTTCTGGTCATTCTACTGAGATCACTTTCCAAGATAGGGAGAAAATAATGGTATTGGATGTGATTGTCACACATTATAAATATTCTTATCTGAGCTCTTCCTGCAAGCTGAGCCACTAACCCCCTTTAGAGAAGGGGCTCTGACCACTTCAGAACAGCCAACAATGCTGCTCTGAACCTTCCTATTCCTCTCCCTGCTCGTTAACAGGCAACGAATCCCTCAACCTCTTCCTCAGGGAAGAACAGTCAGTTCTCACCAGCTTATAAACCCCAAATCTTCCTCCATGTCCTTTGAGATGTTCTAGTGCAAGGAGACTTCCCCAGGTATTGCTCACTCGGGGTTAGACCACCAGCCCTTCTGCCTCAAAGCATCCTCTCATCCCAAGGAGGGCTGTCACTGAAGGGTGTCTCACCCTTTCCCTGAGACCACGACCTGCTCCAGTCAACACTGGCTGGTTTATAACACAGGTACATGAAACAGGCAACCAGCAGAGCCTGAGCAAAGATTTAACTCCCCCCACACACAAAGACTGAAGACATTCAGACGTCACTGATAATTAGTCCTGCTCACATTTGCTGAGAAACGCACATTCTGAGGTGTCTCTTATGATCTCCACTAAACTGGCAACTCACCACAAAATGAAATTTCCACAAAGAAGATGCTTTAATTGATCAGAGCTGCAGAGTTTCATCCAAGTGAAAAAGGAAAGCGCACAAAATCAACCCATGAAAAACAATTCTAGAACCTACAGATTTCAACTCATATTTCACAGTAGGGAATGAATTCCCTGGATGCAATTTCCAAGGTATGTTTGACCTGGGCAGCTTTGAGGCTCATCTGTCCACCTCTTAGTGGAGCTGAAATTCAGGAGAATTGCCAGCTGATGCCATCTCTCAATGTGCTACAATGCTTTCATTGACAGAAATATGCTCACCATGAGCTGCACAGAGAACTCAGCACTCACCACAAATGATGTGGATGACAAAGGCCCTGGTAACAGCCCCATGGGCTCACTAAACCAACTCCTGTTCTCCCAGAATGCTCCTCCATACCCACAGAGACCAAAAAGAACCACTGTGGCTTATTTAGTGGCAAGTTTAGACAAGTTTCTGTGGCCAAAAAGAGAATAATCACAGAAACAAACCAACAGCTCTTACAATCAGGAATACTGGAGCACCTAAACAAAGCAAACATCAACAGGCCTCCTGCAGCTTTCAGGAATATTCCAGAGCTTTGCTTACAGTCTGGACTCCTTTCCTTACTCTGCACCTGAAGGTCAGTGAGTGGGACTCCATCACATTTCACTGAGCACAGCTCCCCAAGGGATTAGCTTCCTGCTTGCCTTCAATCAGCTTCCCACTAAGGAATATCTGCACACATGGAGGATGCAGCAGTAAGGACGCCTTAGGGGAGGACACAACACAGCAAGCACCAGAAGGCTTGGAGCATCTGCTGGAAGTTTCCAAGAGGTCCAAGGTCCTGATTTCTGCAATAATACACCCAGAGATAGATTATACCCCACCCAGCTGAGGCAGATTCATCCATACAGCTCTTCCTTAGCAGAGTGAAGCCAGTGAAGCTGCCCGAGATCACGTGGAAAGACTGCACATTCCAGCTAAGTTTCATTCTGTACTGGCAGCAGTGACAGCTGAAATGCTGTTCCTGTTCTGGACATCACATGCTCTTTCAACACAGATCTGCAGCACCACTACTTGCTCTGGCCCCAGGAACCTGCTGACAGAGGTGTAGAGCTCCATGCCCACTTCAAGGCCATCACACGATCATGTGAGTGATCCACAAGACCACTTGAGCAGGAGCAGTCTTCCTGCTCCTGCAGTTTCTAAGCACAAACTCCACAGCAAGAGGGAAAGGACAACTCAATCAAGACAAGTAACAACAGAAGCAAAAGAAACAAATTCCTCAAGGTGCTTCTCTGCCCCAGGAGACTCACAATCCACCTGAAACACTTCAGACTTCCTCCATGCTTTGGCACCAGCTCACACCCATCACTTAGTTCAACCCCTTCAACTCACCATTTACCTCTTCCTGAAAACCTGCCAGAAGAGGTAGAAGGCAGCCTTCATCTTCAAAACACCCTCTGGGCCCCAAAACACTGTTGCAGAATCTCGTGTCAAAAAACATACCCTGACCACAATCACCTATACAAAGGATGGAAGTTTAAAATTTTGAAATGGAGGTGAGGTCATATAGAGGCTGACGGAGCAATCACTGAGAAATACATCCAAGGTTCAAATGAATTTAAAAAAATAGAGAGATTGGTATTCAGCTTTTCCAATCTTATTCTGCAAAGGCAGCCACTGAGAAGCTACAGTTTGAGTGCTCAGAACAGAGGCAGCTTTTGCTACAGCTCTTTCTACCAGTGCTGCCACACTCCTGCTATGGCAGTGACACGAGCAGGAGCAGCAGTGCCAGCCCTCCCTTTGCTAGAGAGCCACTGTGTCCAGCCAGCTCCCTAAAGAGCAGCAGAAAGGGCTATAAATAACCACAGCATCTTTAAACAATCTGGTTAAGTGGACTGACACTGTGAATTGCCACAGTTTTTCATGCAAACAGCGAGGGCAAAGATGGATTTGTAACATCCATAATCACCTCCATCCTGCGACTGTTACACAGCAATGGTGACAAAAGCCACACTGTTCTCTTTCCAAAGTCAGGCTGCAGCTTTCATCTGGGAGCCTCAAATGAACACCTACTTCACAGAGCTCACTCACTGTTAAAAGCCCACATCACCTTCTGCTCTCAGAGGTAGCACGTGAGCCAAACCTTTGAACGCTGGCCAGCTCTGTTCCCACAGGGAGCAGCAAAGGAGCTGAGACAACTGTCTGAAACCAGTTGGGCAGAGTGACACAAACAACCAACACTCAGCCAGACATGTGACCCGCCATCACCACCCCAATAACGAGAGAAAAGCTGCTGTTCCATCAGGGTTGGGGAGAGGAGACTGAAAATCTCCAAGGATTAGTGCAGCTGCTAAGAAAACACTTGCTAACCTGAAGATGCAGCAGTGAACCAGGGCAGCAGCCGAGCTACAGGCTTGGAACCATCACAGGACAAGTTGCAAGCTCTGACTATCTCAAACTGCTAAAACAGAAATAATTTTGCAACTTCACAGGATTGTGAAAGAAAAAGCATTTCAGGTGAATTCTGAGAGCTCCCGGTTCAGTTTTTTTTTGTTTGTTTGTTTTTGGTTTGGTTTTTTTGGGTTTTTTTTGAGAAGTGAGAGCAGTTCCACACACAGGTCATAGGAACTGGAATTGTGACTGCTCCCTGGGCACAGAAAGCCTGATCTCTCCTAGAAGTCACCCACCCTGCACAGACAAGAGCTGCACCAGCATCCTCCTCACCATAATCCCTTATTGCAGAGGACATACTTACTGTTCCAGCCAGGATATCGTGGGGACAGCAATCCAGAAGGTGGCTCTTGCACACACGATCGTCTGTAAACTTCACCCTTTGTCTGGTTTCATCTCCTGAAATTCATGTGTGGTTTAAATAAGGAGACATTAGAACACCAAGAGAACACAGGAGTTGGCATGAACATTTCACCTCAATATGCAGATTAAAATACTTGGTGCTCCTGCTCCCCAAAATTACTCAAAAAAAAAAAAAAGCCTAGAGGGCAACAGGATATTCTGGAACACTTATAATTGGCAACGAACACTACTTTAGCATTTATTCATCCAGGACATCATGTTAAACACAGTGCTG
>VZTG01002465.1:177420-205162 GCA_013397845.1 Melanocharis versteri
CTGGGCCAGGCTGGTGCCCGGAGCAGGCCCGTGTTGCGCTGGCTGCCGTCCCCATCGCACTGTGGCAGCTCGGGGCCACCGTGGGGAATGCGGGGAGGGGGCATGTGGGGCAAGGAAAGCCCCTGCCTGGGGTAGGGGGTGATAGGACACGTGGCCGGGGCAGGCGGAAGCACCAGGAGGGAGGGTGGACGTATGGACAGGGGGACGAACCCCCTCGCACATGGGTACAGCCAGGACAGGACAGGACTGGACGGTCCGTGGCCGCTCTCCCGGCTGCGGGGGGAGGATGAGGCCGTGGTTTTGCAGGGGAGCTTGGGCTGTTGCGGAGCTTTGCCGTGTGCTGCGTTCCCTGTCTGGCTTTCTGAGCTCAAGCTCCAGCTCGCACCACTCCCATGAGTTTCACCTGTTGTCTCTTCACCTTGGGCTCCCGGCCCCGGCTGCCCTATAGATGCTCCCTGTGCCGGAGAAATCTCACTGGCTCTTTTTACTACCACAGGGCTACAAAGGCAGCGAGGGTTAGAGCCAAAGGCCTGGTGCAGGATGCTCCGTTTGCCGTAGCCATGCCTGGTTTTCCTCCAGATTTAAAGCTCCGCTGGCTTTCGGGGAAAGGCAGCTTGAGCCAGCCCCGGGCAGGGCTCTGCCGCCGCCCCGCTCCGGTGCACCATCCCGGGTGAGCAGAGCCAGCCTCACCTCGGAGTGGGGTCTGCGGCCTCCCTGCTTCTCTGCGGGCGTCTCTGCAGACAGGAGACCCCTTCCCTGTGGGACAGGAGCTCCTCACGACTGGCCCTGGCAAAGTTTGGAGGAGAGATGACCACCCTGGGCACTCGAATGCGTGCAAAGCCACATGGCCAAGCCCGCTGCAGGAGCAGTGGCATTGCCTCTCCCTGCTGCTCGCCCTTGGAACGGTCCTGCTGAGCCCTGGGTGTTCCCTAAGCGCGTTATTCCTTGCCACCGAGGACGGACATCTCATCCCTCCCAGCTCTGTGAGCCAGCAGCCATGTCGTGTGCTGCTCACACCTTGTCCCACACCCGGACCCCTCGCCAGCATGCCCAGACCCTTCCCACCTGGGCAAAGGGACAGTGCAGCCCCTTCCTCCGGCCAGACTGACCCGGAGGCTGTGGGAGCTCTCCCCGTCCCCTGCACTGCCAGGAACAGGGTCTGGGCCAGACGCCAGAGGAAGCCGCCGTTCCCTGGGCATCGTGGTGAGGGGATCAGGGTGGCCGTCCGGCTCCCAGGGCTGGTTCCCCGGGTTGGAGCCGCTAGCAATGCCAAGCTGGGCCAGTGCCGAGCCGTGCCGGGCGGGTGGGTGACAATGGGTGACGTCAGGGAGCAGACCGAAGGGTGCCCGTGGCTAATCAGCTCCCACCCGCCGTGTTTGCCCAGCCGTGCCCGGCTGGCTGCTGCTCCCGCCCGGCGTTGCCGCTGTGAGTGTTTGGAGAGAGGAGAGGGAGCTCTGCGGAGCCGCTGCCGGTGCCCAGCCCGGCCCCTGCAGGCAGCCCCAGGGCTGCCGGCCCGGGGAGCGGGTCGGTGACAGCCCCGCCCAGGCTGGGACACTCTCCTCGCCACTGCTGCACCCTGCCAGAAGCTGGGGACCTCATCTCAGCACTGGGCACAGCTCAGAACACGGTTCTCAGGGCAGGGGGCAGAGAGGGCTCCGAGGGAGAGACCAGGAGCTGCGGTCACCCCAAAAACAGGAGAGCAGGGCAGCTCTGGAGCAGGGCGGTGGCTGTCCCCAAGCCCAGTGGCCGGTGTCCCTTTCCCTGAGTGTCCCCAACACCAGTGACAGGGTCTGGGTGCTGTGTCAGGCCCCTGCCATCCCGTGCCCTTCAGGGCAGGCTGTCCTGTGTGCTGTGGCCATCCAGCATCCCCAGCCACCCTGCATCCCCAGCCATCTGTGTCCCCTGCCTCTGTTGTGTGCTACCCCAGATGACCCCGCTGGCCCGTCCCGCTGCCAAGGCAGAAACGGCGCCTCTGGCACAGCCTGTCTGGGACCTGAGCTGATGGCCATTGTCCCTGTCCCCACAGGGGAGGTGCTGTGTGGGCGAGCACGGCCACGGGCCATAGCACAGACACAGAGCACACACGGTGAAAACGCTGTCGTCCAGGCGCTGGCCCTGCCGTGGGGCTGGCCCAGCCACTCGCCACGTGGCATGTCCAGCTTTGCGTCCACAGGTTCCAAAACCCCTCCCAGGGCTGGTCGGGGAGCCCAACATCCATCTCAAAGGGGCACGAGGCTGGAGATGGGTGGTCTGAACCTGCATGAGGGTGGTGCAGCACCTGGAGGTACCCCATGGAAAGGCTTTGCCCTCTGCAGCGGCAGCCCCTGTTTGCAGAGGCATCGCTCGATACGCAGTATGTTCTTCAGAAGATCCCTACTCCAGGAGTCAAAATAGCATGAAATTTAATTTTACGCCTATTTGACAAAGCTTGATTTCGCCTCCAATCAGCAGGGAGATAAGAGCCCTCGGCACAAGTGTGCGGGCAGTTTGGCAGCTGGGGCTGCCGATTTAATAGGTGAATTTACAGGGACAACACTTGAAAATCCCCTGGCTAGTGAACCATTAAGGTGAGCCGTGCCTTCCGTCCCCGCGTCCCTCCCCGCGCCGCTCTCCCGTTGCTGGGTGCTAAAGCAAACCCCAGCTCTGTTTACCGAGTCTACTATTACAATACGGCTACCAAATATTTGCCAGCCGTCAGCTCGCTGCTCCGCTATAAATACTTCAGGCCCAGGTGGAGGGACGGGCAGGGGGAGCGGCGCGGGAGCCTATGCATGGCCGGGCGGCAGCGCCAAGGTGAGTGCGGAACCGCGGCCGGGGCGATGCCCTCCTGCCCCGGGGGTTTCTCCGGCTCAGGGTGGCGGCGGGGCGGGCTGTGGTGGCCTCGTTCCCCTCTCCCCGCAGCCCGGAGGGGAGGGGAGGCTGAGCCCCCCACAACCCACCCCAGGGCAGCACGGAGGCAGGACCGGGGGTACCGCGGTGGGGACGGCACAGAGAAGGACACACAGAGACGGCAAGGACAATCTTAGGCTGGGTGCAGGTCCCGGCACCACGCTCGGTGTGGCAGGAGCAGGTCTGGTTCCTCAGGATTTGTTCCCTGCCCTGAGACCCTCTCAGCATGGCCAGGGGTGTCCTGCAGCGAGGCGGGGCTGGGCACCCTTCAGCACAGGTAGCACGGGCTACAAAGGGGCCACATCCAGCTCAGCGAGCCCCAGCCGTGGCCAGAGCCCACCAGGGCAGGGCGGGGAGGCGGTGGGTTCACTCTGTCGCAGAGAAACCCAAGGGGCCATTGTGTGGGCAGGGCAGGGGGCTCGATGGCGCTGAGCCCAGAGTGGGAGGGTGCTGAGCCCCACTCACCTCCATGCACAGCCCCGGGGTGAAGGGGAGCATCCCTCTGCCCCGCAGCTCTGGAACACATCCCCACTGCCCTACATCCCATGGACACCCTGTCCCACGGATCAGTGCGAACATCCCTGCTGCCCCATGTCCCACAACTTAGGGATATTCCCATTGTCCCACATCCCATGGCTTGGCGGGGACATACATCCCTGTTGCTTGATGTCCCAGGGTTCAGTTAGAATATCCCCACTGTCCCATGTCCTGTTGGTTGTAGGGGAATGGCATCTCTGCTGGTCCATGTCCCATGACTCAGGGTTACGCTCCCACTGTCCCATATCCCATGTTTTGGTGGGGACACCCCTGCTGCCTGCTGTCCCAGGGCTGAGTGGGGATGTCCCAGGGGGAACATTCCTACTGCCCTGTTTCCTGTGGCTTGGTGGGGACATCCCCAATGCCCCACATCCCACATCCCGTTTCTTGTGGGGGACATCCCTGCTGCCCTGCAGCCCCGCCTTGGCCGTGGTGTGGCACAACATGGTCCCCTGCCCTCTCAGAGCTGCTGGGCAGTGGGTCAGGGCTGGTGCCGGGGTGTGTCACCCTGACCCCGCTGTCCCTGCCCGCAGGGTGAGTCCTGGGGGTGCCTCCGAGCGCTGGCATGGCTGCGGGTGTCATCCAGCCCCTGGCCGAGTTGCGGCTGCCCTCACCCTTTCCTCACGGCCTCCTGCTGCCCACGCACCCTGAGCCCGACTTCCCCGACCTCTCCGAGGAGGAGGAGGAAGAAGAAGAGGAGGAAGAGGAGGAGGAAGCGGAAGCAGTGGAGGAGAGCGTGAGGCCGGAGCTGGCCGGTGTCTCCAGCACCGCCGAGACCACCCTGCGTCTCCTCAAGTTTTCGGAGCTCATCAGCTGCGACATCCAGCGCTACTTCGGGCGGCGGGGCCGGGAGGAGGCCGCCAGCGGCCGCCCCGTGCCCGAGGACTGCGGCTCACCCCAGAGCGCTGAGGCCGTGCCCGAGGCGGTGGCCCCGCGGGGCAGCCCGGGGGCCACGCACAGGCTGGGGCCGCTGGCCGAGCTCTTCGAGTACGGCGTGCACCGGTGCCTGCCCGCCCGGGTGGCCGGCGGCAAGACACAGCGGCTGGAGAGGAAGTACGGCCACATCACCCCCATGCACCGCAGGAAGCTGCCGCCCTCCTTCTGGAAAGAGCCAGGCCCAGGCCCCGCCAGCCTCCTCCACACCGGCACCCCTGACTTCAGCGACCTCCTGGCCAACTGGACAGTGGAGCCAGGGCCAGAGCTGCCAGGCACCGGGCGGGAGCTGCCGGGTCGCCCGGGGCTGGAGGCTGAGCCCTTTGCCGGGCTGTGACCCCACCGTGGCCCCGGGGGCCCCTGGTCCCGCCACGTGCCACCCAGTTAATGATAAACCTGGTGGCCCCAGTGCCAGCACCGGGGCACCCAGAGCTGCTGGGTCGAAGCTGATGATGGGATGAGTGAATAAATGACTCCCGCCAGGCGCCGGAGTGTGCGGTGTCCTTCGCCACCCGCCGCTGCGGTGTCCCTGCTGCCAGTGACAAAGGGCCACGGCTCGGCACGACCCTCGGGGGCTGCTGGCTGCCCCGGCAGCAGCGGGAAGCGGAGGGAAGCGCGGTGCCGGCAGGAGCCAGCAGCCCGTGTTTACTCTGCGGCCCAAGTCGGTGGATCCCATGCCCTTATCTCGGCCGCGCCGGGGCAAAGGGCGACGCGGGGCCTCATAAAGCACCCGGCTGTCAGCACCCAGGGGGGACCCATCACTGCCTCGGGGACCCACTGTGCCCTACAGCTCCCTTGCCCCACGGCAGGGCCCGGGATCTGGACCCACACAGGAGAGCAGGGCTGGCTCTTCTTCCCCACAGCCCCGCCGCTGGACCTGGCTGTTACCAGGGCCCAGCTGAGGCATCCCCTGCTTTGTGGTGGCTTTGTGTTGGTCGTGAAAGGGAAAAGAACCCGGGAAGGGGCAGCCACCCCCTGCCTTGAGCCCTGCTGGGGGCAGCGCCCAGGATGCAGCCCCCTCACACCCCCCAATCCCCAGCCTGTGCCCTCCCAGCAGCAGGAGTAGGGACAGGGCTCAGTTCAGCCCCAAGGGGACACCTGAGCCTGGACAGTGGCCCCAAGGGAAGAAGGGAAGCAAGAGACAGGCAACACCACAATAAAAGTACAAACAGACTTTATTTCAGCACAGATCCCGCAGTCAAAAGCCTCTCCAGGCACCAGGTTCCCTGTGTCCAAGTGAGGAAGGGGCAGTCCCAGGGCAGGAGGCAGGACAATGCCAAGGAGAGGAGCAAGGATGGGGGGAGATGGGAGAAGTGAGGTGCCAGGGCTGGCTTTGCTCCCACCCCCTGGCCAAATCCAGGACTGGTGGGGGAGTTTGGTGTGCCTGGAAGGCCCCAGGCTGCTGGAAAGGGCCAGAACATGCCCCAGGAGTGACTCTGGATCCCAGGGTGGGAGCAGCAGTGGTGGGAGGAGTGGCAGAGGGGCACAGGCTGCAGGACCAACATCGCCCCAGCGCAGGCAGCTCTCCCCTGCCCATCCCTGCCCCAATCCCAGGGGTGTCTCCCCACACAGGTGTGGGGGTCAGAGTGGCTGAGAGAGCCAAGAAAGAGCCAGAGGCGGCAGCTGCAGAACCACGGGAGCCCTTTTATTGCACAGCCAAGCAGGGCACGTCCCCCTCCTCAGTCCCAAGGAGCAGGGAGGCAAACCCAGAGCTCAGCCCGACCCAGCAAGCAGGACCACAGGGCAGGGGGGAATAGGGGCCTGGGGGCAGGAAGGAGCCCCCTCATATCCCCTCTGCTCGTCTCACAGTCCCTGCAGCCAGAGCTAGGGTAGGGCTAAGTCCCAGACAGCCCAGACTAGGTGGATGAGGCAACAGAGGCCACGTGCTGTGTTAGAGGACTGTGCCCAGCTCAGCAGGGCATTCCTGCTCCCCATGGAACACTCCAGCCTTCACCCAACCTTCAAGGAGAGCCTATTCCAGGAGCTAACAGAGCCAAGGGTGAATTTTGATCCCTCAGGGAAGCAGAGGAAGGGGTGACAAGAGGAGGCAGTAGACGTGGGAAGGCAGCAACAGGCAGGAGGGCCGGGGCAGCACGGCCATGCCAGTGCTCCGGGCACCACGACGCCTGCACAGACTGGCTCAGTCCTCTCCCCACCTCCTGCAAAAGGGGGTCCCCAGCTCCGAGGGGCCGGGGCACGTCTCTGCTGGGCCACGCTGCCTCACGTCTGTGCCAGTGAGAGCTCCTCCAGGCCCTCCTTCCCCAGCCGGTACCTGGCGAGGTCCTTGCGGGTCACCATTCCCACCACCTGCCAGGAAAGGGACGGGGTACAGCCCGATGTGGGCATACAGAGCCTGGGGACAGCGTGTCCCTGTCCCCTGGAGGAGCCCAGGCTGCTTGGACACGGCGAGCAGGGACTCACCTCGTTGCGATTGTCCACCACCACCAAGTGCCGCAGGCCCAGGGCTCGGAAGAGCTTGAACACCCGTGGCAGAGACGCCTCCTGCAAGGCAGAACGGGGCTGGGGGCGGCTGCAGCACCCCCAGCCAGCCCCCACTGCCCACCCTGATCCCTGGGGAGCTGTGCAGAGCGGTCCCTGGCCATTACCTGGGGCACGGTGTAGGGCGAGGGGTTCATGAACTCGCTGAGGTCAATCATGCACTCGCGCTCGTCCTGGGAGACGTGGATGGACTGGATGGGGGGGAAGCGGGGGTAGGCATCCCGAAAATCCTTCAGCTTCAGCCGCCGCTGCACCAGGTTCAGGTTGGCCCTTTCCACAAAAATCTTGGGAGGAAAGAGACTGTTGGGGACTATCCTGCAGATCTCACAGGCACCAAGACAATGCACAGGGCCAGGAAGGGAAAAGGGCACAAGTGTGGGGCAGATGGACCATCTGCAGGAGCACAGCCTGTTTCCCACTCAGGGTTTGTGAGCCCAGTGGGGTGCAGGATGATGCTGGGGTAAGCCCACCACCAAATGGCAGCACCCACCATCCCCCTAAGTGAGCTGAGGGAGATGACAGGGACCCTCTGCCAGCTCCTCCTGAGCAAGGCAGGCAGCAAGGGCCCTGAGACAGAATTGGGACAGCAGACACAACCCAGACAGTCTCCATGCAGCATCATCCACCTTGTGCTTCAGCAGGACGATGAGCTGGGAACGCAGGATCAGACCACGCAGCCCGGCAACCTGCAACAGTGAGGGTCCCACACTGCAGCCAGCCCTTGTGGGGCCACCCCAGCTGCACCCCCTCCCCAGTGGCACCCAGCCCACCTGTGTGGTGTCGGGGTTGCTCTCCACCACGGGGAAGCCGTTGTGGTTGGAGGAGGTGTCACTGAGGATGTCCACAACCGTGCCCACGCGCTCGATCCTCCGCAGGCAGGTGACAGGAGTGCTCATCACCTCCCTGCAGGGAAAGCTCTGGGTGAAACAGCCCCACGGCAGCACACACCAAATCATGCAATCACACACGTTTGGGTTGGAAGGGACATATAAGCTCCTCTCATTCCAAACCCTTCCCATGGGCAGGAACACCTTACACTAGACCAGGTTGCTCCAAGCCCTGTCCAACCTGGCCTTGGACACTGCCAGGGATGGGGCAGCCACAGCTTCTCTGGGCACCCTGTGCCAGGGCCTCACCACCCTCACACCCTAAATATCCCCCCCAACACACACGACTCCACATGCTGATGCCTCCTCTGTCCCCAGAAGCTGCCAGGGAGAGAGGAAGGAACACACTGCAGGTCACATCCGTGCTGGGGAGGAAGCTGGGCTGTGGTACCAGGGGACAGCAGGCTCCTGTGACCAAAACGTCACCACCTCCACTCCCAGCTCAGGCCAACAGCGTGGTCCAAAAGCTGCTACTGCAGCAATGCCCAGCTCACCTACCTGGCTGTGAGGGAGTGGGATGTCACTGGGGCCTCCCAGTGCAGGAAGGGGACGCTCTGCAGCTGGATGTGCATGTCATACAGTCCCTGCAACAAGAGCCAAGCCATCAGGAGAGGTGCCAAGGGGCACCGCCAGGCAGCAGCTCATCCCTCAGAGCAAGCACATGCCTGTCCTGGCCCCCCCATGACCTCCCAGCACCACCAGCCCTGACCCACAGTCCTGGGGAGCACACCAGCCCTCACCTCCACAAAGTAGTCTCCCACAATCTTCGCTGTCATCAGCACCAGCATGATGGGGAAGCCATAGGTGACGTTGCCCGTTGCCTCCATCATGATGACCGTGAGACTCAGTGTCATCCGCACTATCCCACCTGCCAGAGACACCCAGGGGGTTTGGGGGTTTAGAAGGGCAAGGAAACACGGAGTGAGGGCATCACCGAACACCTGAGGCCCCTGAATCTCTCAGTGATCCAGGACTGCCCGCCCAGGGGTGCCCCAGGTGGGCCCAGCCCTCACTGGCATCCCAGCACTGCCTGTGCCTGGCAGGGTGATGAGGAAGCTGACAGCCAGGCTGGGCTTCAGCTGGGAAGGAAGCTGTCAGGGAAGCAGAGAGTACTTTTTCCCATGACACCTTCACTCCAACCAACACCGTGCCATGGGGAACTCACCCAGCTGTGCAGCAGCTCCCATCAGGGCGTACTTCCCAGGATCAGCCCAGATCTGAGCACAGGAGAGAGAAGCCACTGAGTCATCTGCTGGCTCCAGGGCATCCAGAGATAGTCAGCAGAGTCCTGGCCCCCAAACCCCCCTCCAAAGTGAGGAGAGGTGCCTGAGGCTGCCTGAACAACGCAGCTGCTGGCAGGGCTCCCTTGGGACATGGGGAGGCCCAGACCCAGCTCATGAAGACATCCAGCAAGGAGCCAGCCCACTCCAGAGCTTTCAGCCAGCTCCAGGCACGCTGCCTGCACATGCCACCGGCCCAGCAGCGAGGGAGGAGGGCTGTGTGCCAGGGCTTCCCAGCCAGGACTCACCGAGCCCTTGGTCAGGTAGGACAGGGAGATGCCGAAGAGCCTCCCCCAGGCCGCCCCGATCAGCAGGGAGGGGATGAAGACCCCTGCGGACACCGTCAGGCCGTAGGTCCAGCAGGCCAGGAAGAAATACATCAGTGTGAACATGCCCAGCGTCATGGGGTTGTAGGAACCTGGGGTGGGGACAGAACAGAGTCAGTGTTGGTCCCGCAGCCCAGGGGACACTGTGATGGGCTGTGGCCATGGATCAGGCAGCAGCAGCCCCATGACACACTCCCAGCAGTGAGAGCCCATCTTCCTGGGCTGTACCTCCTGCCCTGGCAGCACAGGCCTTTCAAACTGGCTCTTCAGGTTATTTCTGCCCCCTCCAGTGCCCCCCACCCAGGCAGTGCCATCCCAAGCCCTCACATCCTTCATCTCGTGACCCGTCAATGACCCACCCCCTCCCAGCCCTGTGGTTCCCAGCCTCCCATGATGAACTTCAAAGCCCCGAGGGAGGGACTGCCAGGACTGAAGGATAAGGTTGGGAGGTCCCACTGCCAGCTTTGGGATCAACTGAGCAGGGCAGGTCCTGCAAACTCCCTCCCATCCTGCAGCTCCCACGGCTGCTCCAGCCAGTGCCATGCTGTCCCACAGCATAGGCTGTGCCATCCCAGTGAGACCCTGCCGACCCCACAACCCGGCTAAGTGCTATTTTGGGATTGCTGAGCAGCCCAGCCTAGTTTAAACAAGTACATTGCAACCCCTCCTTCAGACAGAAGCCTTTAGCCAGGGAGGACCCAGCACTGCAGGGAGCAACCCTGAGACACAGGATGGTCATCTCTTGGCTGCAGGTGGCCAGGCTGCACCCCCTGGGCTGAGGATCTCTCTGTTCCCCACCCACGTGCAGCTGGGCACAGAACTCAGATTCCACAACAGGCAGAGGAGACGCTGGGGTTACACCAGGTCCAAGGAAAATGGAGCTGGAACCTGGGAACCAAACTGCATTTCTCAAGCACATCCAAACCCCAAGATCCACCTCCACAACCTGCCCAGAAGGTAAAGTCGTTATGGGGCAAGCGGCCCTGCTAATTAAGAAAACATCCCAGCAACATTTCCAGAATAGACTTCAGACACACAGCAAGGGTCAGACGCTCTCACACAACTCAGAAGCAACACAGCCTGCAAATGTGCATGAACAAAACCAGGTCCTTGGACCCACAGTCTCCCGACACCACAGCCCTTCAGCCGAGCTCAGAGGTGCCAGCAGGCACAGCACCCATCCCTCCTCCTTCCACCACGGTGTTTTGGGAAGCCCTCATGGGCTGATCATCCTCTGCCTTGTCCCGGGAGTGGTCAAGGAACACACTGGCCACCTCACAGGGACCCTCTCTGCTCACGTTCAAGGCCTCACTGCCGGGTGCACTGACCT
The DNA here is from genome assembly GCA_013397845.1 of Melanocharis versteri. Taxonomy (NCBI): domain Eukaryota; kingdom Metazoa; phylum Chordata; class Aves; order Passeriformes; family Melanocharitidae; genus Melanocharis; species Melanocharis versteri. The sequence continues at coordinate 188,102 of VZTG01002465.1, forward strand.
GGAGGGTCATGGAAGAGGTTGACTACACTCTTCTCGGGTGTGTTGAAGAAGGCAGTGGCCATGGAGTTGTACTCTCCATCAGCACAGAAAAGCTGAAAAGGCAAGATAAGAGTTAGAAGAGGCAGGGAAGGCTGGGGGATGTGTGCCAGCGAGGAGGCAGCTCTGGGCAGGGAGGACACATACAGCATCTGTGGGTCTCCAGCTCTGCCTGCATTGGAGGGCATCGACTGCGAGGTCCAGTGTCCCAAACCCAGCAGAGTCTTGTCTCCCTGCTGAGCCCCCCAGGCTCAGGGTGCCCCCCACCTTGAATGCTGTTCTGCAGCATGTCCTACCTGCAGGGGATACGCCACAGAGCTCCCCTGGATGGGCTGGCAATCTCTTGAGCAGTAAATCATGACAAATCCCACGGTCGCCGTCACTGCTGCCACCAGCATGGCCTCAACCACCTGGAGGCAGGGCCGGTGGATGTACCTGTGAAGAGAACAGAGGAGTGAGGGTGGCACCCAGGGGTGTGGGCAGGATCAGCCTGGCTGGGCATGCCACATCAGGCATATGACAGTCTGGCTGCCTCTGCGCCCTGCCCAGACCCTGCCAGCCTGTCCTGCTGCTTGAAAAGCTGGTGACAGGTATTGGCCAGGCCAGACTGGGCTCAGTCGGCTTCAGCAACTCTCTGCTTTCTCTCACTCCTCTCAGAGCACATGACAGTCAGGTCTGCAGTGTCTGCACCTCTCTGGGCCCTCCAGTGACTGGAGGGAAATACTTGGCAGGGACAGAGCAGTGCTGGGGTGCTGTGGGTCACAGCCTCGGCCACAGGCAGCGAGAGGCATGTGGCATCTTTCAGGAACTGCTGTTGCTCACATGAAGTGAGAGATTACAGCCTTGCTCCATCTGGGAACGCCACTTTGAGGGAATGCAGAAGGCACCAGCCAACCCACGCCAACCCCGTCCATTACCTGTGAGCTCTTACCTGATCCGGAACATTGTCAACCAGTAATTGAGGGCATTGAACAGGGCTCCAAGGATCCCACCTGCGAATGTGAGAGATGAAAAGCTCAGCACGCAGGGCCCAGGCTGCCCACAGCACAAGGAACCTCTGAAGATCACTCACAGCCCATGCAAAGTGACCAGCAGCCCTGGGACATGTGGATGCTGTCCCTGCAGCCAGCCAGGACCTGTCACCAAGAGGAACCTGGCACCATCAGCGGGTGGCCAGGGGCCAGTGTCACAGTGCTGACACCAGGCAGGCAAAGGACAGGCCAAATCCATGGGGATAAGGGCAGCTCATGCAACAGCAAGGGGCCGCCCATGACTGCAAGGCAGTGACCCTGCTCAACATGGGTTAAAGGGGCTTGGCTTTGCTACTGGGTTGGGCCAGGATCCAGCTCTCATCCCTGCATAAGCCCCGCAAGCAGCCTCTGCTCCAGAATTTAATGCATTCCCCATTTTTCCCAGGAAACTGGATGCCAAAGCTTTTTAGACCCAGACATAGAACAGAGGAAATTATTCAGACTAATCAAATCAAAACAGCAGCACACTCTCTTACCAACCACTCCCATAAAGATGAAGATAGGAATTTCCTGGATTGTGTATCCCATTTTCTGCAAGCAAGAAAGAAGTGGCTTTCAGATCTCCTGGCCCATCTGCAGTCCCGCAGTCAGTCACTGGCTGCTGGGACAGCACAACTCTGTGCTGGCATGAGGCTCCCAGAGCCGCCCCAAAGTCTCCCCTGAACAGCCCACAGCCTCCAGAAACTCTTTTGCTGGGGCTGGTGGAGCTGAGATCTGGCCAGACCCCACAGCCTGCTAAGGCAGAGCCTGCCTCAGCCCCTGGGTGATGTTATAGACAAATTGATGTCCCCAAAACTGCCAACGGCTGTTTCTAACCCCCCACCAGAGCCCTAGATGGGGAATACCTGTGCCTACCTCGCTATCAAATTTGCCGAAGTTGATAAGCCCAGGGCTGGAGAGATCCCAGGCATTGCCGTGGTAAACGCTCAGGACGGAGTTCAGCGTGAAGGTGGAGATCATGGAGGCAAAGAACTAGAAGGAGATGCAGCCCAGAATCACTGCCAGATGCCTCCAGCCCCATTTCCTCACCACACATCCCCTCCACTACCCCAAACCACTCCCCAAGGCCTTAGGGCAGGGCTCAGTGCCCATGGTGTGGTGGGGACAGGAGGTCACATTCCCTGTGGCAGCACTTTGGGCAGCTTACGCTGACCAGGGTCTTGTTCCTCCTTTTGCCTCTCTGTTGCCCTGGGGCACAGCCCATGGCAGCTCCCTTGGAAAGCAGCTGGCAGCAAGATGGAGCTCAGCTGGGCCCAAATTCAGCCCCTGAGGACCAGGGCACAGGAGGGGAGCTGGGATGCTATTCCCTGGGATGGGCTACCCTTGCTGGAGCAGGGGTCTCAGGAGGCCTGGGGCTGCAGGGCACCCGGAAAAGGCAAAGCCTCACACCAGAGCCAGCAGCCCTCCACTGCTTTCCAGCACTTACGATTCTCCACGTCAGGAACTGGTTCCAGAAGGAAGCCCCTTCCTCCAAGCTGAACAGGACACCCCCTGCAAACACAAAACACAACATCTTCACAAGGGGCACGTGCCACAGCCCCTTGGCTACAGCACCAGCTGAGCACCTGAGATTCACCCCAGGCCGTGTGCCCACACTGCCCAGACCCTCTCACAGGCAAGCCCACCAAGCCATCAGTGATGTACTGATCACAGCAAAGCCCCCCACTGCCATCCTCCATCCCAGGGAGGCAACATTTGGGATCTGAGGCAGATGAGCCCCTTGCCCTTGGGCAGGGCCCACACCTGCATGGCATGACAGGAAAACTTGGAATGCCCCTATACAGATCCCAGCAGCTGCCTCCAAGCAAGTGGGAGCAACCTCCTGAGGAAATCCATGCCCAGGCACTGCTCAGTGCCAGAGAGCCAAGACACACACCCACGGGGGCACCGAAGGCAGCCGAGACGCCGGCAGCAGCTCCAGCTGACACGAAGTCCCTCTTTTCTGTGTCTCTGCGGAAGTACTCGAAGATCTGAAACAGGAGTGGAGGCAGCTTTAGGGCTGGCCATGGGCACGAGTTTAGGAGAGACACAGGGTAGGACATGGATGATGCCAAGCCACCAGTGGGAACAGCCTGGTCTGGCACAGGAGGGCACCTGCAGCATAACCCCTCGGACCTCAACACCAACCTTGAAGTCTCGCTTTAACGACGTGGATCTTCCCTGTGAGATCCCAGCAGCAATCACAGATCCAGAGTGAATCATGGGTCCTTCCTAGGGGCCAGAGAGCAGAGTCAGATCAGGGAAGGAAGAACGGGGATGGTTGAATGCTGCTCACCAGCTTGCAGCCCTGAAGCTGGATGGGAGTATTTCCCCCAGGGAAATACAGACCTCGACATTTTCCCCCTTCCCATCCTGGAAGTGTTCAAGACCAGGCTGGATAGAACTCTGAGCAACCTGGTCTAGTGAAAGGTGCTCCTGCCCACGGCAGGGGGTTGGAATGAGATGATCTTTAGGGTCTCTTCCAACCCAAACCATTCCATGGTTTTTTGAAATCCTTATTTTAGCGTGTGCCTGTCATGCCCACCTCCTGTTCCCAGCAGCCAAGGAGACAAGTGTTCCCCTTGCCTGCCTTCAATCCCAGCCAGCCAGAAAGGTCCCAGTGGGGCACCCAAGTCTCCCCCATCTGCTGTTTGCAGGGACAACCACTGGTGGACAGAGGCTGCTGCTCCCCTGCCCTCAGCCAAGCCACACACAGGCTGGCACGGTGGCACCACCTGCCCCAGGGGCTCCCCAAGCCTGGCAGTGCTGCAGTCACCCTGGCCAACAGACACCAGGGAATAACGCTGGGAAGTCACCACAGGGCCCCCAGCGCCCTGTCCCCTGCACAGGACCGGTGACAGGCTGTGACACACGTGCCATCAGCAGGGACTAACACGGCAGCAGCGTGTCAGAGAGCGCTTTGTGCACATCACCTTCCCAACAGCCAGGCCGCCGACCACCGAGAGGATGACCCCGCAGACTTTGATCACCAGGGTCTGCAAAACAGAGGAGGGCACAGCAGTCACAGGGGTGGCACGGGGAACACGACCATGGCATCCACAGGGGACACAGACCCAGTGGGCCCTGAGGCATGGGAGGAGCCAACGACCCCAGTGAACTTCAGAGTCTCAGCCCCTACACCGCAGCAACGGGGTTGGTCAATTTTCTTCTTGGCCAGAGCAAAAATCTACTCAAAGCTGCTCTTCCCAGTGCCAGCTGCTGGTCCCAGGGCAGGAGATTTAACCTCTTGGCACTGGGGGGGAACAGCTATGGAGCTGGGAGCTCATGCCAGCTCCTGCTGTGCCACAATGTGGGCAGGGAGCACTCTAGGAGGACACAATGTGCCCAGGCCATCCCACCACCTCCTGCTTCCTACCTTGAGCCGGACAACATGTGGAATCTTCACACCGTTGAGATAACATTTGATCTGGGGAATGCCACTGCCAGCTGCCACGGGCTGCAGAGAGCAGGGAGAGCGTGAGTGGCTGTCACACACAGGATGGGGACACACCAGCCACCTTACCCCTGTCTCTCAGCACAAGGCACACCCTGCACACCCCCAGGGTGGCTCTGAGATGAGGCCAAAGCTTATCAACAGGCTCTGGAGGTGGGCTTGAGGGAGGCACCCACTTTCTAAGGGCAAGTGTGCCAGGGAAAAGCAGCTGGCTGTGTTCTTGGGGATACTCAGGTGTTCCCCCACCCTGTCACAGCTACAAGTCACACTTGGTGGCCAGGGAGAGCAAAGGCAAAGCCACAAGGAAGACACTGTGGATTAGAGTGATCCATAGGGAGTCCCAGTCTCTGGCTTGTCCTCCAGAGGCTGTCCCTGAGGCACCCAGCCAGACTGGTCTCTGCTGGTACTCGTGTACAACCAACACAGAGAGGCTGAGCTAGGGCCAAGGCTTGGGAGAGCTGCACCCCCGCCCAAGGCTGGAGCACAGCCTCTGCCCCAGGCTGCCAGCACATCCCTGCAATCTGACAGCCCCACAGAAACTCCACAGCACAGCTGGAAACAACGCCGAGGAGCTGGTGCTACCAGGAGCCAAATTGGCAGAAATACATTCGCTGTTTACAAAATTTTGCATGTTTTCTGGAGACGTGGCCCTGCTTTGCCCATGTAAAGAACCCAGGACAGTTCCAAACTCCTACCTCTATGAAGGCAACGATCACAGAGCCCACCATCACCACGCTGGCGTTCAGGGTGGCCCAGAGTAACAGGGAGAAAGAGAGGCCCCCTTTGGCTGTGAACTTGTCGATGTCTGGGGCAGCAGCTCAAGGAAAGACCAGCATTGCTTGGGTACCATCCCTCCCACCACAGCATCTCACAAAATCACAGGATGGTTTGGGTTGGATGGGACCTTAAAAACCATCTAGTTCCAACCCCCTCCCATGGGCAGGGATGCCATTCATTAGACCAGATTGCTCCAGGCCCCCCGTCACTCAGAGCATCCAGGGCAGCTGAAATGAGCCTCCCCTGCTATGGCAGCGCCCAGCCACAGCTCAGCCCTGCAGAGCAGCTGGGCAGCAGAGTCTGTGCCACCAACCCAGAGCGAGGAAGTGCTGCCCTCTTCCCCCATGACCCCTGTCACGGCTCCCAGGGGATCCCAGAGGTCCCAGCTGGCCAGCAGCCACTGCTCTGTGAGGATACTGTCCTTCACCACGCGGTACTTGAGCCCAGCCAGGTTCTCCACCACGATGTCGATGAAGCAGGCGACGAGGCCGGTGAGGATGCCGATCATGGCGCAGATGACCCAGCGCTTGATCTCCACCGTCCGGAAAGCCTGAGGGGCAGGCAGCAGTCACACCCTGCTGCCATCCAGCCTGGCATCGAGGGCACCCCGACACACCTGCCACCTTCCCCAACACAGTCCCAGTCCTGGGAAGCTCTGAGGAGAGCCAGGGAACACCAATGCTGGCTGACCCAGTGAAGCCTGGACACAATTTACTGATTTTAAGCAGTGCTCTTGTACCTCTGTGAGATCCCTAAGGTGCTTTTCCAGCTTGCCTGTCTCCATTAGGCATCCTGTCGGGATTCTTGCTGTTGCACTGATTCCCAAAGCCCCCAGGGCAGATGCTTCACATGACTCCAGAAGTCCCTCTGCTCAGGGACCTGCCCCATGCCACCAGGTAATGCCACCATACGCACCCAGACTGGCTCCTATTCCAACCACCCCATGCTGGGTCCTTGGCCCTGTGGTTTCACGGCTTGTCACAAGCTGGTCAGTGCCCATAGACCCATCCAAGCTCAGCCTAGGCTTTAAGCACAACCTTTTCTGGCACAAAGAAGCCCCCCAGCAGCCAGGCAGGGGGAACAGCTTCTCTGGGCCACCCCACCTGAGATGATTGTGGGCAGCCCAGCAAGACTCACCGCATGGTTTATCCTCCTCTCCTCCTCCAGGAATAGCTGGTTTTCACTGTTGTCATAGTCCAAGCTCTAGTTTGGGAAAGGGAGATGCTGTTATTGTCTAACAAGCAAAGAGACCCCCACACTGGGCAGTGCTGCCCTCAGCCCCTCACCCTGCTCCTGTATCATTTTCCTTCCTCGATTCCACTCCTTCCCCATTGAAACTGCCCTCACTGGGCAGCTGTGAGCCCTTTCCCCTCATACCTCACCTGCTGCATCCCAGAGGGCAGAGCTGAGATGGGGCAGATGGGCACTTACCTCGTACTTGAGTGACAGGAGCTTCTCGTTGTGGGGGATCTCGTTGGGACGCTGCCGAGGGACCTCTGTTTCCTGTAGGATGTGATGCACAACTTAGGATGGTCAGGTCAGAGTCCAACCCTCCCATCCACCATGCAACTGCTGGTTTAACTCCTTTTGATGCTCAGGAGAGGCACAGAGGACTGCAGGTGCAAGCTGCCTGGCAGGAAGGGATCTGGGGTGATTTTCCACCAGTTGGTGGATGTGTGGGATTTAATGCAGCTGGACCAGCTGTCAGGGGTGCACCCTCACCAAGCACCCCTCAACTCCCAGGCAGGATGTCCCCCCAGGAGCAGGTGGAGGGTTTGCCCAGCTGGGTATCACACTGCCATGTTGACCTGGCACTGAATCCAAGCAACTCCATGCTCCGGTGGAGGGCAACCTTTCACCTTGGCAGGAAATTCCTTAGGCCGAAAGCAAGGAGCTATTTCAAGCAAACCCATGTTTTTGGGCAGAAACCAAATTCTGTTTCCCAAACGCCTTTGACCGTGCAAGCCGTTCCCAGCTCCGAATTAGGGCATTTGCTGAGGATGCCAGAGGGGCCCCTGGGGCAGCAGCAGCTGCCCACGCCACAGAGGTCACCCAGCCCAGGAAGAAGTGCTGGAGTCCTCATGGAACGGGCAGAAAGTGAAGGAGGGAACAACAGCAGCTGTTAGTGGAAGAAAGGAAGGGCTCTCGGTAACAGTGGGCCCCTCTCTGTGCCACTCACCAGCTCATGGATGTCTTCGTTGAGGTCCACATTGCTCAGCTGCCCGATGCGCAGGAAGGAGGAAGGAGTGAGCTGAGGAGAGAAGGGGAAATGAGGTCAATTCCTGAACGCACTTCAAACCTCTCAGGAGGACAGAGCAGGAGATGCTGGTGCTCTGCCTCCCTCGCAGAGCTCTGCCCACCTGCCACTGCCAGAGCCCCCCAAAATGCAGCACCCTGCTCTCAGCGGACACACCGAGGAGGTGGGATCCAACACCCCGGAGGGAACCAGAGGCAGCAGCAGCCTGCCAGGATTTGGGTGAGCCGCTCCAACCTGTCAGCTGGCAGAGCCAGCTCACCTGGGGAGGTGCCAGCCAGCAGCGGCTCACTGGGGACTGGCCACCACCAGCCCCCGGCACGGAGCGCGGTTCCTGGCGCAGAGCCGAGCAAACCTGTGCCGAGCGGCACGTTCCACACTCCCCTGAGGCTGGGGAGGGACAGAGCCCCTGGACAACGCGCCACCTCCACTGCCACAAGCTCACCACGACGTGCCCTCAGCTGGCGGGCCCAGCCAGCAGCAAGGGACAGCTGAGGGCACGTCTGGCTCTGCCATCTGCTCCGCAGCAGCGGTTCCCAGCCAGGGAGAGGAGCACCTCACGTCAGCATGTTTGTCACCCCCCGAGCAGCCAGGACCAGAGTGACAGCCAGGCTGGCTGCCAGCCAGGAGACACAGGAGGAAGTGGGCACACTGCTACTGCACAGCCCTGGGGACACTGGTGTCTCTCTGAGCCGGCCCCCGTGTGATGCTGGGATGCAACATTAGCATCTCCCTCTGGGGAGCAGGTTCTCCTTTCACTGCTGAGCAGTTGGGCTCGTTATTGGCAGCACAGCTGCATAGCACGGGAGGTTTCGGACTGTTTGGGACACTTCTGTCTCCTGGATGAGGCGGGCAAGGGCTTGGGCTGCAGCTGAGCAGGAGAGAGAGCACCCAGCCCTCAGCCCGTCAGGCTGCTGTCACCCCTCCGTCACTGTGAAACACAGGGATCCACAAGGATTTGAGCACTGTCCCTAAGCACAGCCCAAACACCACTCCTCAGCACTAAGATCTTCCCCTCCAGAGCCTCACCCCTCCCAGCTGCCAGGGTAAAGAACTGGAGGATAGAAGAGGAATGGTGAGCAACAGCAGGGCTCTGGCACATCGGTCCCTCTCTGCTGGCAGGTCCCAGACTGAGCCCCCCGCTGCTTTAATCCCCACAATCCCGCCTGGAACGTGCAGGCCAGAGCTGCTGGGAGCCGTGCACGTCACTGCAGAGGAAGAATATCCCTTTGTGTTTGCAGCATGACCTATTTTCCCATTTTTCCCTCTGCTCCACATTCTCCTTCACTCCCTGACCTGCAGATGGGCTCTGCCCCAGCTTCTCAAGCCCTCTCTGGTGCCCTTTAGCCCCCAGCAACTGCAGCCCAAAGTGCTCCATGCTGCCATTTTCAGACACTGGTTTGGCAAAACCAGCCTGGGCTTTGTTTCTGGTCCATGATGGCTCCACAATCCCAGCGGAAAGGATCCAGGTGAACCCTTTTCCCAGCAGTCAGAGCAGACCACTGTGGACTTCTACGAGCTGGGCACACACAAAGCTGTCACCTCTCTGAGCAGGAACTTAGGGTCACGAGCTGGACGCAGGAACTGCCTGTTCCAGTGCCCGCCGGTGCCCAGCTGCTCTGGTGGCAGGCAGAGGCCCCAGCCAGGCCCTCACCATCCTGGGGAGGGGAAAGGACACATTCCTTGCCCTGAAACCTGGAGGGTCAAAGCTGGCACCTTGCAAAGGAGCACATCCCCACCTGGACTGAGGAAGCACAAGGATTTAAGGCTCCCGTTAGGTGCCACACATCTAGGGCAAGATCAAGGCAAGGAGATGTAAAAATTCACTCATTTCATGTCCCTTGTGTAAGACCTCAGGCAGGACCAGCCCTTCAGGGAAAATTCTCCTTCTGTTAGCTACGGTGGTCTGCAGAAAGACCAAATGTGGCTGAACCAGCAACACCCCAGCCCCTTCCCTCCTTCCCTGTGGAGAAAGCAGCCAGGGCTCGGCACCTCAATTCCCAGTCGATGAAGCACCAGCAGGATGCAAGCACAGATGAAGGGAAAGGAGGTGCACTGGAGCCTGAAGCTGAACTCCCTGAGACAAGCAGCATATTTTTAATATCCTGCCCCCGAGCCCTGGCATCCCTCTGGCATCTGCAAGCAGAGGCCTGGCTCCTGTCTCACCCGCCACAGGGACCACATGCCAGGAGGGCAGGGAAGAGCTACTTCCAGCAGCACCCAGCTATGATAAGAGAAAAAGGAGAGATTCAGGCAGCCTGGAGCCAAGAGAAAAGGTTATTTGTGCACAGCTCAAAGATTCACTGAGCAATGCCCTCCTTAGGATGTTTTCAAACTCAGCCAAGGCAGCTGCTGATCCTGGGTACGTGTGATGTTGGTGTGACTGTGCTGTGATTATCTCCACATAAAAACATGCATTGCTGCCAAAACCCAGAGGGCACAGATGGGTTAAACAGCTCTCCTGCCCCAGGAGAGCCTCTGGGACACACTGAGCCTCACTCTGAGCCTCTCACACGAGAGAGAGCACCCAGCCCTCAGCCCGTTTGGGTGGGCACTTTAATTCCATTCTGAGCTCTGCAAAGAGATGTCTGGAGCCTTTATCTGAATCAAAATTAGTTATCATCAGTGTTAGTGGGCAGGAATGTTGGCAGGCAGGGCTGCTCCTCCAAGGGACCTCACCAGGCTACAGGGACGCCCCCAAATTCAACAGAGACAAATACAAAGCCCTGCACCTGGGATGGATGAGTCCCAGTGGTCAGAACGTAGCTCTGTTGAAAAAGCCTTGCAGCAACCTAGTGGGCGAGTGAAGAGGTGTCAGTGGCACAGACCTGGAGTGGAGGTGGTCAACTCCTTCCTGGGTGGTGCAAGACCACTGCCAGAAGGTCTGGGGAAGGGGTCCCACACCTCCACCTGGCACCTGCAATAGCACACCTGGGACTGGGCATCCAGTTTGGGCTTCCTGGGACAGAAAAGGCACAGAAAGTGAGCTCAGCAAGAGAGCTGGGGGCTGGAACACATGGCAAGACACACAAGGACAAGCTGGTGCTTCTCAGGGAGATCTTCATGCCATCTCCAGACACCCAACAAGAGGTTACAGACAGGACAAAGCCAGACTTTCCTCGAAGCTTTGCACTGATGGGACAAGAAGCAGTGGATAAACTGCAGTAAAGGGAACTTCTGCTTAGATACCAGAGCCAAACGTTCATCCTGTGGCTGGTAACACACTGAACTTAGGACCAAATAGGGTGCACAGTAGTTACCCAAAGCTCCTCTGGATGTGTCCGTCAGGGGTCTGCTCTTAGCAGGGGCTGGACTAGAGCCCCTAGCTCTGGCCCCCTCAGGGACTCCTGAGCTCCCTTTCCCTTTTGTCATGCTGGCACGCACTCTGAGACCAGCAAGAGCAAATTGAGGATCAACCTCAACATGAAAAAAATCTAGCAGAAGATCTCAACCACCACCTTCTACTCATGCCCTGAACGCATTATCTCCATGATCCAACCCAGGCTGTGTGCACAGCGACCAAGCCATGTCCACAACACATTGCCCTGGAGAACCATCAAGAGGGCGTGTCTGACTCTGCTCCACAGCTCATTTCCACAGGGATGAGCCAGTGAGGCTCCCCCCTGCAGGACATGACCCAGCACGAGGAGACCCCCTAGACACTGCCCCTCGTCACCGTCCTGTGCTCAGTAACAAACTGGCAGCACGTGACTTTCTGTTACCGATGAGATAAAGCCCAGCACAGACCACAGAGGGAGCCCACAGAAGCTGTGGGAGGGAAGGAAGAGGATGTCCAGCCCACAGGGCCCTCTTGGCCCCAGAACACTGCCCCTCGTACCAGCCTGCGTGGAAGACTCCAGGCTGTGTCACCAGCATGAGAACCGTGTCAACAGCTCCAGCAGTGAACGGGGGAGATGAGCTGCAGGGCTTTTGAAACCCCCCTCCTCTGACACACAGCCACAGCTGAAACGGGCTTCAAACCAACTCAGCACCATGCCCAAAATGCTTCATAGCAGGAGAGAACAGGGCTCCTCCCCTCCAGGCTCATAACAGGGGAGAAAGCACCCGAACTCTCCCCAAGGTGTCACCACTTGGCGGTGCTTTTGCTTCCAGGCTCCTGCTGCCACTCCCAAGGCACAGCTGCTCCTTGACCCTCACCTCCATGAGGATGGGAAATGCTGTCATTGCCCTGTCCTTTCTCTTGGCACTTGTCCCCCATGTCCCCTCTGCAGCACAAGGATGACGCGGTGCCACAGTCCTCGATGGCTTGAGCAACCTGCAGAAAGCTTCCTGAAGTTCCTGTGCTGGGGAAGCTCCTGCCACCACTCGAGGGCAGTGGCTTTCCAGGGCAGTCACCTCCAGGCTCACAACAGCAGGGACAAGCAGCCTCTCTGCCAGTAACCCGGGCTGTGCAATCTGCAGCCCATCTGCCAGGAATCAGGGCTCACCCAGCAGTCGTACTTCTCTTTTTCTGCCTCCTCCCACCAAGATTTCTTGATTGCAGCCTGGCCACTTTTTAGCACCTTGTTCCTTGAAGTTAAACAAAATGAGACCAACAACATCTAGAGATGCAGAATAAACACACAGAGGCTAAGAAGGACAAGCTGCCCAGCAGCAGCCTCGTCCTCACGATGGTGACCCTTTGTTCCAGGCACCCTCTGAAGCAGGAGCATTAAACCAATCCCAAAGCCAAGGCACTTCAGCACAAATATCTTACAGCATATCTTCGATGGTAGGGAAGGAGAAATATTCTTTGACAGAAAATGTTTCATGATGGAAATTGGCTGCTCCAACTAAAATTTTCCACCCACTTCCCAGCCTGAGAACCAACACACATGGCTCAAGAACACAGGAAAGGGATGGCCCACGGCAGGCGTGATGCTCAGGGGTACAGGCTGCCTCTCACTTCTCGATACGCTCGAGGCACCAGAAAGCCCTGGTGAGAGGATGAAGGCTTAGCTCAGCTGGTCCCAAAACAGAGCAGATCTCAGGGACAGGGCTCTCACACCCCCTCTACGGCCACAGTTGTGTTTTTCCAGCCTCTCCTCACCTCCTGCCCACCAGAACTCGATCTCAGTCTCTCACAGCTGTCAGCTGGGGAGCTACAGACCCATGTTTCCTCTGGTCACCTTAAGATCACTTTCATTTCCATTAAACAAGCACGTGAGAAAGGGAAGGAGCTCTGCTAGGGGACATTTTTACTGCATTACCACAACTCAAGTTTAAATCTCCCCTGAGCTAAGCAGCTCCAGCCCCTCTTTATTTCTCTGCCAAGGCTGTCCTGCCTTCCCACTTCAATCCATACGACTGAAAGTCATCTGGGGCAAAGGGAGAGGCAGCTGCCCGACACCAAAACACAACCACAGCACTACAATGACAACCCAGCTGCCACTGCCAGGGGCACGTGTGATCTGGAGCTCCAGCAAGGTTCTCCCTCTCCTCCCTTGCCAAGGAAAATGCCACGTAGTACCCTGTCACCAGCTGGGACCTGAGCTGCCTGTGCTGTGAAGGGACACGGTGACAATAAATCACATTGGCAGGGCTGGGTGTCCACCTCCAACTGCCCCTGCTGCAGCAGGCCTCAGGCACTTCTTCCAAACCACCAGGAAAACCCTTTCCTAATGACCCCCAGCCATGAGATCTGGTTAATGCCTACTCCAACACCCTTTAAACCCGCAGAATTCCCCATGTGCTGTAAACGCACGGGGTCCTGTTGCACTGCCCAGGAAATTATTTTTATTTTCACCCCAGAACAGCTGCCATGGCACAGCTGCCTCCTTCCAGCTGCCATTCCCTGCTCCCAGAGCACTATATGAGGCTCTTCCAGCCTAACGAGCCCTGCAGTTCCCTCTAATTAGCCCGCTGTTCTGACTTGCCCAGGAGTAGGGCAGCACAGAATCGTGCTGGGCGAGACATCCCTGCTAACAGCTGCCAGAATCTGCCACTGCTCCTCCCTACCTAAGCTCAAGTCTCCCAGAAAGCTCTCCACAGGAAATTCGAGGATGTCACCTGGAAGCAATGCCTGTCCCACAGAAGTACTCCGTGGACCCATCCTGACATCCCATCCAGACCACAGCCCAGCACAGCTCACCTGCCCTCAGCTTCACTCTGCAACAGCTGCTGAGTGCCTCAGTTTTGTTCACTGAGCTGCATGTGGGGGAGAGACTGCCAGGCAGGCAGCCTGAGGGTACACTGGAGAGAAGTTCTCCTCACTTAATTATCCGAAATTAACTTGCCAGAAGGAACGGGCCTCCCTCTGTAACATGGCCCACCCTGGACCTGCTTTTTGCCAGAGTAGCTCTGTACATCCCACAGGACACCCTCCACCACTCCAGTGTTAGAGGCTCTCGTGTCCGAGCCCTACCTGTTGATCTGGGCAGCAGCAGCGTGTCAGGCAACAGGCTCTCACAGAAAGACATCTTTAGCAGAAATCAATTTAGTAGAAATGAATTTTACATGGACAGATAGAGATAGAACAAGGGAGAATGGCTTCAAACTAAACAAAGGGAGAATAAGCTAGATGTCAGCAGGAAATTCTTGTTTGTGAGGATGGTGAGGCCCTGGCACAGGTTTCCCAGAGAGGTGGTGCCTGTCCTATCCCTGGAAGTGCTCAAAGCCAGGTTGGACGGGGCTTGGAGCAACCTGGTCTAGTGGAAGGTGTGCCTGCCCATGGCAGGGGGTAGAATAGGAGGAGCTTTGAGGTCTCTTCTAACCCAATCCATGCCGCGATTCCCCGAATGAGGAGAGCAGCCCCAGCGGGCAGGAGCAGGGCCCTGCTCAGCGCAAGGGAGGGACCTGTCCCCACGGCGGAGGAGCAGCGGCCGAGGGCTGCGGCAGGGATGGAGCCGGCCCGCACCGCGGCCGCCTGGGCACTGACTCAGTCCCACGCTCAGATTTTCCGCCACGAGTGCCCCGTGCCCCGGCCATGGCTCCCCCCGGGCCCCGACACGTTCTGCTTTCGCAGCCCGCGGGAGCCCGGAGCGACCCCGACCGCCCCCGCCCAGCCGCGGGGCAACGAACGCGGGTAAACGCTGCAGGGGAGGGAGGGGGGCGCAGACACGACCCCGAGCCGCGGCCCCAGCCCTCCCCGTGCTCCCTCCGGCGTAGAGCGGCCCGGGACGGCGCTGAGCGCCCCGCTCCCGGTGGCGGTACCCACCTGCCGGGCGCCGCCCGCCGCGCCCGGGCCGGTACCGTTGAGCAGCGGGGTGGTCTCGCCCGCACGCCCGTCCTCGTCGTCGTCGCGGTCGCGGCCGGACCAGGACACCTTCTTGGCGACGTTGGCCATGCGGGGCGGCGGCGGCGACTCCTCCGCCGGGCCTGCCCCGCCGCTCGGTCATGTGACCGCCGCCGTCACGTGGCCGTCAGGGCGGCCGGGCGCCGCGAGGCACCATGGGAGTTGTAGTTCCGCTGGGGGCCCCGCGCACGGTCCCGGTGGAGTGCCCGGAGCTGCTGCGGGACGGGACGGGGCGGAATAGAATCTGATAGGATAGTGTGGGAAGGGCTGAGAGGGACCCCAGTGACGGCGGCCGAGAAGTTGCGAGGCCGCCACGAGGCTTTGCCCCACACACACTCAGCCGGCAGCACGGCCCCGCCGTCCCCAGGAACACGGGGCTCTGGGAACACGGGGCTCCGGGAATGGCCGGAGCCGGCATCGCTCCAGCTCTCCAGGCTCTCTCTTCCGCAGAGCAGACGTTCGGGACCGAGTATGCTTCGCCTGAGCCCCCTGGAGCAGCACAGCTCGGCCCGAAGCCCTGCCCCGCCAAGGAGCCCCGCGGGCGGGGGCAGCGCACGGGACCGGCGGCGGCTGCTCCGGCAGCGCTGGCTCACCCCGGTCACGGGCTGTCCCGTGCTCCGCTTCCCCTGCTCTGACTCAGGGGCAAGGAACGAGCAGCGTCACCCGCTCCGGCTGCCCGTGACGAGCAGCTCCTGCCCGGCTGTGAGCGATACCGAGCGTTACAGTGAACGAGCAGGACGGAAATAAATGAGGTTTCTCTTATGTTCGGAGCATTTTAATAGGAACGATGGGCTGTACATCCTCTAGGAGCAGGCGACCTCTGGCTTTGGTACTGGCTGCCAAGACCCCTTTCCCTTTTCCCCCCCTCCGGTGGTCCCGGTTCTGAGACGCCCTCTCTGCTGGGTATCCCATCGCCCTAGGAGGACTCAGCTCGTGTCGGGAGCGGCACCATGAGCCCGCCGTGACCGCTGGTAGCCGGCACCATTCTGGCTGTCAGCCTCGTCAAAGGCAGTGCTGGAGGCAGGGACACGCCACCCTCCGCACTCCGCCCTGCAGGGAGGCATCGGCCAGCGTGAGGAGGGGGCCGCGGGGCAGCCCCCGCCCGGTCGCCATTCTGGCCACCTCCCCGGGCAGGAGAGCCCGTCTCCAGAGAGCAAAGCCAGCCAGGTGACCCACAAAAGCTTCTACAGTGCCCAAGTCCTTGCTGGGGCGGTCCTGCTCCCAGCCCAGCACCAGCGAGCCACCAGCGGGAATTTCATAGCCCTGCTGGAAGCCGGAGCCGGCAGCCAGCAGCCTCCTGTCCACGTAGAAGCGGTACTGGCCCTGGCCGGAGGACCAGGTGAGGCACAGGTGGTGCCATCTGCCATCCAGCAGCGGCATCACCGGGAGCTCCCGAAACTGCCCGTCCCCCACGATGAAACGTGCAGAGCCAGGGCGATCCCCACCATGGCCATGCACGGCCAGCTCGCCGTGCCCGTCCTCGGTGGCGTAGGAGAGGAGAGCACCGAGGCGAGGGGCTGGGGTGGCCAGCCAGGCACAGAGTGACATCGCCCGCAGCGCCCGGTGTGGCCCCAGCCCCAGGNGGCCAGCGGTGGCCAAGCGGGCCAGCTCGGCACCCAGGGCGGCCCGGGCAGCGTCGGCCGCCTCCGCCTGCTCCGCCAGTGCCTGGANGACGGGGAAGAGCAGGACGGCACCGGTGCGACAGGCGGGGGAGGTGGGCACCGGGGCGGGGGGGCCGTACCTACCCTCTCTCGGCTGCTGGGGGGCTGGGGGCTGCTCCTGGGGGACCGTGGTTACGGTGGGGAGCACCGGTGCCGTGGTCTGGGGTCCTGGTGCTGCATCACGAGGGGTCTCCTCATCCTCCCCGGGTGCTCCACCAGGCCCGGCATCAGCCGGCAGCCAGTGCCCTTCCTCCTGCCNCAGCACCCCCTCCCCGGCCCGGGCACCCACCGGCTCCTCCAGGCGCCGCAGCCGCAGGAGCAGGGGGCCGGGGCCGGGGCGGGCCGGGGGCCCCGGTGCCCGGGTCAGGCCGCCCTGCAGGGCGCTAGCGAGGATCAGGCAGAGGGGCAGTGCCATCCCCGCCATCCCGCAGCCGGACGCTTTCTGCCTGCGCGGCAAGGCCGGCCCTGGCCCCCGCGGTGTCCCCCCGGGCAGCCTCCACCGTGATGAGATCCGCAGCCGCCTCTGGCACGGCCCAGCACCGGGGCTCCCAGCCCCGGGCCAGCGCTCTGCGGGGGCGGCTGGCCCCGGCCCAGAGCTCCCGGGGCTCCGGCGTCCCGCGGCAGGGGCCGGGCCG